>LR738713.1:230536221-230596010 GCA_902687465.1 Secale cereale | reverse complement strand
ACCCGCAGCGGGGACGGGGGCTTGCCGGAGAGGTACCCCACCATCTATCTTAGGGTTCAGGGTGGGGGGCCTACAGGGATTGTCGGGGTGACGGCCGACCGGCGGTGGGGAGTTGTTTCGGGACGGCGAGGCGGCGTTGGGGCTGTTGGTTCGGCCGGTGGTGGCTGGCGGCTAAGGGGGGTGTAGTTTGAAGATGAACTGCATGCCCTCCCTAAACTACATGTCAAGTGCCTCTCTGCTACCATTGCGTTTAGTTTTGACAGTAACATTCAGATTCCACTGTAAATTTCAGTTTTGACAGTTAAGTTCAGAGTCAACAATTTTTACCTCATCTGTTGTAGTCAGGTGGTTTTTGGTGATGTAAATTTTACATCTATTTTACATCATCTATTTGAGATGCTATTAGAATCCCACTTGAGATTGATGATGTCTGTCTTGTGCTGCTTCAGCCTTGACGTCTTACGGCTCACCGGGGCTGCTCTAACGATAGAACGATCCATCAAAACAGAGCAGTTCCCTGGACGCCGTCTACAGATTCCTCAGATCTTCCTCCACACCTCCGACAGCCACCTCTGCCTTAACTGCTTCAGCGACCAACCCAATGATGTTGAGGTCGACACGGCTACGGCAAAGAGGTTGTGCACTTGTTGCATCACTTATTACTATACATTCATGTCGATCCATTAGGGCTATTTTAGTTCGACGGAAAAACATAGCAATAGGGAATTTCCCAATGGCACTCTACTATTCAATTATTCATGCATTTTGTTGATTTCAATTAAGTAAAACATCCACCTGGACCTACTTTTCAAAATCCTATGGATGAAAACAAGACCAAGTGCATTAGTGGCAGAATAACATTCTAACTGTACACGCTTTCATATGGTTTCACTTTATTTTGGCCATGTTTCTTTGCATTCCTCTGCTCTTCCAATTCCTGTAAACCAAACACCCAAGTTGACAGAAATCATGTGTTTACAAATGCTCTGTTTACCATGTGCATTCATATCCTATTTCGGTGTTTTTCCTATCCCTGCGTTTTTAGAATCATGCCAGCCAAATGAGCCCTTACAGAATTACTTCAGTTACAGGTAGGTGTCGTGGGGAACTTTGTGTGGTTTGTGCTACTCCTGTCGCGACATTGTCCACCTCACCTGAGGTGCTCCATCAACAGAAATATCCACCAAACCAGACATCACGACTCCTGACCATCTTTCGCCGCCTCAGATCTCATTCCCTGCCGCCGGCACCCACCGCAGCGGCATCACCATCATCGACTCAGCAGATGAACCTGAGGAGTACATGGGTCCACAAGAGAGGTCGCACTCTTTTGATTCTCCTAATGTTATGCATTGCTTAAAATTACCTGCTACTTTATCGTCATGTTCACCTCTTGGACTCCAAGTGAGGTCCAAATTAATGTTCAAACTTGAGTTCTAAATTAGTTGTGGGGCACATATCAAGGAAGCAATGAATAGTATCTATATCTAATATCTGGTTCACCTAGGGTATGCCTATGTTATTCATCTTGGGTGGGAAACAAATAGTAAAGCAATCATCATCTATCTTTTTATTAAATTAAAGCAATCATCAGCCTGCTATCATTATTTTTGGATCCATCCACCAGTTGTTACCATCACTCTAAATTTCTGCATGCTCTCCTTACATAATCTCACCATATTTTTTTCGTATGCATGTCAGATATTGTACTCATTCATGCTGAACATGTAGAGAAAAAGAGAAGAGTTTTGTGCGACAATACAATGTCATGCAGACATCGCTCCATGGTGGGTTCAATGGAAAACCCTCCCCACCCCTCTCCAGATTGTAATCCAGAGGAAGATATCTGTTCTGAGGCGGATTCAGACGCCGCTGACCACTCCTATTTACCCCCCAAGGTGTTTGCTCTACCTTGGAATGATGATGTTAGTCATATCATGCATATGTTGCCTTGCAGAGCCTACTTTTGACATCATATATGTCATCTGCTTAGTTTAGACATGTTCAGTCGCCACGTGTTTAGTTTCTATATCATCTATATGGGAATTATGCAGTTTCATGTCTTTTAGCCAACCATAATATATGTGAAATGTGCAATGCCATCATGTTTAACTAGGCATCATATATTTGAATGATATCTTGCCCATCCTTTTCTTCATTACATTTCCATTTGTAGACAATGTTTGTACATTAAACTACTCTTCCTGTGAATTAACCATTTGGGTGGGAGATTGAAAAATCTGGAGTGAAAACAAGGCTTTCAGAGCATATAGTGCTACCTGTCGAAACAAATCTCTTGTTGGGTCCCGATAGCTCCTCAGAGATGGATTCAGAGACAGATGACCAGTCCTATTCCCCCAAAAGGTGTATGCTCTAACTTGGTACAGTGTTTTAGTTATTCATTATATCTTTGAATTATGTTATGCTATGCTATCCAGTTTAGATAGACATCATATATGTGAAATTACGCCATGCTATCCGTTTTAGTTAAACAATATACCTGTCAACTATTTCATGCCCTCTTTTTTCCACACTATCTGTTGCATCTGTGTCTCATACAATGTCTGTACATTCAACTATGTTTCATGTTTATCAACCATTTTAATTGGAGTGGGTGATGTCAGCATCTAGCGGACTAAAAACACGGTCTTCAAATAAAACAGTGCTACGTCCTAGTGGAGATAGCACCCCGGTTGTACATGCACGAGAACCAGCCCTACCACACATAACCCAAACTCTCGCAGATTGTACTCCTACTGCGATGGACAGAAAACCAGCTTCACCCAATCTAACCCCAACCCCAGTAGATAGTAACCCAGTTCCTGTTGACACAGCACCATCTCCACCACAGAGCTCCCAAACAAGAGCAGTTAGTAAGGCAGCTCCAGTGCCCAAAGGGCCAGTACTACCATGGCGAACCCCAACTCCACCAGTTAGTACGCCTATTCCTGTGGTGGAAGCACAACCATCTAATCGTACTTTACCATCTATCGCATTCGATGTTGTTAAATCGTATGTGCGTATCTTACCATCTTGGAAATATTATACTGAATATGAAGGAAAATGCCAGTTGCAGGTGTTTGTCCAGGGGTTATGTGTAAGTAATGTTATTCATGGCAATTACTTTGCTTTGTCCCGTACATCCTACCTCCATGATGGTTGTAATACAGCAAATTTTCCCATTTTTCTCTATAGAGAAGGACCGATTTGGAAACTTGGGATGAGGTAACCTGTGCTAATACCTCTGCTATCTTCAAGAATGCTTGGTGGCAGTATCGGAATTACCTGAAGAAAACATACTTCACCGGCAAAGAAACTCATCAAATTCCCTTACATTCTCCTGAGACACATTTACTGGACGATGACTGGGAACGCCTTGTTCTGTACTGGTCCCGAATCAAGAATGTGGTAAGGTCTATGAGCTCATTTTCTATTTTTCAGTACTATATTCTTGCGTCTTACTGTACTCTATTCATGTAGAACAAGTGCCTAAACCCGAAGAACAACTGCTCTAATTTAAGATTCCATTGCTATCATAGTTCCAAACAGCGCTAGGCGTTAATTGTGCATTTTTCCACCGCCTTGTGCTTTACTGACCAAAGCGCATGCTTATGCGCAGTTATGCATAGATTAAGCGTAGTTATGTGCAATGCGTTTTGCCAACGCCTAGAGCCTAGGCGCGCTTAAGCGCTCGCTTAGGCACGCCTTTTTTAACTATGATTGCTATCGTGCATACCGCTTTTCTCTTGTATCACTGTATTTACTCATAGAAACTTATTTTTAAATTGAAGGGTCCAATCGAAACTCCAATGGCACAACAGATATGTTCACGCATGTTTTTTTAATAGGCTTGCTCTTATCAATAGCTCTATTGATTTCAATTTCAATTGTGTATACAGTTGACTTCTCATATCATGCACATTACTAGCATCACAACAAAGCAAATAGTGTTGTTGTACATGTAGACCCGTGGTACCCATCTGAAATCTTGTTGTGCCGTGTAGTTTCCCACGCTTTTTGTTTTTTCACTGATGCTTTGTCTTGAACTGATATGATTTGAACCGTGTCTCTATTTTGATTTGGCGACATAGATATATGTTTGGTTGATGCTTTTATTATGTACTAGTACTTGGCAATAGAAGACTTGGTAGTTTAATCATGTCCACCTTACTAATGAACTGGTGAGTTTCATATACTAGTACATGCTAAACTATTATGTGTCTGCTTGTTTTTTCTTTTAGAATGCTGACATAATATTGGGGAAGAGTGTCTTATTAAGCAATGGTAAAGGAAGTAATGCAGATACAGTTCAGGATAGTGACACATCATTGTTGGTCTCCAACAAAGCTGATACAACAGCTAAAGAAGACTATCTCGAAGACAGTGAGACAACCCCAAAGTCCTGTCTTAGTTTAGTGTTGGAGTTACTGGCCACTACCTCTTGCACAAGCTATTCAAACTCACTGTCTGAATCAGTTCGGTTTCTTGAGTCTCAACTACAAGCTGAAAGACATCGATAAGTTGTGCTGCGACAAGAAGCGGAAGGACTGCGAAAGTCCCTGGAGCATTCAGATGCATACTTTCTGGTGCAACAGCAAGCGTTGGAGGATTTTAGTGCCAAATAGGACAAAGCTAATAAGCTTGCTAAGCTTATTGCTAGCATGGTGGATACCATGTTTCTTGAGCTATTCTGAAGTTGTTTCAGTTATGCTCATGTTTTGCTGCCGCGTTTATTTGCACTGGTGGCCAATTTTGAGGGCCAGTGTATGTAATATGCTGCTTTGTTCCCTATATTTGCACTGGTGGCGAACTTTTATGCCCAGTGGATGTAATATGAGTAATAGCGCTAATAGGCTAGCATTAATTGCTTGCTTATTTATTTCCTTATCGTCCCGTTTAGTCGCTTGCTTGTAGCCACTGGTGGTCGGGTTCTTTGGTTGCGGGGCCTTTTGGGTACGGGGGCACTGTGTGCCATCTTGTCGTTCGTCAAGGAGTGGCTGGGTTGAGTCGGGTACAGTGCATTTCGTCATGTCACCGTCTGCCGGCGTCATGGGTGGTGATGATTGCACTGTTGCCACGCCTCGGCTTACTAGGGGTATGGGCGAGGTACTGTTGCCTTGGTCATCGGTAGGCGGCGTCGCGTCCCATCGTACGACCGGGATGGGACGGGAGCTGACCCGTAGCCGAATTGGGGAATACACCACGGGCTGGGCTGGCTTGTTAGAGAAGTCTTGGCATGCCGGATCCGGATCCCTTGAGCAGGCCGTTGTGGCCGGATCGTGGGAGCTGGCCGGATTGGAGAGTTAGGCCGGGTCATGGGTTCTTGCCGGGTCGAGCGACCCGGTCAAGCGAGAGCCGGATTGCGGGGCGATGCTGGCCCCGTCGTTTTTGAAAAGGATCCGACTTCCGTTACCTGTGTGGGGTTCATCCCCCCGACAGTAGTCCCCAAAGCTGTGAAGGTCCGCCATCTTCGGGTGAAAGGGCCTTCGTAGTTTCCTTTCCTCGGAGGCGAACTCATGGCCGCCGGGTCCAGCAACACCCGCTGTTTGCCGGCTTCCGGAAGCCGGATTGCGGCGTCCCGACAACGGCGGGAAATCGAGGAGTCCGCCGAATCTTGAGCAATCTTTTGGTTTCTGCGCGGGCGCCACGTGGTGCCCGAAAGCCGGAGAGGCCTGACAGGCCACGCACACGACGGGACGGGGCGGCTCGCTGGGGCCGATGGTCGCACGGCCTCGGCCCACACGTGTGGATTTATTGCGGCGTTTGCGAACTGGTTGCCCTTGTGGGGCAATTATTGCGCACGTACGTGCGCATTTATTGGGGGGGAAGTGAGAGAGGCAAGCGTAGACGATCCCACTCCCCCATGTTCGAACCGCTGTTCATAAATTGGGCCGAGGGGGCGGCGAAAATCGTTCTTGCTCGCGCCCTCCTGCCTCTCCTTGCCTCCTCTGCTTCTTGCGACCGCTGCGCGCCGCGGCGCCCGTCGTTTCGAGCAGAGGCCATCTTCTTCCCCTTTCTTCCAAATTCTTGCCGATGGCGCTACCGTCGGGCTCGTGGATGGGCTCGACCTTCACTGAGGACGACATCGCCTATCTCCGCACCACCAAGCGCCTACCGCCGGAAACGGAGGTCATCGTGCGCCTGCTGAGGAACGAGCGGGAGCCATGCCCCGAGGGCGCGGAGCGCGTGGTTTTCTTCCCGCACTTCAAGTGCGGGTTCGGGCTGCCCGTGAGCGATTTCTTCCGCGAGTTCCTAGACTTCTTCGAGCTCTAGCCCCACCATCTTGTGGCCGACGCCATCGTGCAGCTCTCGGGCTTCGTCACGCTTTCTAAGACGTACCTCGGAGTCGAGCCCTCCCTCGACCTCTTCATGCGCCTCTTCACCTTGAAGCAACAGGGGCCGAAAGCCGGGGAGATGTCAGAGTGCAGGGCCGCCGTCATCTCTAGGCGGCCGGGGGATGAGTGCCCCAAGGTGCCGCTGGAGGATTCTGCCAAGAAGTGGCAGAATTCTTTCTTCTATGTCCGCAATCTGGGGACAGACTGCATCAACCTACCGCCGTTAATCAACTCGCTGCCGTGGGCGAAGCAAAACTTATCGTACTACCCCAAGTGCCCGTCACAGGCGGTGCTCAATCTGTGCGAGCGGGTGGTGGTGATGAAAAAGCAGGAAGGGCTCTCCGGCAACGACCTCATCAATACTTTCATCGCCCGACGAGTGCTACCGCTGCAGCAGCGCGTCCATCTCATCGGTGAGATGACTGGCCTCGAGGACCCCGACCGGATGTCGAACTTGCGACTGAGGGCGGACCAGATCTTGCACTAGGTCAATGACATCTCCAAGGCCAACCTACTGGATGACTCACACTTTGGGAAGTCCCTGTACAGTCACGCGAACCCGGCACCAATGGTGAGTCCCTGCTCTCCATACTTTGCTGCCGCACATCTTCTTATCCGTCCGGACGCGACACAGGAGGTGCTTCTGAATGCCATCTGGCATCCTTAAGACCGGGCGAGGACGCAGGTGGTGCGCGCTGTCTCGGAGGAGTCCGAGGCCCCCGGTAGAGGGGAGGAAGCGGCCACCGAGGTGGGCGCGGGGTGTCGAGCAGATGAGCCCATCTTTCTTCCTTGAGTCGCCACCTACAGGACGGCGCCGGAGGAGGTGATGAGAGTTGGTGACGCAGCGATGTCGGGTGGACGAGGCGGCGGTGCGGCTGGGGCCGGGTCGTCTCGGGCGACATTGACGGCGACGGGCGGATGAGGAGGCGGCTCGGCTGGTGCCGGTGGTGAGTCGGCCGCACGGAAAGGGCAGCGTCGTGCTACCGGCTCCGACCGCAAAGCGCGCAGCGGGCGCGGCTGAGGGCGTGAAGCCAGCCGCTAAGAGGAGGCGAGTCACCCAGCAGACGAGGCGTGCCGTGCCGGTGGTGCCGGGGTGAGTTTTTCTTTTGCTCAAGCCGGGTGGCCGAGTGGCTCCGTTGAGCTCTTCTGTGCTGACTTATCTTGATTTCTCAGGTCGCCGATCTTGTTGGCGCTGGCGGCAGCGGAGGCCGCGTCCCTCGAGGGTCCCGGGTTCCGGAGGAGCCGGTCCGGCACTGTCGATCGGTGCGAGAAGGAGTGGTGGGCGGATCAGGACCTTGGTCCGGACCCGTCCGACACTGAAGGCCAGGCCTGGCGGGACCGGTACCGGGCCGAGGTCGAGCTGAAGGCGACGTCGACCCGGGCTTGGTCCAGCGTCGCGGAGGCGTGGGCACGAGCCGGCGAGGGGCCGGCGTGGTCGGAGATGCCTGCCGGTACGATGGTGGAGGCGACGACTTTCATGCCGTCGTTGGAGGAGGAGCACGGACAGGGCAGCCGTGCGGATGTGATGGACCTCGACCGGGAGGTCGTGGTCATCGGGGACGGGACCCCGCCGCGGGCCGACGCGGCTCAGCGGGTAGGGGCCGATGGAGGCGGTGGTGACGCCGTATCGGGGGAGGCACTACTGACAGCTCCGCAAGGGGCGCCAGCGAGGGAACTGCGGATCAGTCCGCCCCCTGCACCGTCGATGGCGCCGGAGGGGACGCCGACCGCAGCGGAGGTGGCCGGTGGTGAGCACGCCCTGGTGCGCTGACTCGGGGGCCGCCGGGCCGTTGGGTCGCAACCGCCGCGGCACGGAACCGGCGAGGCCTTCTTTGGGCCGCCGGCCCAGGAGGAGGCGGCGATGGCCGCTGTGACCTGGCGCCTCCGAGGGCGGGTGGACCGGGTCCAGGCCTTCGCCCAGGCCGAGCTGGAGTAGGAGCGGGAGCTAGAGGACGATATGCTCGTAAGTCCTACTTTCTTCCTTCTTGTTGATCGTTTCTTCTTAGTGCGGGCGTGGCAGCGCACCTACTGGGTGTAGTGCTTGAGATTTGGGCCAACTGCATAGCTGTCGGGACCCCGATCCTAAGTCACACCGGTCTAGCATGTAACACATCATATCACTTTGCGGTTTCACTCACGGTATCCCCACGGGTGCCACCTTTCCTAGCCCGGGACCGTTTGCGCATTTTGGCTCACGTATATGATAGTGTCGCTAGCATCCATATGACTGAGAACCCGGACCGACATGACTAGTTATAAACCCAAGGTGGAACTAACTTATAGGGACAGGCATACATGACCCAGCAACGAACGTGTCGGTCATCAATGTATGAACCCAAGTCGTAGCAAGCTACAAGGACTTAAAGGAACCACGCATGACATTTCCCCAAAGGGACAGACACAGGAACGAAGAAGGACACATGCCGGTCAACCTAAGTTTTCCGGAGCAGTAGCAAGCTACCATGGCTCAGTGGAACACTAGGAGATATTTCCCCATAAGAGAGGCTACCAAGAGGAAACAACTAGGTTGTCGGATCCCACACATACCAAGCATTTCAATAACATACACACAATATGCTCGATATGTGCAAATACAACATGGCATCACAACAAGACTCTAAGAAACAAAGTATTTATTCATTAAGCTCCGAGGAGCCAGATATTACAAACATGGGTCTCATGACCCAACATTCAGAGCATACAAGCAACACGCGGAAGCATAACTTGTCTGAGTACAGACAACTACAAAAGAAAAAGGCTGAAGAGCCTGACTATCTACAACACTCGTGCAAGATCGTAGCTGAGGTAACAAGCTACTTGTCGAAGTCCAAGTGGAACTACTAGTGAGACAGAAGTCTCATCTGCAAAACATAAATTAAGCAAACATGAGTACAAAGGTACTCAGCAAGACTTACATCAGAACCTATCATACATGCATTTGTATCAAGAAGGCAAAGTGGGGTTTAGTTGCAGCAAGCCAGCTTTGACTCTTTGGCTATCCTGTACTACGACTGATGGTAACTCTTTGAGGTGGTGCACACGAGTCCACTAATCACCACTCAATACACCACTATGGATTCATCCCCGTCTCCCTACGAGAAGGCCATCCATAGCACTCACACTTGTCTTGAGTATTTTAAAGTATCCACTTCCAGTTGTCTATGTACCACGTAAGCATCCAAGAAGTCCATAACCGTGGACTCGGCTATTCGAATAGATCATGAAAAACCCTGCAGGGGTGTACTTCTTCACACACGCTCTCGCCACTTATCGCCATGGACACGTCGTGTATCTCGGCAACCTTCAAGGAAGCCTGGCGAGGGTGTCGGCCACGACTTGACTAACCACACAAGACTGTAGTCCAGGTTTATCACATATTCAGGTTCCATCCGCAAGGGAGTCCGGCCGAGGTTTCCATCACGGCCCCAAACGATGTGTACAGGGTTCCCGAGCCAACCATCCGGGTGCCACTCGGTACACCGGGCCACGTGTGCCTAGTCTGTCCCAAGCCCACCCTGCCGGGTGCCACTTGGTAGAAAAATAACACTACCTACAAACACCAGAAACTAGTTGCGACTCCTGGACAGAGATCAAGTTGATTAATAAGCCGAGAGGGGTCGAGTTACCGGAACCCAATGTGTGGTAGTAGCTAGTCATTGGACAACATACACAGAACTCAGTGCTCAAGGACGGTTCAAGTGAGACAACCCACCATGTACTCCTACATGGCCTCTCACCGCTACCTTTACCAAAACGTATTCACACACTTAACTCTCAGCATCAGAACATATCACTGCACTCCAATTCATTCTCAATGAATCAGACCTGACACACTCTAAGCAATAGCAAGCAAGGCATGGTAAGAACACAACATGGCTTCAATCAACTCCTACACATGCTAGTGAAGGAAATATGCCCTAGAGGCAATAATAAAGTTGTTATTTTATATTTCCTTATATCATGATAAATGTTTATTATTCATGCTAGAATTGTATTAATCGGAAACTTGATACATGTGTGAATACATAGACAAAACAGTATGTCCCTGGTATGCCTCTACTAGACTAGCTCATTGATCAAAGATGGTTATGTTTCCTAACCATAGACATGAGTTGTCATTTGATCAACGAGATCACATCATTAGGAGAATGATGTGATGGACAAGACCCATCCGTTAGCTTAGCACTATGATCGTTTAGTTTTACTGCTATTGCTTTCTTCATGACTTATACATGTTCCTATGACTATGAGATTATGCAACTCCCGAATACCGGAGGAACACCTTGTGTGCTATGAAACGTCACAACGTAACTGGGTGATTATAAAGATGCTCTATAGGTGTCTCCGAAGGTGTTCGTGGTGTTGGCATGGATCAAGAATATGATTTGTCACTCCGAGTGTCGGAGAGGTATCTCTGGGCCCTCTCGGTAATGCACATCATAATAAGCCTTGCAAGCAAATGACTAATGAGTTAGTCACGAGATGATGTATTACGAAAAGAGTAAAGAGACTTTCCGGTAACGAGATTGAACTAGGTATGATGATACCGACGAGCGAATCTCGGGCAAGTAACATACCGATGACAAAGGGAACAACATATGTTGTTATGTGGTTCGACCGATAAAGATCTTTGTAGAATATGTAGGAGCCAATATGGGCATCCAGGTTCCGCTATTGGTTATTGACCAGAGAGATGTCTCGGTCATGTCTACATAGTTCTCGAACCCGTAGGGTCCGCACGCTTAAACGTTCGTTGACGATATAGTATTTAATGAGTTATGTATGTTGGTGATCGAATGTTATTCGGAGTCCCGGATGTGATCGCGGACATGACGAGGAACTCCGGAATGGTCCAGAGATAAAGATTAATATATGAGATAAAAGTGTTTGACCTCCGGAAGGGTTCCGGAATTCACCGGAAGGGGTTCCGGATGTTTCCCTAAGTGTTTGGATACGAGAACACTTTATTTGGTCCAAAAGGGAAAGCACACAAGGTTTTTGGAAGGCGCAAAAGGAAGTTTTGCGGAGTCCAGGGGCCAGACGCCAGGGTCCCTAGCGTCTGGGTCCAAACGCCGGGAACCCTGGCGTCTGGCCCTGGAGTCCGAGAAGGACTCTTTCCTTTCGGGTGAAACCGACTTTGTGAAGGCTTTTACTCCAAGTTTCGACCCCAAGGCTCAACATATAAATAGAGGGGTAGGGCTAGCACCCAAGACACATCAAGATACACCAAGCCGTGTGCCGGCTACCCCGACCCTCTAGTTTATCCTCCCTCTAGTTTCTTTAGTGCTTGGCGAAGCCCTGCAGAGATTGTTCTTCATCAACAACCGTCACCACGCCGTCGTGCTGCCGGAACTCATTTACTACTTTGCCCGTCTTGCTGGATCAAGAAGGCGAGGACGTCATCGAGCTGAACGTGTGCTGAATGCGGAGGTGCCGTATGTGACGCCCGAAGACCGACGTCCCAGAAGATTCCAGAAGATTCCAGAAGATTCCAGATGTTCCGGGGTCTCCCTTGTGTTTCGTTTGTGCTTGCGTTATTTATTTTGCATTGCATCATGTCATCATGCCATCATGTCATTAATTTTTGCATCTCAACTCAAATAAATCGTGTGGACCTTCGGTCCATTTAAATCGAGGGAAGGATGTCTTCTCTTTATAACATATAAAAGCCTCTCAATATTATTAGGGAGCTATATAATAATATTCCATTTGTTCGGAATTAACCAACACACGTGCATAATTTTCCCCATGCTTTTCCTACTTCGAGTTTCTCCTTCAAAAACCTTCCCTATAATTCTTTTCCGTTGTTTCGAGGTTCCTCCAAAAATTCGAACATTTTTGGACACTTCAATAATCAAGTCTTAGTTCAAACCCATTTGAATTAAAATCAAATGCGTTTCAATTTACATCCTTCTTTCATGCCACTTATAATTTTCTTGGATCATGCTTATTTTTATGAGCCTGGGAAAATTTAACCCATGCCCTAACTCTATTTCTAACACCTCCTTCCTTTTCTTTCTCCTTTGCGGTTTTCTGTTTTTTTTTTGGAAAACAACAGCAATTTAAAAACAGAGAGCAGCCGTAGCTGGCCCAGCATCTGCAGCTGGTCCAGGCCGGCCCAACTCCTCCCTCTTGGCGCAGCCACCATGCCTCCCTCTCCTCCCAACCAGCTCAGGCCCAATTCCCCACCGGCCCAAGTCTCCCTCCGAACCCTAGGCCGCTCGCAGCCCTCACCCAGGCTCCCATCGATCCCCCTGTGCGCCGCCAGACCCCTCCTTCGCTCGAGCACCTCATCCCCTCGCCGCACTCACCTCTCGCCTCTGCCCGATTCCCTCTCGACCTCTCGCCCTCCTCCCATCGCTCGACCCATCTCGAGCCCGAACCCCATCGCCACCGGAGCTCCCGGCCTCTCCCCGCGCGGACCCGCGCCCGGCCTCCTCCTCTCGCGGCTAGGCCCCGCCTCCCTCCGGCCCTCTGGCTCGCTCGCGCGCGCCAGGAGCGCCCGACGTCCGTGCCTCCGCGGCCCGTTCCTTCGTCGCCAGCGCAGGCAGCGCCTCCGCGCGACTCCAGCCGGCCTCTCTCCTCCCGCGCCATGGAGCGCCGCCCTGCCTCGCCAACGTCGCGGCCTCCCTCCTGGCACGGAGGCGCCCTCCTCTCCAGCGCCGCGGAGCTGCGCCGTCCGCCACCGAGGCAACCTGCGCCTCGGGCCCCTTCCTCGCCGTTCGTCCTCCCCGTCTCCAGCGACCCCGAGCACCACAGCGCCGCCCCGGCTCCTCTTCTAACCACCGCGACCCCTCCTCGTTCGGATGCGCGCACCTCGGCGCCGAGCCCGCAGTTCTTCCCTTCGGTGTGCCAAGGCCAGCACCGCAGCGCCCCTCCCCTGCTTCACGCCAAAACCGCTGCTGCTGCTGTGAACGTGGTCGTGACCGCCATGTTCTTGTTTTGTTGTTTGTTCCTGTTGTTTTTCGCCAAGTGCACCGCAGGCAAGAACCGGTCTCCGAACGTCAAGTACATCTACAGCCCCGAACGCCTACGAACCACGACCAAGTACCACGACGACCCGAGCGGCTACGAAACGTATACGACTACATGTGTGATGCACCAAGTACCACTACCGTCGCGAGAACGAGAACCCCCAAGTACCATGACGACTGACTCGGCAAGTACCACTACGGAACGTGTTCCACTACCGTCACCCGGAAAAGATGGATGCGCCAAGTACATCTACGAAAAAGTTCGTCTACCGTCACCGTGTACCCCTACCGATGCGCCAAGTACCTCTACGGAACGAACGTGTATGACCACCTTCGGTGATGAAACGAGTACAACTACTTCCCACTACGGAACGAGTACCCCTACCGATGAACGAGAACGTCTACTTCGACTTCTTCCACTACGTCCCTCGACGACTCGAACCCCTCCGAGAACGCACGCTTCGAAGGTATAACCCCGAGACGATGACCCGTGAGATGCTTGTTGTGGTTGTATGAAATGTTTCCGTGTGTGCTCCGTGTCGTTTCGTCCGTTTGTCATGTTCCTCGGTTGCCTCGTCACCGACTCGTGGGAACCCGGTAACGGGATCGCCCCACCTTTCATCTCGTTTGGCTCGCTCATGCCATCTTTCCTTTTGCACCGGACTCTCAACGAGTTACCGGAACCGATATGTTGCCGTGGCATCATTTTCGGAATTGTTGCCGTGGCACCCTTTTCCTTCCACCACGGTGACGATGCTTCATATCATCTTCTTGTTAACCTTCTAATAAAATTGCATAAACTTGATCATGTCATCCGCATCATGTTAACAACATTAAATGTGTGAATTGTTGTTGCTTAATAATTTCTAAACATGCTCATGGGGATTTTCCGGATATGTTGTTGTTATTCTCCGGCCTCATTTAAATTGCTAGTTAGTGTAGTTTTATTATGCTTCACCTCTTGCCATGTTAAAAACATTTAATCTTGTCTTGTAAATAACGAGAGTCAACTAAATAATTAACATGTGGTGTTTCGTCAATATGCAAATCGTTGCATATTGAGCTCCACTTAACTTGTAGTTTTGTTTGTGCACTTTGCCATGCCATGCATATTTAAACCGGACATACATCATGCTTGCTTGTGCATCGTATGCCATGTTTATGCTTGTGTGTTTACCGTGTTGTTTCTTTCTTTCCGGTTGCTTCTCTTGTTAGCTTCGGTTTCATTCCGGAGTTGTGAGGATTCGCTCGACTGTGTTGCTCTGTCTACTTCGTGGATCCGTTCTTCTCCCTTGTGGAATCCCAGGCAAGATGACCGAACCCGGATACCATTACTATTTTTGCCTAATGCTAGTAGTCTCGCTCTATGGATTTGCCTCAATGCCCATGCCTTTCTTGTGAGCCTCCTACTTGTAACCATGACCATGATTAACCACCCTACCTACGCAAACCGTTGCTTGGCTAAGTACGCTTCGCTCAGCCCTTCTTATAGCATTGCTAGTTGCAGGTGAAGATTGAAGATGCTTGCTTCATGTTGAAGTTTGGTTGGGTTATATCACTCTCTATATATGCTTAAAATGAAATCATCTATATATTGGCAAGGGTGGAAGGCTAAGCCTTTTGCTTGGTGATTTGTTCCACTCATGCCGTTAGGAACCGTATAAACCGGTGTTATGTTCCTTGATTATGCGTTCCTAACACGGTTGGGGTGTATGGGACCCCCTTGATAAACCGCTAAGTGCTAAGTCTTTTCCAGCAAGTCCCAACATTTGGTACTATTTGCCTAATAACTAATAAAACTTGCATGTGGACTAGCTATCCCTTTTATTTAATTCAACAACCCCGGGCCAGTGCTCCACATGAGTGTTGGTCCGAAACGGGGGTTCTGCGGGGCCACCACGAGGAAACTCGAGGTTTGGTAAAAACCTGTAGAATCGCCCATCCGGTCGTGTCCTGAGACTAGATACGCGCGGCTACCTATCAGGGTGTCGACACGCCGGGAGGATTTGCTGGATTAGCCTTACCTTAGTTCGGAGTATCTTGAGCACGGGATTCCGAGAATACTCGGGTCTTCCCACCTTGGAGTTGCGACTCTGCGGATCGTGGGCTTGTAATGGGTCAAGTTGGAACACCCCTGCAGGGTTTGAACTTTCGAAAGCCGTGCCCGCGGTTATGTGGCAGATGGGAGCTTGTTAATATCCGGTTGTAGAAAACTTGACACAATGTTCCAATACACTACCAGCGTGCGTACCGTGACTGTCATTTTCCGAAAGGGATTCGGGAGATGAACACGGTGGGTTTATGTTTGACCGGCTTTAGCTAGGATCACTTCGTGATCATCTCTCGACCGAGGCACCTTCTCTTCTCGCTCTCTTTTACATGAGTCGTGCAAAGATACCAAACTTGAGATCATTCTAGGATGGGCTTATACCTTTAAGTCGTGCCTCGACACGTAGGAGGTATAGTCCCATCCTGGGCATTACAAGTTGGTATTCAGAGCCTTCTCCGACCTAGAAGCCCCCACTGATTGATCGAATCGTTGACGGTTGAGTCTAGGCACACACTTGAAAATGTTTTGAGTCCTATATATATATCGGAGAGTAGGAATTCTTTTGCTCCTCATCCCTTTCTCTCTGGTGAGGACTCCTGATGACTACTCTTGTCTCTTCTATCTTCTAAAATTGCACCAAATTTTTTTAGGATCTCGCGAGTATTGTTTGGATTGTTCCGATGTCTTTGTGACGAGAACATTGTTCTCGATGCCTCCTGTCATTAGGGGTTGTGGCAGTGTCCCGGGGAGTTGAGCTCTGAGGTGTTGTCGTCACAAATCCATCGCGGCAGTACTAGAATACTTAAGACGGCCGACATCGAAAACTCTCCTATACGGTTAGTGGCAAGATAACCCCGACATCACCCAGTACTGGGGAGGTAGTTCGGGAGTATTGCCATAGCTTGGTATAGTGGATGCTTTTCGAAGGTCCGAGGTAAACAGTTTCCGAGAAAGACTGGTTATGTGTTGAAGGATGGATACACCTGGATGTAGGTTTAGAGTTGATTGCGCGGTGCTTCCCGTGTATCCCCAACACCTGATTGCATAACTGGAAACTTTCGGAAATCTATAGGTGGGTTCATCCAGTAGTTCTAGGCATTCTTCCAACGGATGCACGATATGAAGTTCGGGGTTCTACATTGAGTGAAGTGGTTTTATGGACTTGTTCTGATCGGGAGTTGCATCTTAAAGGGTCCTTGGCTATGCTGATCCGGGGATTGCAAAACCCTTTTGTAACACGTTCCATGAGCTTTCAGCACGAAGATGTCGAACGAAGCTGCTATCTTGTATTTGTTCCATCTGTTCCTTGTTCCTTTTTATTTACCTTTCTTCTCCCAGTGGCTTCTCGACTAGTTGATGTTCCTGCGGAATTCATTCGTTCAATTCTCTGTTCGGAAGATATTGTGAAGATCATGTTGCATATCTATCCTTTGTTGTTGTTTTGATTCTGGTATTCGAGTTGCTTTGATGTCAAGTGTTGATTCCATACATTTCCTAATCGGTGTTCTCATATTTCTACGGGAGTGCTAATTCCTCTTGATCATCAAGATTGTCATGTTAATCCTTCTCAACCGGTGTGCCTTCTCCTCAGTTATTTTCATACGGACACCGTTGAGAAATCTGACGATTTGTCTGTTTCACTCATCCCAAGTTGTCTTTGTTTTCCCCACCCTCCCACCCTTTTTCTTCTTGGAGCCAGAAATTTTTCAAATGAAATATCCATTTTATTCATGTGATGTTTCTTCATTCTTTTCCTTCAATGTTCTTATCCGGTGATTTATCTTGAAAATGCTCAAGAGTTTCAAGTTCATCATTCTTTTGTTCTCAAATTCTGCCGGTGGATGTAATTCAAGATTTCGGTGTTGATCTTATCCTTTTCCTCATTTCACAATGCTTTCTTATTCTGGTGCTCCAATTAACCATTCTCCTCTTGCTATTCTTATCCGGAGTGCTGAAGATTCATAATTCCACTCTTATTCCGTTCAAATTATTTTGAGGATTGTTATCTTACTCAAGCCATTTAATTCAACCGGTGCAATATCTCTTAAGCAATCTTTTTCCAACGGTGATTCTTTGAGTGGGCCCTAACCCACAGGTCTTTTCCAGGATCTTACCTGACTCTTCTAATTTTCCGGAGTTATACTCAAATTCTTTTCAAGTGTGACGTAAGAATGATTTCCATCAGTCATATGCCTTCTCCAAGTTTACTTTCAAATTCTTTCTATCGTTGGTTCAACCTTTTTAATTCTTCATTCCGGAGTGCTCAACAGTTCTTATGGCATTTCTCGTCTTCTCAGATTGTGAAGATCGGGGAAGTGTTTCTCTTAAAAATCTTGGCCCTTCTCTTGAAGATTCGTGGTTCTAGCTTCATGCCATCCTCATTATTGTTCAGATTGTGAGGAATTCTTTATACCCGTCCGAAGCATTTCATGAATTCTTTCCTATTGTGATCCTCCGAAGGCCATCATTTCAGAATATTTCTTCGTTCTCAGTTTTCAACTTCGTCCTCCAAATATTCTTCATTGATGTCTCTTCGTTCGTCTCCATATTCTTACGGTGGTTCGTTCAAGATTACCTTCCGTTGTTATCGTTTTAATTCATTTGTTCTTTTCATAATCCTACCGGTACTTCGTTGAGTTTTACCCAAGCTTGTGCTAGATCTCTCTTTAATTCCTTCCCAACGAGAATAAGTAGTATGCCAAATCCTTTTGTTGTCATCAACTTAAATTGGTGAAGGATAAGCAAACAGTAAATCTTATTCTTATTTCCCCGAGGTGATTTAATTTCTTTTTCGGAGCTTGTTCATCATATCATATCCTTGGTTCTATGTTGTTCATCTTGTTTTCCGGAGTTCCAAGTGATTTCAATTATATCATTTCAAAGCTCCATCTAATTCATCGCGGGCTTGAATCTTATTCTTTTCATTTTTCACTTCTCATGCTTTCATTACCGGAGTTCTCATGGTGGTTCATCATGTTTTAATTCATCCCTGAAGTCTTCATCAAGATTCTTGTTGGAGCTCAAGCATTCTTCATCATGCTTTCCAATTACAATCCGTTCTACCTTATCTTTCAAATGGTGTTATGTCATTCTTGACAATTCCTTCATGTTTCATGATTCACGAGTTATCAAGAATGAGATATTTGAACCCATCATTTTTCCTTGATCAGGAGATCTTTTCAACCCTTTATTTATTCGTTGGAGTGTTCTTGGGTTATAATTCACCTAAAAGCTTTCCCTGAGAATTGCTGCTATTATGGTGCTCAATAATGACCCAAGTTCGTCATTTATCATTTCGGTGAAATAACTCTTTCGTCTCCTTGTTGATCTCAATCCAATCAAATATTTCTGTCAGTGGCTGGTTGTCACCTCTTAATTTCGAGATGTTTTCTATAAGCCCACAACGAGCTCGTTCTTTTCGTTGTTGGTTATTTCAACAACTCTATTCAACCCTTCTTCGTAAGGATGCTCTTTCAATTCAATTTTGAGAGAAGTTGTCATTTTCTTCTCCGTTCTTTCTTCCCAACGTTCTAGCATATATTCTTCATTCCGGAGGCATTGTGATATTGCTCTCTTCGTCCCATCATCTCGTTTTTATCAAGATCATATTTTCCCTTGCTTATCATTTAACCAGAGTGTTGTATTCTTCATTCAATTCTCTCATCTTATCAAGTTTTGCCTGTCTTTTAACTGGAGTGCTGTCTGAATCTTTCTTACCCCTTGTGCCATTCTTTCAATGTTCCGGAGGCGATGTGTTGTTGTTTTCATCAAGTCTCATCCAATCTTCTCAAGTTCTTGTTAATTCCTTCCATTTTCAGACGGAGTGCTGTCCAAATTCTGTCATTCTTATTCCTTGGCTATACCATTGCGGTTTCATATTCTTTTGGTCCATGAGCTCTTGTTTCATGTCTTTCAACCTGCAAGGTTCTCATAATGCTCCTTGTTCCTCTTTCTAACGGAGTGTTCTCAACTTCGTTCATCTCCGTTGTATTCTTCTTTCATTTTGTTCAACCTCTCAAGGTTCGTGGTTTCACTCGTCTGTCAAAGAAGCAACTTTGTTTTACCTCTTCTTTTTCGTTTTTACCCGGTGCTATCTCTAGGATCTCGGGTCGAGATCCTCTGTTAGTGTGGGAGAGTTGTGACGCCCGAAGACCGACGTCCCAGAAGATTCTAGAAGATTCCAGAAGATTCCAGATGTTCCGGGGTCTCCCGTGTGTTTCGTTTGTGCTTGCGTTATTTATTTTGCATTGCATCATGTCATCATGCCATCATGTCATTAATTTTTGCATCTCAACTCAAATAAATCGTGTGGACCTTCGGTCCATTTAAATCGAGGGAAGGATGTCTTCTCTTTATAACATATAAAAGCCTCTCAATATTATTAGGGAGCTATATAATAATATTCCATTTGTTCGGAATTAACCAACACACGTGCATAATTTTCCCCATGCTTTTCCTACTTCGAGTTTCTCCTTCAAAAACCTTCCCTATAATTCTTTTCCGTTGTTTCGAGGTTCCTCCAAAAATTCGAACATTTTTGGACACTTCAATAATCAAGTCTTAGTTCAAACCCATTTGAATTAAAATCAAATGCGTTTGAATTTACATCCTTCTTTCATGCCACTTATAATTTTCTTGGATCATGCTTATTTTTATGAGCCCGGGAAAATTTAACCCATGCCCTAACTCTATTTCTAACACCTCCTTCCTTTTCTTTCTCCTTTGCGGTTTTCTGTTTTTTTTGGAAAACAACAACAATTTAAAAACAGAGAGCAGCCGTAGCTGGCCCAGCATCTGCAGCTGGCCCAGGCCGGCCCAACTCCTCCCTCTTGGCGCAGCCACCATGCCTCCCTCTCCTCCCAACCGGCTCAGGCCCAATTCCCCACCGGCCCAAGTCTCCCTCCGAACCCTAGGCCGCTCGCAGCCCTCACCCAGGCTCCCATCGATCCCCCTGTGCGCCGCCAGACCCCTCCTTCGCTCGAGCGCCTCATCCCCTCGCCGCACTCACCTCTCGCCTCTGCCCGATTCCCTCTCGACCTCTCGCCCTCCTCCCATCGCTCGACCCATCTCCAGCCCGAACCCCATCGCCACCGGAGCTCCCGGGCTCTCCCCGCGCGGACCCGCGCCCGGCCTCCTCCTCTCGCGGCCAGGCCCCGCCTCCCTCCGGCCCTCTGGCTCGCTCGCGCGCGCCAGGAGCGCCCGACGTCCGCGCCTCCGCGGCCCGTTCCTTCGTCGCCAGCGCAGGCAGCGCCTCCGCGCGACTCCAGCCGGCCTCTCTCCTCCCGCACCATGGAGCGCCGCCCTGCCTCGCCAACGTCGCGGCCTCCCTCCTGGCACGGAGGCGCCCTCCTCTCCAGCGCCGCGGAGCTGCGCCGTCCGCCACCGAGGCAACCTGCGCCTCGGGCCCCTTCCTCGCCGTTCGTCCTCCCCGTCTCCAGCGACCCTGAGCACCACAGCGCCGCCCGGCTCCTCTTCTAACCACCGCGACCCCTCCTCGTTCGGATGCGCGCACCTCGGCGCCGAGCTCGCAGTTCTTCCCTTCGGCGCGCCAAGGCCAGCACCGCAGCGCCCCTCCCCTGCTTCACGCCAAAACCGCTGCTGCTGCTGTGAACGTGGCCGTGACCGCCATGTTCTTGTTTTGTTGTTTGTTCTTGTTGTTTTTCGCCAAGTGCACCGCAGGCAAGAACCGGTCTCCGAACATCAAGTACATCTACAGCCCCGAACGCCTACGAACCACGACCAAGTACCACGACGACCCGAGCGGCTACGAAACGTGTACGACTACATGTGTGATGCACCAAGTACCACTACCGTCGCGAGAACGAGAACCCCCAAGTACCACGATGACCGACTCGGCAAGTACCCCTACGGAACGTGTTCCACTACCGTCACCCGGAAAAGATGGATGCGCCAAGTACATCTACGAACAAGTTCGTCTACCGTCGCCGTGTACCCCTACCGATGCGCAAAGTACCTCTACGGAACGAATGTGTATGACCACCTTCGGTGATGAAACGAGTACAACTACTTCCCACTACGGAACGAGTACCCCTACCGATGAACGAGAACGTCTACTTCGACTTCTTCCACTACGTCCCTCGACGACTCGAACCCCTCCGAGAACGCACGCTTCGAAGGTATAACCCCGAGACGATGACCCGTGAGATGCTTGTTGTGGTTGTATGAAATGTTTCCGTGTGTGCTCCGTGCCGTTTCGTCCGTTTGTCATGTTCCTCGGTTGCCTCGTCACCGACTCGTGGGAACCCGGTAACGGGATCGCCCCACCTTTCATCTCGTTTGGCTCGCTCACGCCATCTTTCCTTTTGCACCGGACTCTCAACGAGTTACCGTAACCGATATGTTGCCGTGGCATCATTTTCGGAATTGTTGCCGTGGCACCCTTTTCCTTCCACCACGGTGACGATGCTTCATATCATCTTCTTGTTAACCTTCTAATAAAATTGCATAAACTTGATCATGTCATCCGCATCATGTTAACAACATTAAATGTGTGAATTGTTGTTGCTTAATAATTGCTAAACATGCTCATGGGGATTTTCCGGATATGTTGTTGTTATTCTCCGGCCTCATTTAAATTGCTAGTTAGTGTAGTTTTATTATGCTTCACCTCTTGCCATGTTAAAACATTTAATCTTGTCTTGTAAATAACGAGAGTCAACTAAATAATTAACATGTGGTGTTTCGTCAATATGCAAATCGTTGCATATTGAGCTCCACTTAACTTGTAGTTTTGTTTGTGCACTTTGCCATGCCATGCATATTTAAACCGGACATGCATCATGCTTGCTTGTGCATCGTATGCCATGTTTATGCTTGTGTGTTTACCGTGTTGTTTCTTTCTTTCCGGTTGCTTCTCTTGTTAGCTTCGGTTTCGTTCCGGAGTTGTGAGGATTCGCTCGACTGTGTTGCTCCGTCTACTTCGTGGATCCGTTCTTCTCCCTTGTGGAATCCCAGGCAAGATGACCGAACCCGGATACCATTACTATTTTTGCCTATTGCTAGTAGTCTCGCTCTATGGATTTGCCTCAATGCCCATGCCTTTCTTGTGAGCCTCCTACTTGTAACCATGACCATGTTTAACCACCCTACCTACGCAAACCGTTGCTTGGCTAAGTACGCTTCGCTCAGCCCTTCTTATAGCATTGCTAGTTGCAGGTGAAGATTGAAGATGCTTGCTTCATGTTGAAGTTTGGTTGGGTTATATCACTCTATATATATGCTTAAAAATGAAATCATCTATATATTGGCAAGGGTGGAAGGCTAAGCCTTTTGCTTGGTGATTTGTTCCACTCATGCCGTTAGGAACCGTATAAACCGGTGTTATGTTCCTTGATTATGCGTTCCTAACACGGTTGGGGTGTATGGGACCCCCTTGATAAACCGCTAAGTGCTAAGTCTTTTCCAGCAAGTCCCAACATTTGGTACTATTTGCCTAATAACTAATAAAACTTGCATGTGGACTAGCTATCCCTTTTATTTTAATTCAACAACCCCGGGCCAGTGCTCCACATGAGTGTTGGTCCGAAACAGGGGTTCTGTGGGGCCACCACGAGGAAACTCGAGGTTTGGTAAAAACCTGTAGAATCGCCCATCCGGTCGTGTCCTGAGACTAGATACGCGCGGCTACCTATCAGGGTGTCGACACGCCGGGAGGATTTGCTGGATTAGCCTTACCTTAGTTCGGAGTATCTTGAGCACGGGATTCCGAGAATACTCGGGTCTTCCCACCTAGGAGTTGCGACTCCGCGGATCGTGGGCTTGTAATGGGTCAAGTTGGAACACCCCTGCAGGGTTTGAACTTTCGAAAGCCGTGCCCGCGGTTATGTGGCAGATGGGAGCTTGTTAATATCCGGTTGTAGAAAACTTGACACAATGTTCCAATACACTACCAGCGTGCGTACCATGACTGTCATTTTCCGAAAGGGATTCGGGAGATGAACACGGTGGGGCTATGTTTGACCGGCTTTAGCTAGGATCACTTCGTGATCATCTCTCGACCGAGGCACCTTCTCTTCTCGCTCTCTTTTACATGAGTCGTGCAAAGATACCAAACTTGAGATCATTCTAGGATGGGCTTATACCTTTAAGTCGTGCCTCGACACGTAGGAGGTATAGTCCCATCCTGGGCATTACACCGTACGTTTGGTACTAGATCGGGACGGATCGTGAAGGTGCACGACTACATCAACCGCGTTGATAAACGCTTCCGCTTTCGGTCTACGAGGGTACGTAGACACACTCTCCCCTCTCGTTGCTATGCATCTAGTAGATAGATCTTGCGTGATCGTAGGAAAATTTTGAAAATACTACGTTCCCCAACAGTGGCATCATGAGCCAGGTCTATGCGTAGATGATATGCACGAGTAGAAAACAATGAGTTGTGGGCGATACTAGTCATATTGCTTACCAGCATGTCATACTTTGCTTCGGCGGTATTGTGAGATGAAGCGGCCCGGACCGACATTACGCGTACGCTTACGCGAGACTAGTTTCACCGTTATGAGCACTTGTTGCTTAAAGGTGACTGGCGGGTGTCTGTCTCTCTCACTTTAGCTGAATCAAGTGTGGCTATGCCCGGTCCTTGTGAAGGTTAAAACAGCACATACTTGACGAAACATCGTTGTGGTTTTGTATGCGTAGGTAAGAATGGTTCTTGCTAAGCCCGTAGCAGCCACGTAAAACTTGCAACAACAAAGTAGAGGACGTCTAACTTGTTTTTGCAGGGCATGTTGTGATGTGATATGGTCAAGGCATGATGAGTTATACGTTTTTGTATGAGATGATCATGTTTTGTAAAGTTATCGGCAACTGGCAGGAGCCATGTGGTTGTCGCTTTATTGTATGAAATGCAATCGCCATGTAATTGCTTTACTTTATCACTAAGCGGTAGCGATAGTCGTAGAAGCAATAGTTGGTGAGACGACAACGATGCTACGATGGAGATCAAGGTGTCGCGCCGGTGACGAAGGTGATCATGACGGTGCTTTGGAGATGGAGATCAAAAGCACAAGATGATGATGGCCATATCATGTCACATATTATGATTGCATGTGATGTTTATCTTTTTATGCTTCTTATTTTGCTTAGAACAACGGTAGCATTATAAGATGATCCCTTACTAAATTTCAAGGTATAAGTGTTCTCCCTGAGTATGCACCGTTGCGAAAGTTCATCGTGCCGAGACACCACGTGATGATCGGGTGTGATAAGCTCTACGTTCAAATACAACGGGTGTAAGCCAGTTTTGCACACGCAGAATACTCGGGTTAAACTTGACGAGCCTAGCATATGCAGATATGGCCTCGGAACACTGGAGACCGAAAGGTCGAGCGTGAATCATATAGTAGATATGATCAATATAAGATGTTCACCATTGAAACTACTCCATCTCACGTGATGATCGGACATGGTTTAGTTGATTTGGATCACGTGATCATTTAGATGACCGGAGGGATGTCTATCTAAGTGGGAGTTCTTTAAATAATATGATTAAATTGAACTTTAATTTATCATGAACTTAGTCTTGATAGTTTTTGCATATCTATGTTGTTGTAGATCAATGGCCCGTGCTACCGTTCCTTTGAATTTTAAAGCATTCCTAGAGAAAGCTAAGTTGAAAGATGTTAGTAGCAATGATGCGGAATTGTTCCGTGATATGAGGATTATCCTCGTTGCTGCACAAAAGAAT
This sequence comes from Secale cereale, assembly GCA_902687465.1. Lineage (NCBI taxonomy): Eukaryota > Viridiplantae > Streptophyta > Magnoliopsida > Poales > Poaceae > Secale > Secale cereale. Next base: position 230,570,942 of record LR738713.1, on the reverse strand, counting down.
TATGTCCTTGATGCACCGCTAGGTGACAGACCTATTGCAGGAGCAGATGCAGACATTATGAACGCTTTGACAAAAGCTCGGTATGATGACTACTTGATAGTTTATGTGCACCATACTTTACGGCTTAGAACCGAGACTTCAAAAACGTTTTGAACGCCACGGAGCATATAAGATGTTCCAAGAGTTGAAATTAGTATTTCATACGCATGCCCGTGACGAGAGGTATAAGACCTCTGACAGTACTTTGCCTACAAGATGGAGGAGAATAGCTCAATGAGTGAGCATGTGCTCAGATTGTCTGGGTACTACAATTACTTGAATCAAGTAGGAGTTAATCTTCTAGATGAGATAGTAATTGACAAAGTTCTCTAGTCACTATCACCAAGTTAGTAGAACTTCGTGATGAACTATAATATGCAAGGGATGACGAAAGGAATTCCCGAGCTCTTCGTGATGCTGAAGTCGGTGAAGGTAGAAATCATAAAAAAGCATCAAGTGTTGATGGTTAACAAGACCACTTGTTTCAAGTAAAGGGCAAAGGGATAGAAGGGGAACTTCAAGAAGAATGAAAAGCAAGTTGTCACTCCCGTGAAGAAACCGAAATCTAAAACTCAAGCCTGAAACTAAGTGCTTCTACTGCAAAGGAAATGGTCACTGGAAGTGGAACTGCCCTAGATACTTGGCGGATAAGAAGGATGGCAAAGTGAACAAAGGTATAATTTGATATACAGATTATTGATGTGTACCTCACTACTTGTTCATAGCAACCCCTGGGTATTTGATACCGGTTCAGTTGCTAAAATTAGTAACTCGAAACGAGAATTGCAGAATGAACAGAGACTAGTTAAAGGTGAAGTGATGATGTGTGTTGGAAGTGGTTCCAAGATTGATATGATCATCATCGCACACTCCCTATACTTTCGGGATTAGTGTAAAACCTAAATAAATGTTATTTGGCATTTGCATTGAGCATGAATATGATTTGATCATATTTCTTGCAAAACGGTTATTCATTTAAAGTCATAGAATAATTGTTATTCTGTTTACATGAATAAAACCTTCGATGGTCATACACCCAATGAAAATAGTTTGTTGGATCTCGATCGTGGTGATACACATATTCATAATATTGAAGCCAAAAGATGCAAGGTTAATAATGATAGTGCAACTTATTTGTGGCACTGCCGTTTAGGTCATAATGGTGTAAAGCGCATAAAGAAACTCCATAGTGATGGACTTTTGGAATCACTTGATTATGAATCGCTTGGTGCTTGCGAACCATGCCTCATGGGCAACATGACTAAAACTCCATTCTCTGGAACAATGGAGCGAGCAACAGATTTGTTGGAGATCATACATACAGATGTATGTGGACCAATGAGTGTTGAAGCTCGCGGCGGGTATCGTTATTTTCTGACCTTCACTGATGATTTGAGCAGATATGGGTATATCTACTTAATGAAGCACAAGTCTGAAACATTTGAAAAGTTCAAAGAATTTCAGAGTGAAGTGGAGAATCATCGTAACAAGAAAATAAGAGTTTCTACGATATGATCGTAGAGGTAAAATATTGAGTTAGCGAGTTTGGCCTTCAGTAAAAAAAAATGTGAAATAGTTTCACTACTCACGCCACTTGGAACACCACAGTGTAATGGTGTGTTCGAACCTCATAACCGTACTTTATTAGATAAGGTGTGATTGATGATGTCTCTTCCTGATCTACCACTATCGCTTTTGGGGTTATGCATTAGAGACAGCTACATTCACGTTAAATAGGGCACCATCTAAATCCGTGGAGATGACACCGTATGAACTGTGGTTTGACGAGAAACCTAAGCTGTCATTTCTTTAAGTTTGGGACTGCGATGCTTATGTGAAAAAGTTTCAACATGATAAGCTCGAACCCAAATCGGAGAAGTAAATCTTCATAGGATAACCAAAAGAAACTGTTGGGTACACCTTCTATCACAGATCCGAAGGCAAGGTCTTTGTTGCTAAGAGTGGATCCTTTATAGAGAAGGAATTTCTCTCAAAAGAAGTGAGTGGGAGGAAAGTAGATGTAACGCCCGGATAATTACGCTACAGTAATCCCTCGTTAATGATGCCTTGTCACCACTGTTACTGTTGCTAGTATCAGTTGATTCAAATCCGTTCAAATACAAATTTAAAATAAAAGTTTTCAAATGACAATACTAAAAGGTGCAAACAGTGAAAAATAATTTATAGGTAATATTGGTGAAGAAACCACATTTTTATAAAAGGTTTAGTTGCACTAAAATAATTAAAACAGTGGCGTTAACAATTAATTAAATGCATTTCCATTTATGGAAAATTCAAACAAATTCAAAAGCCTCCCAAACTAGCTTGTGTTAGTGCTAGATGATGCAAGTTATTAATGTGGCCAAGTCCCACATTTTTCAAGTTACATTTGTTAGCTAAAACAAAATGCAAAAAGAAAAGAATAAATGTAAAACAGAAAATAATAATAAAGGGAAAACAAAACAAAACAAAAACTAAAAGGAACCGGCCTCCCCCTTGGGCCAAAGGCCCACTAGGCCACAGGCCGGCCAGCTCCTCCCCACTGTCCTCTTCCTCGCTACAGGAGGGGAACCGTGGATGCCTTTGATGCCCGCCACGGCCTCGGCTCGTCGCCGTGGCGGCCATCCCGCCCCTCTCCGACGTTTCCCCGTGCGTATAAGACCGCCCCGGGTTCATCAATGAACCCTAGATCCCCATTCGCCCCTCTCCCAGCACCCACTCCTCGATCTGGAAGGACCCAAACCGCCGCCGCCATGGAGACCCTTGCCCGCGTGGCCACCGTCGCCCCCGTGCCGTGAGAGGCTGTCCAGCAGAAGCACCGTCGTCGACTACGTCGTCTTGGAGGAGCCGTTCGGGCTGGAGATCGCCGCGGTGCCCGATACGTCCTCGTCTCCCCCGCCACGGCCACGGCGCCATCGCCGTCGATCTCCACCACCGGCGCCTCCCCGCGGTTCCGAGCACGTCCACGACCTCCCTCGAAGTGAGCCGCGTCCATCCCCCTTCCTTGCCCCCTCGATTTGTTGCCGTAGCCGTCGTCCCCGAGATCGTCCGGGCTCCTGCGTACACGTGCGTGCTTGCTGTCGCTGCTCTCTTTCTCTGTGGATTCATGTTGCTACTGCTCTTGAGTTGCTCCTTGCGTTGCTGCTGCCCCGCTCGCCGCAAGCTGCCGCCTGTAGCCGCCCTTACCCGCACCCTGCCCTACGCACCTCGCCCCCGGCCATACTCGCCGCCGCCCGACGTCCTTCTGCGTGCGTGCGCCCGGCGCTGGTCGCCGCTCGCCCTGGCCGTGTCCAGCGCGTGCCCCCGCAGTCGCTCGCGGCTCTGCCTACTGCATGATGCGGCGATGCTACTACCTGCTGCTCTTGCATCGCTGCTGCTGCTGCTGCTGCATCCTACTACTACTGCCGCAGTGCCGCTGCTTACTGTACTAGTACTAGCTAGCTTTTCAATTTTTACATTGACTAACCCCCTACACAGCCCCTAATTTGCAGTTAAACAGCGGTTAACATGACTAAAAAAAATATGTGAAGGTAGTACACTTAACAAGGCTCAAATGTGTCCATTGGACCAAATTCATTTGATGCATGTATTAAATACTATGAAAATCAGAAAATGCTATCACAGCATTATGTGCTGTGTGCGGTGTGGAGCTGTGTGCGTGCGTGCAGTGTGTGTGTTGTGTGAGTGTGGCGTGCGTGTGGTGGGCTCTGCCCACTAACAGCCGGCCCTTGTTTAATTAGATTAGGTGTAGCTTAGTATTAGTTTTGTGCTAATTTAGCCTATTAGCAAATGACATGTGGGTCCATCTAATTAGTTTAGATAAATCCCTTTGGAAATTATTTGAACAGTGACATGTGGGCCACCACCTCCCCTCTTGACTAGTCAAATTGACTTGGTCAATTCGGATTAAACAAAATACAATAATTTCATCAAACTATAAACATTTTGAAAAATCATATAAAATAATCCGTAACTCGGATGAAAAAGATTTATATATGAAAGTTGCTCAGAATTTCGAGACAAACCCGGATACGTGGTCCGTTAGTCCACCACACATCCCTAGCATACCGAACATGGAACAATCCCCTCCGGTTCGCCTGTCCGAAAACGCCTAACACCGGGAATGCTTTCCCGGATGTTTTCCCCCTCCGTCGATACCGTGTAGTACTGCGCTAGAACACCCCTAGCATCGCTTATTGTCATGTCGTGCATCTGTATTGCATCTGTGTGCTATGTGTTTATTGTTTCTTCCCCCTTCTTCTCTCCGGTAGACCCCGAGACTCCTGTTGATGCCCTGGTGATCGACTACGTCGACGACGACCCTACTTCCGTTTCAGCAGAGCTTCCAGGCAAGCCCCCCCCCTTTGATCATCCCGATATCACCCATTCCATTCTCTCTTATGCTTGCATCAGATTTTGCTACTGTTATTGTTTGATCCTATTCTGATGCATAGCCTTCTTTTGTACCTGCTATTGTTACCTACATGCTATGCTAAACTGCTTAGTATAGGTTGGCTAGTGATCCATCAGTGACCCCACCTTGTCCTTGTTGCCCCTGCTTCATCATCGACTACTTGAGCAACGTGATCGAAGACCGGAGCCCGACACTTCACATCACATCACACCCCTTTGTTGCTCGACTCTGCAGAGGTACTATCGGGTGCCGAGGGTGAAACCTCGTAACGCACTCATGATGACAACTCTGTAGTGTAGCTATTCGGTCGTGGTCATCGAGGGTGATTCCTCTTTCTCCATTCCCGATACGACTCTGTCGTGCAACCCCTCAAGTGTGAACCTCGGGGGTGATTCCTCATAGTTCGCCTTGACGGACACATCGAGTGGAATTCGTCGGGGGTGATTCCTCGGGTTTTCCACCTTGATGTTTTGGACACACAGTTACATGGACTTTACTTGATACCTTTGGGAAAGGCGGGCGGGCCCGGAGAGCACCCGCGGGAGTTGTTACGGTGGCGGCTGGCTGTTTAGCGGTATCACCCAGGAGGGGTGATAGCTCCGGACTTGTCCCGACAGCCGTCACTTCTGTCAATAATGCACTAACAGATTTGGGTATTTGTTCTGAGTTGGCCTCTGGCCTTTACGCACTAACCGCCACGCGAGGATAGTTATGGGCCTCGGCGTCGTGGTATCAGCCGAAGCTTTGTCAGACGTCCAGTTCAGCATTGCGGCACGGCTGGGCCGGCGCCATCCAGTATAGAGGTGGTGCCTGGTCCGCCCTGCTCGCAACGACCCGGAGTGCAACGGGCGATGGCCCATGACCCCGGAGTGCTTAGGATGTAGACCGGCGGGGACCTCTCTGCTGAGCCTAGGTAGGGCTACGACGTGTTGATCTTCTGAGGCCGGGCACTGACCCAGAAAGGTGTGTCCGGCCAAAGCTGATCGAGCGTGAGGGTAACGTGGTGCACCCCTGCAGGGAAGTTATCTATTCGAATAGCCGTGTCCACGGTAACAGACGTTCAGTCTTATATCCTGATCTACTATAACTAGAAATGGATACTTGAGATATGTGATGGATATGTGGCTGCGAGATTACTTTCTCGCAGGGAGTCGAGGAAGGATCTCTAGGCCGTTAATGCTACAACATGCTTGTTAATTATAAACTGCTATTCTGTATTTCCCTCTACTGCTGCAAGATGGTGTTTCCAGAAGATGCTTGAAGATGCTAGTCTTCGATAGGCTAGGCCTTTCCCCTCCTCTTCTGGCATTCTGCAGTTCAGTCCACATATACAGCTTTTCCTTTGATACTGATGCATACTTAGTATAGATCTGATGCTTGCGAGTACTTTGGATGAGTACTCACGGTTGCTTTGCTCCCCCTTTTCCCCCTCCTTTCTTCTTTCTGGTTGTTGCAACCAGATGGCGGATCCCAGGAACCAGATGCCACCCCAGTCGACTATTACTACTACCCCGGCGGAGCCTACTACTATGTGGAGACAGCTGATGACCAGGAGTAGTTAGGAGGTCCCAGGCAGGAGGCCTTGCCTCTTCGCTCGTTGATGTTTGTGCTAGCCTTCTTAAGGCAAAACTTGTTTAACTTACGTATGTACTCAGATATTGTTGCTTCCGCTAACTCTGTTGCTTTCGAGCTTCTGTATTCGAGCCCTCGAGGCCCCTGGCTTGTAATATGAAGCTTGTATTATTTTAATTTGTGTCTAGAGTTGTGTTGTGATATCTTCCCGTGAGTCCCTGATCTTGGTCGTACACATTTGCGTGCATGATTAGTGTACGGTCAAATCGGGGGCGTCACAAGTTGGTATCAGAGCCGACTGCCTGTAGGATCCCCCTTTCCAACTCCTTGGCCGAAGTTGAGTCTAGTCTTTGAAAAACTGTTATACTAACATGGCTGTGTGACTTACGGGCCCACGTCGCCAATTGGGTGGTATTAGGATCTTTTACTCCTTGATCTTTACTCCGGGACTCTGAACTCTCTTCTATTCGGGTTAAACGAATTTACTAACTCAAACATTAGGATCCCGTGACCAAATTCACCCCAAAGATGGATATAGCCATAGTTTTCCTTAGTAGTAGTTTCGAATAGTGCACACTATGTCCTGTTGTCTACAACGATACATTCATAGCGTTTCCTTCACTATGCAAGTTTCATCATGAATGGTCACTAGTCTTAGCAAATGCTAAATGCTAAACTACTCCCTGTTACATTTTAGCAGGATGGCTGACGATCCACCACCTCCACCCTATATTGCCGCAATGATGCAGCAGTTTGAACTGAATCGTCAGTTTATGACTGGAGTAATGGCTCAGCTTCCAAACCAGAATGCTCATCAACAGCTTGCCCCAATAACACTGCCAGAATTTGTGCGCCTCAACCCGTCCATTTTCCGCAACTCCACCAATCCTATGGATGCTGATGATTGGCTTCGTGACATCCAGTTTGAGATGAAGTCAGCTAATGTTGCCCCTGCCAGTTACGTCACCTTTGCGACATTTCACTTGAAAGGTCCAGCTGCCCAGTGGTGGGAAAGCCACAGGGGTATGCTGCCTACAGAAACTGTAACCACTTGGCAGGAATTTCAGTTAGCCTTCCGTGCACGACACATTCCTCAAGGTCTGATGGACCAGAAGAAGAAGGAGTTTCGCAAACTCTCACAGGGCACAATGACTATGGACGAATATCAGAGGAAATTCCTTGAATTATCCCGCTATGCTGAGGATGATGTCGACACTGATGCTCGTAAGCAGGAGAAATTCCGTGAAGGATTGCGTCCCGATATAAAGCTCGCACTTGTTGCTCATGATTGCGTAGACTTTGCGACGCTTGTCAGCCAAGCTTTTCGAACTGAAACTGGTCTGACCGAGTACCAGGAGTCGCTCAAGCGTACTAGAGATGTAGGCCCATCCTCGGGCCAGCCTTCTCAGAAACGTCGAGTCTGGAGCCCACACAATGTTCATCACCGACCTGCTCCGACACCAAGGCCGTCTTATGTTGCACCTCGTTTGCCTCCGCCGCCGAGTCAACTAACTATTCAGGGTGGACAGTCCAATACTGTGGCTCCTCCCCACAATGATCGTTCATGCCGCAAGTGTGGACAACTAGGGCACCGTACTCTGAACTGTCGCCTGGGTCAGCCGCAAAATACTTCAAATCCTCCTGTTGGTCGTAGAAAGGGCCGTCGCAACCATCCTAGCAGAAATCGTAGTGCCAGGCCACCTGGTATGAGTGGTGGTCAGGTCACCCATGTCAAGATCGAAGAAGCTCGTGACTCCCCAAAAATCGTCATGGGTACCCTTCGCGTTAATTCGGTGCCAGCTTCTGTTCTCTTTGATTCAGGAGCATCGCATGCCTTTGTGTCCCAACAATTCGCTCAGTTGCATGGGCTAGGCATGGAAGGATTACCAACTCCATTAGCGGTTCAATCTCCGGGATCCAAATGGCAAACCACAATGTTATGCCCTCGCAACCAAATCGAGATTGGAGGTCTACTATTTCCGGCTTCTCTCATTGTGCTCGGACCTTCCAATATAGACATCATTCTTGGTATGGATTGGTTGACAGCCCATAATGCTTTGATTGACTGTGCTGCCAAGACAGTCCAGCTCACTCACCCTTCTGGCCAGACAGTCCAATACTCAACCCAAACAGCGCAGGATGCCGAGAATCAGATATATGTTCTGAATGCATTGAATGCTTCACCTCTTGAAGGAATAGAGAACATTCCAGTCGTTCGTGATTTCGAAGATGTCTTTCCAGAAGAACTTCCAGGAATACCCCCTGCTAGAGCTGTTGAGTTCGTCATAGACCTGAAACCGGGCACTACTCCTATTGCCAAGCGGCCATACAAGATGCCGCCGCATGAACTCCTTGAGCTTAAGGAGGAAATCGACACTTCACTTCGTCAGGGTTTTATCCGTCCAAGTTCATCTGCTTGGGGAGCACCTTCTCTCTTTGTCAAGAAGAAGGATGGTACAAATCGTTTGGTCCAAGATTACCGACCTATCAACCAGGCAACAATTCAGAACAAGTATCCGCTTCCCAGAATCAACGATCTGTATGATCAACTTGCTGGCTCCTCAGTATTCTCTAAACTTGATTTGAGGTTGGGTTACCACCAGATTCGGGTTCGTGAAGAGGATATTCCCAAGACCGCATTCGTTACTCGATATGGTTCATACGAGTACACCGTCATGTCTTTCGGCTTGACCAATGCTCCAGCAACGTTCTCCCGATTAATGAACTATATATTCATGGAATACCTCGATAAGTTTGTCGTGGTTTATCTGGATGATATCCTTGTATATTCCAAGAACAAAGAAGAACATGCTGAACATCTTCGTCTTGTTCTGGAAAAGCTTCGAGAGCATCAACTATATGCTAAGTATTCCAAGTGTGAATTTTGGCTTCCCGAAGTAACCTACCTTGGCCATGTGATCTCCAAGGATGGTATTGCCGTCAACCCCGAGCGAGTTCAGGCTATTCTCGATTGGACTCCTCCGAAGAATGTCAAACAAGTCAGAAGTTTTCTCGGACTCGCCAGCTATTGCCGTCGATTTGTCGAGAACTTCTCCAAGATTGCCAAGCCTCTGACTGGTCTGCTTCACAAAGGTGTCAAGTTCGAATGGACAGAAAAGTGTCAGGAAAGTTTCCAGGCACTCAAAGACAAACTGACTTCTGCCCCAGTGCTTGCTCCTCCAGATACTAAGAAGGATTTTGTCATTTACTGTGATGCTTCACGTCAAGGATTGGGCTGTGTCCTAATGCAAGAGCGCAAAGTGATTGCTTATGGCTCTCGTCAGCTGCGCCCTCATGAAGAGAACTATCCAGTTCATGACCTCGAGCTTGCTGCTGTCATATATGCTCTTAAACAGTGGCGACATTACCTTCTCGGTAATCGTTGCGAGATATTCACCGACCACCAAAGTCTGAAGTATCTGTTTACTCAGCCAGACCTGAACCTCCGTCAGCAGAGATGGATGGAGACTGTGGCTGATTTTGACTTGGGTATTTCTTATACACCGGGTAAGGCTAATGTAATGGCTGATGCCTTGAGCCGCAAGTCTTATTGCAACCACCTCCAGGTTCGTAAAGTTCAGCCCTCGCTTGTTGAAGAATTCAGGAAGCTGAACCTCCATATTGTTCCTCCTGGTGCACTCACACCCCCTCCTCCAGAATTTCAGCAGATGAATCTTCGTGTTGTTTCCCAGGGTTCCCTTAATACCCTGGCTGCCGTACCCGATCTCGTGAGCGGTATCAAGACTATTCAACATTATGACTCTGAAGTCGAGAAGATTAAACGCTATCTCGCAGAAGGAAAGCCCTCATTCTTCACCATTGCCGATGATGGCGCCTTGTACTTCAAAGGTCGCCTAGTGGTGCCATGTGCAAGGAAACACCTGGATCAGACTCCAAAGGTTATGAAAGAAGCTCATGATACACCTCTGTCTATTCATCCTGGTAGTACCAAGATGTACCAAGACATTCGTCAGAGATTCTGGTGGTCTAATATGAAGCAAGACATTGCTCGTTATGTTGCTGAGTGTGACGTTTGCCGTCGTATCAAAGCAGAACATCAAAGGCCTGCTGGAACTCTACAACCTATCTCTATTCCTGAATGGAAATGGGACCATGTCGAAATGGACTTTGTCACTGGTTTTCCCAAATCGCAGAAAGGTAATGATGCTATTCTTGTCATCATTGACCGGCTTTCTAAAGTTGCACACTTCCTGGCTGTCAAAGAAACGATCACTGCTAGTCAGCTGGCAACCCTCTATATGTCCAGAATTGTTTCCCTCCATGGTATTCCATTGGTTATCAGCTCAGACCGTGGCAGCTTATTCACTTCAAGATTCTGGGCAAGTTTCCAAGAAGCAATGGGAACTCATCTATCTTTCAGCACTGCATTTCACCCTCAGTCGCAGGGACAAGTTGAACGCGTCAATCAAGTTCTCGAAGACATGCTTCGAGCTTGTGTTATTTCCTTCGGCAAGAAATGGGAGGAATCTCTCCCGTATGCTGAGTTCTCATACAACAATAGCTACCAAGCTAGTCTGAAGATGGCCCCCTTCGAAGTGTTATATGGACGAAACTGTCGAACCCCTCTGAACTGGTCAGAAACTGGGGAACGTCCACTCTTCGGTCCGGATATTATCCAACACGCTGAAGAACAAGTCCGCGTCATTCGCGAGAATCTCAAGACTGCTCAGTCACGTCAGAAAAGTCAGTATGACCGTCATCACCAAGACATGGTCTATCAACCTGGCGAAAAGGCTTATCTTCGAGTCACACCAATGAAGGGTGCACACCGCTTCGGGATCAAGGGCAAGCTAGCTCCTCGCTATATTGGTCCATTCACTATTCTCGAGAGACGTGGAAAAGTGGCATATCAGTTGGAACTCCCGTCGAATCTTTCTCAGGTTCACGATGTGTTCCACGTGTCACAGCTCCGCCGCTGCTTCAAGGACCCAGTCCGCGCAGTGGATCATGAAGTGCTCGAGTTGCAGCAAGACCTCTCCTATAAAGAGCATCCAGTCCGCATTCTCGACCAAGCTGAACGCCGCACACGTCAGAAGGCGATAAAGTTCCTCAAGGTCCAGTGGTCGCATCACTCTGAAGACGAAGCCACTTGGGAACGCGAGGATCGTCTGCGTGAAGAATACCCCGAACTATTTCCATCTACCTCCTAAATCTCGGGACGAGATTTCTTGTAGTGGAGGAGAATTGTAACGCCCGGATAATTACGCTACAGTAATCCCTCGTTAATGATGCCTTGTCACCACTGTTACTGTTGCTAGTATCAGTTGATTCAAATCCGTTCAAATACAAATTTAAAATAAAAGTTTTCAAATGACAATACTAAAAGGTGCAAACAGTGAAAAATAATTTATAGGTAATATTGGTGAAGAAACCACATTTTTATAAAAGGTTTAGTTGCACTAAAATAATTAAAACAGTGGCGTTAACAATTAATTAAATGCATTTCCATTTATGGAAAATTCAAACAAATTCAAAAGCCTCCCAAACTAGCTTGTGTTAGTGCTAGATGATGCAAGTTATTAATGTGGCCAAGTCCCACATTTTTCAAGTTACATTTGTTAGCTAAAACAAAATGCAAAAAGAAAAGAATAAATGTAAAACAGAAAATAATAATAAAGGGAAAACAAAACAAAACAAAAACAAAAAGGAACCGGCCTCCCCCTTGGGCCAAAGGCCCACTAGGCCACAGGCCGGCCAGCTCCTCCCCACTGTCCTCTTCCTCGCTACAGGAGGGGAACCGTGGATGCCTTTGATGCCCGCCACGGCCTCGGCTCGTCGCCGTGGCGGCCATCCCGCCCCTCTCCGACGTTTCCCCGTGCGTATAAGACCGCCCCGGGTTCATCAATGAACCCTAGATCCCCATTCGCCCCTCTCCCAGCACCCACTCCTCGATCTGGAAGGACCCAAACCGCCGCCGCCATGGAGACCCTTGCGCGCGTGGCCACCGTCGCCCCCGTGCCGTGAGAGGCTGTCCAGCAGAAGCACCATCGTCGACTACGTCGTCTTGGAGGAGCCGTTCGGGCTGGAGATCGCCGCGGTGCCCGATACGTCCTCGTCTCCCCCGCCACGGCCACGGCGCCATCGCCGTCGATCTCCACCACCGGCGCCTCCCCGCGGTTCCGAGCACGTCCACGACCTCCCTCGAAGTGAGCCGCGTCCATCCCCCTTCCTTGCCCCCTCGATTTGTTGCCGTAGCCGCCGTCCCCGAGATCGTCCGGGCTCCTGCGTACACGTGCGTGCTTGCTGTCGCTGCTCTCTTTCTCTGTGGATTCATGTTGCTACTGCTCGTGAGTTGCTCCTTGCGTTGCTGCTGCCCCGCTCGCCGCAAGCTGCCGCCTGTAGCCGCCCTTACCCGCACCCTGCCCTACGCACCTCGCCCCCGGCCATACTCGCCGCCGCCCGACGTCCTTCTGCGTGCGTGCGCCCGGCGCTGGTCGCCGCTCGCCCTGGCTGTGTCCAGCGCGTGCCCCCGCAGTCGCTCGCGGCTCTGCCTACTGCATGATGCGGCGATGCTACTACCTGCTGCTCTTGCATCGCTGCTGCTGCTGCTGCTGCATCCTACTACTACTGCCGCAGTGCCGCTGCTTACTGTACTAGTACTAGCTAGCTTTTCAATTTTTACATTGACTAACCCCCTACACAGCCCCTAATTTGCAGTTAAACAGCGGTTAACATGACTAAAAAAAATATGTGAAGGTAGTACACTTGACAAGGCTCAAATGTGTCCATTAGACCAAATTCATTTGATGCATGTATTAAATACTATGAAAATCAGAAAATGCTATCACAGCATTATGTGCTGTGTGCGGTGTGGAGCTGTGTGCGTGCGTGCAGTGTGTGTGTTGTGTGAGTGTGGCGTGCGTGTGGTGGGCTCTGCCCACTAACAGCCGGCCCTTGTTTAATTAGATTAGGTGTAGCTTAGTATTAGTTTTGTGCTAATTTAGCCTATTAGCAAATGACATGTGGGTCCATCTAATTAGTTTAGATAAATCCCTTTGGAAATTATTTGAACAGTGACATGTGGGCCACCACCTCCCCTCTTGACTAGTCAAATTGACTTGGTCAATTCGGATTAAACAAAATACAATAATTTCATCAAACTATAAACATTTTGAAAAATCATATAAAATAATCCGTAACTCGGATGAAAAAGATTTATATATGAAAGTTGCTCAGAATTTCGAGACAAACCCGGATACGTGGTCCGTTAGTCCACCACACATCCCTAGCATACCGAACATGGAACAATCCCCTCCGGTTCGCCTGTCCGAAAACGCCTAACACCGGGAATGCTTTCCCGGATGTTTTCCCCCTCCGTCGATACCGTGTAGTACTGCGCTAGAACACCCCTAGCATCGCTTATTGTCATGTCGTGCATCTGTATTGCATCTGTGTGCTATGTGTTTATTGTTTCTTCCCCCTTCTTCTCTCCGGTAGACCCCGAGACTCCTGTTGATGCCCTGGTGATCGACTACGTCGACGACGACCCTACTTCCGTTTCAGCAGAGCTTCCAGGCAAGCCCCCCCCTTTGATCATCCCGATATCACCCATTCCATTCTCTCTTATGCTTGCATCAGATTTTGCTACTGTTATTGTTTGATCCTATTCTGATGCATAGCCTGCTTTTGTACCTGCTATTGTTACCTACATGCTATGCTAAACTGCTTAGTATAGGTTGGCTAGTGATCCATCAGTGACCCCACCTTGTCCTTGTTGCCCCTGCTTCATCATCGACTACTCGAGCAACGTGATCGAAGACCGGAGCCCGACACTTCACATCACATCACACCCCTTTGTTGCTCGACTCTGCAGAGGTACTATCGGGTGCCGAGGGTGAAACCTCGTAACGCACTCATGATGACAACTCTGTAGTGTAGCTATTCGGTCGTGGTCATCGAGGGTGATTCCTCTTTCTCCATTCCCGATACGACTCTGTCGTGCAACCCCTCAAGTGTGAACCTCGGGGGTGATTCCTCATAGTTCGCCTTGACGGACACATCGAGTGGAATTCGTCGGGGGTGATTCCTCGGGTTTTCCACCTTGATGTTTTGGACACACAGTTACATGGACTTTACTTGATACCTTTGGGAAAGGCGGGCGGGCCCAGAGAGCACCCGCGGGAGTTGTTACGGTGGCGGCTGGCTGTTTAGCGGTATCACCCAGGAGGGGTGATAGCTCCGGACTTGTCCCGACAGCCGTCACTTCTGTCAATAATGCACTAACAGAATTGGGTATTTGTTCTGAGTTGGCCTCTGGCCTTTACGCACTAACCGCCACGCGAGAATAGTTATGGGCCTCGGCGTCGTGGTATCAGCCGAAGCTTTGTCAGACGTCCAGTTCAGCATTGCGGCACGGCTGGGCCGGCGCCATCCAGTATAGAGGTGGTGCCTGGTCCGCCCTGCTCGCAACGACCCGGAGTGCAACGGGCGATGGCCCATGACCCCGGAGTGCTTAGGATGTAGACCGGCGGGGACCTCTCTGCTGAGCCTAGGTAGGGCTACGACGTGTTGATCTTCTGAGGCCGGGCACTGACCCAGAAAGGTGTGTCCGGCCAAAGGTGATCGAGCGTGAGGGTAACGTGGTGCACCCCTGCAGGGAAGTTATCTATTCGAATAGCCGTGTCCACGGTAACAGACGTTCAGTCTTATATCCTGATCTACTATAACTAGAAATGGATACTTGAGATATGTGATGGATATGTGGCTGCGAGATTACTTTCTCGCAGGGAGTCGAGGAAGGATCTCTAGGCCGTTAATGCTACAACATGCTTGTTAATTATAAACTGCTATTCTGTATTTCCCTCTACTGCTGCAAGATGGTGTTTCCAGAAGATGCTTGAAGATGCTAGTCTTCGATAGGCTAGGCCTTTCCCCTCCTCTTCTGGCATTCTGCAGTTCAGTCCACATATACAGCTTTTCCTTTGATACTGATGCATACTTAGTATAGATCTGATGCTTGCGAGTACTTTGGATGAGTACTCACGGTTGCTTTGCTCCCCCTTTTCCCCCTCCTTTCTTCTTTCTGGTTGTTGCAACCAGATGGCGGATCCCAGGAACCAGATGCCACCCCAGTCGACTATTACTACTACCCCGGCGGAGCCTACTACTATGTGGAGACAGCTGATGACCAGGAGTAGTTAGGAGGTCCCAGGCAGGAGGCCTTGCCTCTTCGCTCGTTGATGTTTGTGCTAGCCTTCTTAAGGCAAAACTTGTTTAACTTACGTATGTACTCAGATATTGTTGCTTCCGCTAACTCTGTTGCTTTCGAGCTTCTGTATTCGAGCCCTCGAGGCCCCTGGCTTGTAATATGAAGCTTGTATTATTTTAATTTGTGTCTAGAGTTGTGTTGTGATATCTTCCCGTGAGTCCCTGATCTTGGTCGTACACATTTGCGTGCATGATTAGTGTACGGTCAAATCGGGGGCGTCACAGTAGAACTTGATGAGGTAATTGTACCTTCTCCTGAATTGGAAAGTAGTACATCACAGAAAATTGTTCCAGTGATTCCTACACCAATCAGTGAGGAAGCTAATGATGATGATCATGAAACTTCGGATCAAGTTTCTGCAGAATGTCGTAGATCAACCAGAGTACGTTCCGCACTAGAGTGGTACGGCAACCCAGTTCTGGAAGTCATGTTACTAGACCATGATGAACCTACGAACTATGAGGAAGCGATGATGAGCCCAGATTCCGCAAAATGGCTTGAGGCCATGAAATCTGAGATGGGATCCATGTATGAGAACAAAGTGTGGACTTTGGTTGACTTGCCCGATGATCGGCAAGCCATCGAAAATAAATGGATCTTCAAGAGGAAGACCGACGCAGACGGTAATGTTACTGTTTACAAAGCTGAACTTGTTGCGAAAGGGTTTTGACAAGTTCAAGGAGTTGACTACGATGAGACTTTCTCACCCGTAGCAATGCTTAAGTCTGTCCGAATCATGTTAGCAATTGCCGCATTTTATGAAATCTGGCAAATGGATAACAAAACTGCATTCTTTAATGGATTTATTAAAGAAGACTTGTATATGATGCAACCAGAAGGTTTTGTCAATCCTCAAGGTGCTAACAAAATGTGCAAGCTCCAGCGATCCATCTATGGACTGGTGCAAGCATCTCAGAGTTGGAATATACGCTTTGATAAGTTGATCAAAGCATATAGATTTATATAGACTTGCGGTGAAGCCTGTATTTACAAGAAGTGAGTGGGAGCACTACAACCTTTCTGATAAGTATATGTGAATGACATATTGTCGATCGGAAATGATGTAGAATTTTCTAGAAAGCATAAAGGAGTGTTTGAAACGAGTTTTTCTAAGAAAGACCTTGGTGAAGCTGCTTACATATTGGGCATCAAGATCTATAGAGATATATCAAGACGCTTGATAAGACTTTCGATGAGTACATACCTTGATAAGATTTTGAAGTAGTTCAAAATGGATCAGTCAAAGAAGGAGTTCTTGCCTGACTTGTAAGGTGTGAAGTTGAGTAAGACTCAAAGCCAGACCTCGGCAGAAAAATATAGAGAGAATGAAAGTCATTCCCTATGCCTCAGCCATAGGTTCTATAAAGTATGCCATGCTGTGTACCAAACATGTTGTGTACCTTGCCATGAGTTTGTCAAGGGGGTACAATAGTGATCCAGGAGTAGATCACTGTACATCGGTCAAAATTATCCGTAGTAACTGGATGACTAAGGAAATGTTTCTCGATTATGGAGGTGATAAAGAGTTCGTCGTAAAGGGTTACGCCAATGCAAGCTTTGACACTAAATCCAGATGACTCTAAGTATCAATCTGGATGCATATTGAAAGTGGGAGCAATTAGCTAGAGTAGCCCCATGCAGAGCATTGTAGACACAGAAATTTGTGAAATACATACGGATCTGAATGTGACAGAACCATTGACTAAACTTCTCTCACGAAGCAAAACATGATCACACCTTAGTACTCTTTGGGTGTTAATCACATAGCGATATGAACTAGATTATTGACTCTAGTAAACCCTTTGGGTGTTGGTCACATGGCGATGTGAACTATGGGTGTTAATCACATGACGATGTGAACTATTGGTGTTAAATCACATGGCGATGTGAACTAGATTATTGACTCTAATGCAAGTAGGAGACTGAAGGAAATATTCCCTAGAGGCAATAATAGAGTTGTTATTTTATATTTCCTTATATCATGATAAATGTTTATTATTCATGCTAGAATTGTATTAATCGGAAACTTGATACATGTGTGAATACATAGACAAAACAGTATGTCCCTGGTATGCCTCTACTAGACTAGCTCATTGATCAAAGTGGTTATGTTTCCTAACCATAGACATGAGTTGTCATTTGATCAACGAGATCACATCATTAGGGGAATGATGTGATGAACAAGACCCATCCGTTAGCTTAGCACTATGATCGTTTAATTTTACTGCTATTGCTTTCTTCATGACTTGTACATGTTCCTATGACTATGAGATTATGCAACTCCCGAATAGCAGAGGAACACCTTGTGTGCTATCAAACGTCACAACGTAACTGGGTGATTATAAAGATGCTCTACAGGTGTCTCTGAAGGTGTTCGTGGTGTTGGCATGGATTAAGAATAGGATTTGTCACTCCGAGTGTCGGAGAGGTATCTCTGGGCCCTCTCGGTAATGCACATCATAGTAAGCCTTGCAAGCAAATGACGAATGAGTTAGTCATGAGATGATGTATTACGGAACGAGTAAAGAGACTTTCTGGTAACGAGATTGAACTAGGTATGATTATACCGACGATCGAATCTCGGGCAAGTAACATACCGATGACAAAGGGAACAACGTATGTTGTTATGCGGTTCGACCGATAAAGATCTTCGTAGAATATGTAGGAGCCAATATGGGCATCCAGGTTCCGCTATTGGTTGTTGACCGGAGAGATGTCTCGGTCATGTCTACATAGTTCTCGAACCCGTAGGGTCCGCACGCTTAAACGTTCGTTGACGATATATTATTTAATGAGTTATTTATGTTGGTGACCGAATGTTATTCGGAGTCCTGGATGTGATCACGGACATGACGAGGAACTCCGGAATGGTCCGGAGATAAAGATTAATATATGAGATAATAGTGTTTGACCTCCGGAAGGGTTCCGGAATTCACCGGAAGGGGTTCCGGATGTTTCCCGAAGTGTTTGGGTACGAGAACACTTTATTTGGGCCACAAGGAAAAGCACACAAGGTTTTTGGAAGGCGCAAAAGGAAGTTTTGCGGAGTCCAGGGGCCAGACGCCAAGGTCCCTGGCGTCTGGGTCCAGACGCCGGGAACCCTGGCGTCTGGCCCTGGAGTCAGAGAAGGACTCTTGCCTTTCGGGTGAAACCAACTTTGTGAAGGCTTTTACTCCAAGTTTCGACCCCAAGGCTCAACATATAAATAGAGGGGTAGGGCTAGCACCCAAGACACATCAAGATACACCAAGCCATGTGCCGGCTACCCCGACCCTCTAGTTTATCCTTCGTCTAGTTTCTGTAGTGCTTGGCGAAGCCCTGCAGAGATTGTTCTTCATCAACAACCGTCACCACGCCGTCGTGCTGCCGGAACTCATTTACTACTTTGCCCGTCTTGCTGGATCAAGAAGGCGAGGATGTCATCGACCTGAACGTGTGCTGAATGCGGAGGTGCCATACGTTTGGTACTAGATCGGGACGGATCGTGAAGGTGCACGACTACATCAACCGTGTTGATAAACGCTTCCGCTTTCGGTCTACGAGGGTACGCAGACACACTCTCCCCTCTCGTTGCTATGCATCTAGTAGATAGATCTTGCGTGATTGTAGGAAAATTTTGAAAATGCTACGTTCCCCAACAGCTAGTGGGTTTCAACTATTTATTGTAGCAATGACAGGTCATGCAGAGGAATGGGTTCAACTACCGCATCATAAAGTAGCAGTTGAATCATTGTTGTCCTAATGCAATAACAGAGAGCAGGAGTGAGGGAGTGGGATTGTTTTGGAATGAACAATGGGGTTTTGCTTGCCTGGTAGATCAACAGTGGGGGCACTGCTCCTCTGACAGGTACCCTAGAACGGTCTCCGGAGCAGGACCTATCGAGAAGGACGGTGCCAACAATCATACACAAGCATATGCAACAATATGATGCATGAATATGGCATGAAGATATGATGTTGTTTGAGCTAATGCAACTAGCTTTTATTTGGTTGAAGTCCATTTGAACCAAGGTTCTAATGCAACTCCAAATTAAACATTTATAAATGCCATTTATGTGTTTTCAAATATTCAGCAGGTATAACTTCATTTGTCATTCATGAAAATGGTACATATGGATAGACTGAATTTTTCTGCTAATTTTTCATATATAAATTATTTAATTCTGAGCTACGGTTGAATTTCTGTGATTTTTTGAAGTTTAAACCAATTTCTGAAATAAATAAATCATTTAAGATTTATTTAAATCCCAGAAATGGATTACTGCGTCAGCATGACCAAAGCATGACGTCAGCAGGTCAACCAGGCTGACCAGAGTCAAACCTTACATTGGGGTCCACTGGTCAGTGACTCTACTAATTAAGTGAGTTTAATTAGTGCTAACTAATCCTAACCAAAATGTCAGCAGGGCTGGGCCCACAAGTCAGTGACTACACTAATTAACTAACACTAATCGGGGTCAACTAACTGGGGGGGGACCCACCTGTCATTGACCCACAGGGACAAAGCGTCAGCGGGGTCAAACCCGCCGGCGTTAAGCCGCCGGCAGCAGCAAACGCGGCAGAGGGCATTGGAAACGCCACTCCGGTGACCGTTTGGGCGGCAGAAAGCACCTACGGGCTGCGGAGCCTCGTCCGCATCGATCTAAGCCAACGGGAGGCTGCGGGGGCGCCGGAGTTGGCCGGAACGAAGGTCGCCGCAGCGTCGGAGTTTGAGTCTCGTCGGAAACGGCGCTACGGTGGACGAGAGGACGAGCAGAAGCTCGTTCTGGGCTCCTGGGACCATGCTGAGCACGGTGGTGTGCTCAGTCGCGGCTCTGGGTGACGGTGGCCAAGGCGGCAGCATGAACGGCGGCGAGGAGGTCTCGGCCTCGGCGGGTAAACGGGGCTGGAGCTCGCAAGGACGAGGGGGAGAAGAGGGGTTCGACGCGGAGGCTCACAACGAGTCGAACTGCGGCCTCAGCGGGCTCGGGGAGGCGGCGGAGACGGCGTAGGGTCGACGGCGATCTCCGGCGCTGGAGGTTGAAGAAAATGGCGGTGACAGCTCCTCAGGGCATCCGGCGACACGTGGCTCGACAGAGAGGTGGAAGACATTGTGGCGGAGCTCTCGGGCACGTTGGCTGGCCGTGGAGTGGTTTGTGGCCACGGCAGCGGCAAGCGGCGGCGACGGCAACGTTCGGTGGTGCGCGAGAGAGAGAGAGCGAGGGATAGGAGTGGAAGCCACGGTGAGTGTGCGAGACGGTCGGGGCGTTGCGTGGCGTCTTCCCGGGCGTCCAGAGCGGCGAGGGAGAGGGCAGGCAGGCAGGGAGCAGGTGGCAGCCATGCGCTCGGCGGTGGCGCGTGCCCCTGCCTCCTATCGTCGCCAGGAGGACGACGACTGGCAGATGGGCCGGCCCAGCTGGGCCGCACAACGCCAGGCCAGCAAGTGGCCCAGGTAAGAACTTTCCTTTTTCTTTCTGTTTTCTATTTCTGTAATCTGTTTTGATTTAGTTTCTAAACGAAAATATTTATTTTCTTCTGACACTTTTTTTGCAGGGACCTAAGGAATTAATCCAAAGCCCTTCACAATAAAAATCGGAACTTTGGACGTATATAAAATATATAATAAATATATATCGAAGGCAATTAATTATTGCATTAATTCCAAATGCCCAAAATAAATATTTATGAGCTCCTGAAAATATTGGTTTGAAATTTTACCACTGACCAATATTTTCAGAGAGTAACATGAACATTTTCTTGGACCCTTTTGGAGCAATTTTTATTTGGGTCATTTTTCAAAAGGGTTTCTGAGGGTTTCACAAGTCCCCAATTCAAATTCATTTGAAAACTAAACATGATGCAAACACCAAGCTAGCCTAGTGCATACCAGAACTAGGGTTGTGACAATAGCAGTTGGGTCGAATCTTCAAATTGCTGTCTTTCGCTGATCGTTGTCTTTTCTATAGCAATTGGAATCCTATCGGGTCGGCGTCTACGGCCGACTTCTTGAGGTGCACGAGCGGCTCAAGGAGGAGCTTGCCGCCAAGGAGGAGGAGCTCCGTGTCGTGGAAGGTACTTTTCCTTGTGCTTTTCCCTGTCTTTCTTGCGAATCTTCGAGGCGGTGCTTTGTTCCTGAGTCATTCTTCCGCAGCCACGGTAGAGCGGGCAAGGGAGGAGGTGACGAGAGCCCGGCAGGCGCTCGATGAAGCCGGCCAGCTGCAGAAACAACTTGCGGGCGACAAGAGTCGCCTCGAGGCTGAGGTGGAGCGTCTTCGATCAGAAGCCGCCAAGGTCGTGGAGACGCAGCGGGCCCTTGCCGAGGTGGACCAGCAGCACGGCAAGCTGGCCGACGACAAGGGTCAACTCCAGGCCAAGGAGGAGCACTTGAAGGGGCTGGTGGCCATGGCAGAGGAGGCCCAACGGGGGGAAACTTGGCGCCATGAGGAGGCCGAGAAGGCGGCCGCGGACAAGGACACCGAGCTGAAGGTGGCCAATGCCACGGTCACCCAACTGGAGGCGACGGTCAAGGATCGCGACCATGCCCTCGACCAGGAATGGCGCGGTATGTTACTCGAAGTGCAGCACTTGGAAGAGTCCTTCTCCAGTAAGTGCTTCCCTTGGGTCTTTTGCCGGGCTAGGGTTCCGGCTTCTTTTTTCATAGCGACTTTTCTTCTGATTCTCTTCTCGACAGGGGTCTTCCCTGAGACATAGGAGCTGGAGGAGGAGGCGGTCTGCTTTCAGCGTGATCCGTAGGGCGTGGTTGGCTCCGGGACAGATCCGCATGTGGCCTGGACCTTCCCGGAGCTCATAGCTGTCGAGGCTCGTCTACAAGGCTTGGGCGGGCAGATGGCGCGGCTCTCTGAGGCCGGCATGGCAATGATGGCGGCCCTTTAGCCGGGCTCCTTTGCACTGAACAGCTTCTCGCAGGTTGCGCGGTGGCTTGAGGCGGGGCCGGATCGGCTCCATGACTGGCGCCTTTCCGCCGCCCGTGCCGGTGCCGAGATGTCACTTAGGTTCGTGATGTCTTGGCTTCTGAACCTATCGCTGGAGGCGCTGATGGGCCAGCGAGCCGGCTGGGAGACCCAGCTGAAGGCGGTGTCCGGCCAGATCGCTGCCCGGGCTAGCTACATCATCGGGTTCTCCTTCCACGACGAGTTCCGGCCGTAGCGGATGGAAGACAGGGGAGTCGTTCCTGTCGACAACTTCGGCCTGCTCCTGAGCGATCCGGGTGGTAGCTCCGAGGAGACGGGTGTGTACCGCGACGTGGGTGTCGACGACGGAGACACCGGCACCTCGGCGGGCCCGACGGGTGCCGAGGTGGATGCCTGAGGCCGCCTGCTTTGAATCTTTGTAGAAATTTTTGTTAGGTAGCAAGTCCGCCCCACCCACTGGGTGTATTTGGGTGTAATGAATTCTGGCCTTGGGCCAGTTTGAATTAAATTCGGTGTATAAATGTCATGAACGTTTGCGCTCTTGCTTTTTGTCTGTCGAGCCATTTTTCTGCATTTTCCCCCCTCGGGCTTCCCCCCCGCGAGTCTGGCGGCCGAGGCTCCGGTCCGTGACAAGGGGTTTGGCCTTTGAGAGAAAATGCGCAATAGTCGAGCTATCGAAATGTTTAGCGCGAGCAAAACACCCACTAGGCCGGCTGGCGGCAATCCGACGGGGCCAGTTGGTGAGTTGCCGGCCATGCGGTGGGGTTTGTGAGTGAAGGGGCCGGATCGATCAATCTGGTGCTGTGTTGTGACATTCGTGGATGTCTGCGCCTTTTCTTTTCGTTTATCGAGTCGCTTTCCTGCATTTTCCTCCCTCGGGCTCCCCCCCCCGTGCGAGTCTAGTGGCCGAGGCGCCGGCCGTGACAAGGGGTTCAGCCTTTGAAAGGAGCACGCAATAGTTAGGCATTTGAAACATTGAGCGCGAGCGAAAAAACCACTGGGCCGGCTGGCGGCGATCCGGCGGAGCCAGTTGGTCGAGCAGCCGGCCGTGTGGTGACTTAACTATTCGTGGCATGGCCGGGTTGGGCGACCCGGCAGTCCTTGGCTTAGTTTCCATGGCATGCTGGTGCTCTGGCCTTTGCGCGCCTGTCGGCCGACAGCCGATGCCAGATCTGTGGCTTAAGGCAGAGCGGGAGACCGCGGCGCTCCCAACACGTCAGGAAACGCTAAGCGAGGTGACGGGTAGTGACCGAGCCGGTCAGCCCTCGAGCCCCCAGGTCGAATGAGTCGGACCGGTGGCCGGGTTTGGACGAAGTGATAGGTAAAGCATAAAAATGATGGAGACACAAATAAGTTGGTCGAAAAGGGCGGCCCCCGAGCATCGTTCGGGGACCCCATAGTTTTTAACTAAGTACAAAAGGCAGCGATACATACACGTACACGACTAACTGTAAAACGGACGAAGGAGTTCCGTGTTCCAGTGCCGAGTTGTTTCTTCTCCAGTTGTGTCCCTCTTGCGCTTGTTCGACATGCGGGCGTTGATGAGGTAGTAAGCTTTGTGGTCGCACAAGGCCTTGCTGATAATGAAGGGGCCTTCCCATGGGGAGGAGAACTTGTGCTGGCCGGCTTGCTGCTGGACGAGTCGTAGGACGAGGTCTCCCTCTCGGAAAGCGAGGGGCTTGATCTTCTTGTTGTGGTAGTGCCTCAGGCCTTGCTGGTAGATGGCCGAGCGGCTCAATGCTAGGAGACGCGCCTCTTCGAGCAGGTCGACTCCGTCCTCGCGGGCTTATTTGGCTTCGACCTCGATGTACATCATGACGCGCGGCGAGTCGAAATCGACGTTGGTCGGGATGACGGCTTCTGCTCCGTAGACGAGGAAGAACTGGGTAAATCCGGTCGACCGGCATGGCGTTGTTCGAAGGCTCTAGAGGATGGCCGGCAGCTCGTCGAGCCAGCTGTCGGGTGAGCGGATGAGCGGCTCGACACGCTGCGGCTTGATGCCGGATAGGATGAGGCCGTTTGCCCGCTCGACCTGGCCGTTGGACTGCTGGTGTGCAACGGACGCCAGGTCGAGGCGGATGCCAGAGATGGAGCAGTACTGCGCGTGGGCGCCCTTGGGGAAGTTGATACCATTGTCCGTGATGATGTTGTTCGGCATGCCGTAGCGCACCGCTATGTCCTTGATGAATCAGATGGCCGTTGGCCCATCTAGCTTGTTGATCGGCCTTGCCTCCATCCACTTGGTAAACTTGTCGATTGCTACCAGCAAATGCGGCATGCCGCCTCGGGCAGTTTTGAAGGGTGCCACCATGTCGAGACCCCAGACCGCGAAGGGCCAAGCGATAGGGATGGTCCGGAGTGCCGACGTTGGTTGGTGGGTGCGCTTGCTGAAGCGCTGGCATCCCTCGCACTTGAGGACGAGCGACTCGGTGTCTTGGAGGGCCGTGGGCCAGTGGAAACCATGGCAAAAAGCCTTGGCTGCCAGGGACCATGATGCGGCGTGATGCCCGCACTCGCCCTAGTGTATGTCGAGGAGGTTCTCCATGCCCTTGTCTTGCTCGACGTAGCGTTGGAAAACGCCGGTGGGACTGCACTTGATGAGCTCGTTGTTGATGATGATGTAGTCGAACGCTCAGCGCTGCACTTGTCGAGCCTCGGTCTCGTCCATAGGCAGGATTTCACTCTCCAGAAACGCCAAGATGGGCAGGGCCCATGATGGCGCCATCACCACGGCGAGAACGGCCACCATGGATGGTTCAAGGGTGGCAGCCCCCGAGCCGGGTCCAGCAGTCCCCGGGTCGGGAACGGGAGCCGCCGGATTGAGGGTTGTAGTCACCGGGCCGAGTTCAGCAGTCCCCGGGTCGGGCAGAGTAGTCCCCGGGCCGGGTTCGACAGTCCGTGGGCCGGGTTTGGAAGTCCCCGGGCCGGGTTGAGGCGCGGCTGGGTCGTCCGGCACGTGGATGGACTCTGAGTCCAGAGACGGCTTGACGGACAGCTTGCGCAGGTGCTCGAGGGAGACGTCGGATGGGATGGCCTGCCGAGACGAGGCGGTCTTGGCGAGCGCATCGGCCGCCTCGTTCTCCGCCTACGGGACATGGAGGAACTCGCAGCCCGCGAAGAATCCGGACAGCTTCTGCACGAGGAAGCGGTAGCTAGCCATGTTAGTGTCGTGGGCGTCCCACTCGCCGGAGCACTGCTGCACCACCAAGTCTGAATTGCCGTAGCACAGGATTCGCCGGATGCCGAGTTCCTTGGCTAGCCGGAGGCCATGCACAAGGGCCTCGTACTCGGCGACATTGTTGGAGGCGGCAAAGTGGATCTGGAGCACGTACTAGAGTCGGTCGCCCTTTTGGGGAGGACAGCATGATGCCGGCCCCTAAGCCTAGACACATCTTCGAGCCGTCGAAGTGCATGCGCCAGTGCGTCAAGTCCGGAGGCGGCGGCAGGTACTGGGTCTCGGTCCAGTCGATGAGGAAGTCGGCCAAAGCTTGGGACTTGATCGTGGTGCGAGGCTCGTAGAGGATGGTGTGGCCGGCTAGCTCGAGCGCCCACTTGGCGACCTGGCCAGAGGCGTCACGGGACCCGATGATCTTGCCGAGGGGGGCCGTGCTGACCACGGTGACCTCATGCTCTTGGAAGTACTGCTTCAGCTTCTTGGCAGTGAAGTACACGCCGTAACACATCTTTTTGTAATGCGGGTAGTTCTGTTTGGAGGCAGAGAGCACCTCGCTTAGGTAGTAGACGGGACGCTGGACGGCTTGGATCTTGCCCTTCTCTGGTCGCTCGACCACCAGCACCGTGCTGACTGAGCGCGAGGTTGCGGCTATGTAGAGCAACAACGGCTCCTTCTCGGCTGGAGCGGCCAGGACGGGTGCGGTGGAGAGCATGCACTTGAGGTCCCGGATAACTTTGTCCGCCTGGTCGTTCCACTCGAACGGCGTCGTCTTCTTCATCAACTGGTATAGGGGAAAGGCCCTCTCGCCCAGCCGCCTGAGGAACCGGTTGGCCGAGGCCAAGCAGCCGGTGAACTTCTGGACATCACGCAGCCGAGCCGGCTTGTGCATGTGCTCGATGGCCTTGATTTTCTCCGGGTTTGCCTCAATGCCGTGCTGTGAGATGAGGAAGCCGGGTAGCTTTCTGGCTGGGACGCCAAAAATGCATTTCTCTAGGTTGAGCTTGACCTTGTACTCGCACAGGTTGGTGAAGGTTTCCTTCAGGTCATCGAGGAGCGTGAGGTGCTTCCTGGTCTTCACCACGATGTCGTCCACGTAGATGTGGATATTGCGGCCGAGTTGCGGCAGCAAGCATTTCTGCATGCACCGCTCGAAAGTGGCTCCGGCGTTCTTCAGGCCGAACAACATGGTGATGTAGCAATATGCCCCAAAGGGCGTGATGAAGGACGTCTTTAGGGTGTCGGCCGGGTCCAGCTTGATCTGGTGATAGCCGGAGTAAACGTCCAGAAAGGACAAGAGCTCGCACCCGGCGGTGGAGTCGATGACTTGGTCAATCCGTGGGAGGGCGAATGGATCCTTTGGGCAGGCTTTGTTCAGGCTGGTGTAGTCGATACACATGCGCCAAGTGTTGTTTTTCTTCAGGACGAGGACTGGGTTGGCCAGCCACTTGCGGCGAAATACTTCCATGATGAAGCCGGCCGCCAAAAGCTTGGCGATCTCTTCACCGATGGTCCTTCTCTTCTCTTCAGAGAAACGTCATAGGGGTTGGCGGACAGGCTTGGCGCCTTACGGACGTGGAGTTTGTGCTCGGCGTACTTCCTTGGGATACCCAACATGTCCTTTGGGGTCCATGCAAAGATGTCCCGATTCTCACAGAGGAAGTCGACGAGCTCGCCTTCCTATTTGTCGCGGAGGCGAGTGCCCACGACGACGTACTTGCTATAGCTGGCATCTTCTGGGTTCAGCTTCACCTTCTTGGTTTCGTTGGAGGGCTTGAACGAGGCTTCATTGGCCGGCTCCTCCGCTGGGACTGGCATAGCCATCGCCTCGCTGGCCAGAGCAATGATCCGATCGAGGTGGAGCCGCTCCTCGGCAATGACCAACGACTCAAAAAGCTTGGAGCCGTCTCGGGCGCACTCCAGGGACTTGCGGTAGTCGCCGGTGATGGTGATGAGGCCCTTTTGACCCGACAGCTTCATCTTCAGGTAGGCGTAGTAGGGGACCGCCATGAACTTGGCGAGCGTGGACCGGCCGAGTAGTGCGTGGTACTCGCTGGATAGGCGCTGGATAGGTCCAACACCTCGAACCAGATTGGCTCGCGTCAGAAGTGGCTGATGTCGCCAAACAGGACGTCGAGCCGAATCCGGCCGATCGGAGAGTAGGAGTGTGCGTGTACGATGCCGTGGAAGACGGTCCTGGTTGGCTCCAGGTCCTTGGCCTCGAGGCTGAGCTTGGTCATGGTGTCCCGGTAGAGGATGTTGATGCTGCTGCCGCCATCGATGAGGACTCCGGAGAACTTGCACATGTGCTGAGGCGTGACGATGGTGGGGTTGAGGACGAGGGCGTAACCACTCGGGTTTGGCATGACGGTCGGGTGATCCTCCCGTGTCCATGAGATCGGGCGCTCCGATCAGTGCATGTAATCTGGCCAGGCCGGGACGACAGTGTTTAACTCCTGCCGAATGGGGCGCTCACTACACTTGTCATCGCTGAGGCTGGTGAAGATGATATAAGTGTTGGGGAACGTAGTATTTTAAAATTTTCCTATGATCACGCAAGATCTATCTACCAGATGCATAGCAACGAGAGGGGAGAGTGTGTCTACGTACCCTCGTAGACCGGGAGCGGAAGCGTCAAGTGACGCGGTTGATGTTGTCGAACTTCTTCGCGATCCAACCGATCAAGCACCGAACGTACGGCACCTCCGTGTTCAGCACACGTTCAGCTTGATGACGTCCCACGAGCTCTAGATCCAGTTGAGCTTCACGGGAGAGTTTCGTCAGCACGACGGCGTGGTGACGGGTATGATGTGTTCACCGGTGCAGGGCTTCGCCTAAGCTCCGCGACGGTATGACCGAGGTGTGATTCTGTGGAGGGGGGCACCGCACACGGCTAAAACAATTCAACTTGTGTGTCTTTGGGTGCCCCCCTGCCCCCGTATATAAAGGAGCAAGGGAGGAGGGCCGGCCAACCTCCTATGGTGCGGCTAGGGAAGGAATCCTACTAGGAATAGGATTGCAATCCTATTCCTAGTAGGAATCACCAAAGAAGGAAGAGATGGAGTAGGAAAAGGAAGAGGTGGCGCCTCCCACCAATCCTAGTCCAACTACGAACTAGGTGGGGCGCCGGCCAGCCCTATGGGCTGCCTCTCTCCTTTCCACAAGGCCCACTCTGGACCATCCCCCTTCGTAGGAGGTTCCGGTAACCCCCTTCGGCAATCCCGATAAATCCGAAACTTTTCCGGTATACTTCCGGTGTCCGAATATAGCCGTCCAATATATCAATCTTTATGTCTCGGACATTCCGAGACTCCTCGTCATGTCCGTGATCTCATCCGGGACTCCGAACTACCTTCGGTACATCAATACTCATAAACTCATAATACCGATCGTCATCAAACGTTAAGCGTGCGGACCCTACGGGTTCGAGAACTATGTAGACATGACCGAGACTCATCTCCGGTCAATAACCAATAGCGGAACCTGGATGTTCATATTGGCTCCTACATATTCTACGAAGATCTTTTATCGGTCAGAACCGCATAACAACATACGTTTGTTCCTTTTGTCAAACGGTATGTTACTTGCCCGAGATTCGATCGTCGGTATCTCTATACCTAGTTCAATCTCGTTACCGGCAAGTCTCTTTACTCGTTCCGTAACACATCATCTCGTGACTAACTCATTAGTCTTTTGCTTGCAAGGCTTATTGTGATGTGTGTTACCGAGAGGGCCCAGAGATACCTCTCCGACACTCGGAGTGACAAATCCTAATCTTGATCTATGCCAACACCACGAATACTTTCGGAGACACCTGTAGAGCATCTTTATGATCACCCAGTTATGTTGTGACGTTTGATAGCACACAAGGTGTTCCTACGGTATTCGGGAGTTGCATAATCTCATAGTCATTGGAACATGTATAAGTCATGAAGAAAGCAATAGCAGTAAAACTAAACGATCATAGTGCTATGCTAACGGATGGGTCTTGTCCATCACATCATTCTCCTAATGATGTGATCCCGTTGATCAAATGACAACTCATGTCTATGGCCAGGAAACATAACCATCTTTGATCAATGAGCTAGTCTAGTAGAGGCATACTAGGGACATACTGTTTTGTCTATGTATTCACACATGTACTAAGTTTCCGGTTAATACAATTCTAGCATGAATAAAAGACATTTATCATGATATAAGGAAATACAAATAACATCTTTATTATTGCCTCTAGGGCATATTTCCTTCAGTCTCCCACTTGAACTAGAGTCAATAATCTAGCTCACATCGCCATGTGATTTAATACCGATAGTTCACATCGTTATGTGAATAACACCCATAGTTCACATCACCATGTGACCAAAACCCAAAGGGTTTACTAGAGTCAATAATCTAGTTCACATCGCTATGTGATTAATACCCAAGAGTAATGAGGTGTGATCATGTTTTGCTTGTGAGAGAAGTTTAGTCAACGGGTCTGTCATATACAGATCCCTATGTATTTCGCAAATTTCTATGTCTACAATGCTCTGCATGGAGCTACTCTAGCTAATTGCTCCCACTTTCAATACACATCCAGATTGATACTTAGAGTCATCTAGATTTAGTGTCAAAGCTTGCATCGGCGTAACCCTTTACGACGAACTCTTTATCACCTCCATAATTGAGAAATATTTCCTTAGTCATCCAATTACTAAGGATAATTTTGACCGTTGTACAGTGATCTACTCCCGGATCACTATTGTACCTCCCTGTCAAACTCTTGGCAAGGTACACAACGTGTTTTGTGCAGAGCATGGCATACTTCATAGAACCTATGGCTGAGGCATAGGGAATGACTTTCATTCTCTCTATATTTTTCTGCCGTGGTCTGGCTTTGAGTCTTACTCAACTTCACACCTTACAAGTCAGGCAAGAACTTCTTCTTTGACTGATCCATTTTGAACTACTTCAAAATCTTATCAAGGTATGTACTCATCGAAAGTCTTATCAAGCGTCTTGATCTATCTATATAGATCCTGATGCTCAATATGTAAGCAGCTTCACCGAGGTTTTTCTTTGAAAAACTTCTTTCAAACACTCCTTTATGCTTTCCAGAAAATTCTACATCATTTCCGATCGACAATATGTCATTCACATATACTTATCAGAAAGGTTGTAGGGCTCCCACTCACTTCTTGTAAATACAGGCTTCTCCAAAAGTCTGTATAAAACCATATGCTTTGATCACCTCATCAAAGCGTATATTCCAACTCCGAGATGCTTGCACCAGTCCATAGATGGATCGCTGGAGCTTGCATAATTTGTTAGCACCTTTTGGATCGACAAAACCTTCTGGTTGTATCATATACAACTCTTCTTTGAGATATCCATTCAAGAATGTAGTTTTGACATCCATTTGCCAGATTTCATAATCATAAAATGCGGCAATTGCTAACATGATTCGGACAGACTTAAGCATCGCTACAGGTGAGAAAGTCTCATCGTAGTCAACTCCTTGAACTTGTCGAAAACCTTTCACAACAAGTCGAGCTTTGTAAACAGTAATATTACCGTCTGCGTCGGTCTTCCTCTTGAAGATCCATTTATTTTCGATGGCTTGCCGATCATCGGGCAAGTCAACCAAATTCCACACTTTGTTCTCATACATGGATCCCATCTCAGATTTCATGGCTTCAAGCCATTTTGTGGAATCTGGGCTCATCATCGCTTCCTCATAGTTCGTAGGTTCATCATGGTCTAGTAACATGATTTCCAGAACTGGGTTGCCGTACCACTCTGGTGCGGAACGTACTCTGGTTGATCTACGACGTTCAGCAGAAACTTGATCCGAAGTTTCATGATCATTATCATTAACTTCCTCACTAATTGGTGTAGGAATCACTAGAACAATTTCCTGTGGTGTACTACTTTCCAATCCGGGAGAAGGCACAATTACCTCATCAAGTTCTACTTTCCTCCCACTCACTTCTTTCGAGAGAAAACTCCTTCTCTAGAAAGGATCCATTTTTAGCAACGAATATCTTGCCTTCGGATCTGTGATAGAAGGTGTACCCAACAGTCTTTTGGGCATCCTATGAAGATTTACTTCTCCGGTTTGGGTTCGAGTTTATCATGTTGAAACTTTTTCACATAAGCATCGCAGTCCCAAACTTTAAGAAACAACAACTTTGGTTTCTTGCCAAACCACAGTTCTTAAGGCGTTGTCTCAACGGATTCAGATGAGGCCCTTATTTAACGTGAATGCAGCTGTCTCTAATGCATGACCCAAAACGATAGTGGTAAATCGGTAAGAGACATCATAGATCGCACCATATCTAATAAAGTACGGTTACGACGTTCGGACACACCATTACGCTCTGGTGTTCCAGGTGGCGTGAGTTGTGAAACTATTCCACATTGTTTCAAATGAAGACAAAACTCGTAACTCAAATATTCTCCTCCACGATCATATCGTAGGAACTTTATTTTCTTGTTACGATGATTCTCTACTTCACTCTGAAATTCTTTGAACTTTTCAAATGTTTCAGACTTGTGCTTCATTAAGTAGATATACCCATATCTGCTCAAATCATCAGTGAAGGTCAGAAAATAACGATACCCGCGGCGAGCATCAACACTCATTGGTCCACATACATCAGTATGTATGATTTCCAACAAATCTGTTGCTCACTCCATAGTTCCGGAGAACGGAGTTTTAGTCATCTTGCCCATGAGGCATGGTTCGCAAGCACCAAGTGATTCATAATCAAGTGATTCCAAAAGTCCATCATTATGGAGTTTCTTCATGCGTTTTACACCAATATGACTTAAACGGCAGTGCCACAAATAAGTTGCACTATCATTATTAACCTTGCATCTTTTGGCTTCAATATTATGAATATGTGTATCACACGATCGAGATCCAACAAACTATTTTCATTGGGTGTATGACCATAGAAGGTTTTATTCATGTAAACAGAACAACAATTATTCTCTAACTTACATGAATAACCGTATTGCAATAAACATGATCAAATCACATTCATGCTCAACACAAACACCAAATAACAGTTATTTAGGTTCAACACTAATCCCGAAAGTATAGGGAGTGTGCGATGATGATCATATCAATCTTGGAACTGCTTCCAATACACATCGTCACTTCATCCTTTAACTAGTTTATGTTCATTATGCAACTCCCACTTTGAGTTATTAATCTTTAGCAACTGAACCAATATCAAATACCGAGGGGTTGCTATGAACACTAGTAAAATACACATCAATAATCTGTATATCAAATATACCTTTGTTCACTTTGCCATCCTTCTTATCCGCCAAGTATCTAGGGCAGTTCCACTTCCAGTGACCATTTGCTTTGCAGTAGAAGCACTTGTTTCAGGCTTGAGTTTAGTTTTGGGTTTCTTCACGGGAGTGACAACTTGCTTGTCATTCTTCTTGAAGTTCCCCTTCTATCCCTTTGCCCTTTACTTGAAACAAGTGGTCTTGTTAACCATCAACACTTGATGCTTTTTCATGATTTCTACCTTCGACGATTTCAGCATCGTGAAGAGCTCGGGAATTACTTTCGTCATCCCTTGCATATTATAGTTCATCACGAAGTTCTACTAACTTGGTGATAGTGTCTAGAGAACTTTGTCAATTACTATCTTATTTGGAAGATTAACTCCCACTTGATTAAAGTAATTGTAGTACCCAGACAATCTGAGCACATGCTCACTGGTTGAGCTATTCTCCTCCATCTTGTAGGCAAAGTACTGTCAGAGGTCTTATACCTCTCGACACGGGCATGAGTATGAAATACTAATTTCAACTCTTGGAACATCTTATATGCTCCGTGGCGTTCAAAACGTTTTTGAAGTCCCGGTTATAAGCCGTAAAGCATGGTGCACTAAACTATCAAGTAGTCATCATACTGAGCTTTTGTCAAAACGTTCATAACGTCTACATCTCCTCCTGCAATAGGTCTGTCACCTAGCGGTGCATCAAGGACATATTTCTCTGTGCGGCAATGAGGATAATCCTCAGATCACGGAACAATTCCGCATCATTTCTACTAACATCTTTCAACTTGGTTTTCTCTAGGAACATATGACAAATAAACGGGGAGCAACATCGCGAGCTATTGATCTACAACATAGATATGCTAATACTACCAGGACTAACTTCATGACAAATTAAAGTTCAATTTAATCATATTACTTAAGAACTCCCACTTAGATAGACATCCCTCCGGTCATCTAAATGATCACGTGATCCAAATCAACTAAACCATGTCCGATCATCACATGAGATGGAGTAGTTTCAATGGTGAACATCTTATGTTGATCATATCTACTATATGATTCACGCTCGACCTTTCGGTCTCCAGTGTTCCGATGCCATATCTGCATATGCTAGGCTCGTCAAGTTTAACCCGAGTATTCTGCGTGTGCAAAACTGGCTTACACCCGTTGTATTTGAACGTAGAGCTTATCACACCCGATCATCACGTGGTGTCTCGGCACGACGAACTTTCGCAACGGTGCATACTCAGGGAGAACACTTATACCTTGAAATTTAGTAAGGGATCATCTTATAATGCTACCGTCGTTCTAAGCAAAATAAGAAGCATAATAAGATAAACATCACATGCAATCAAAATATGTGACATGATATGGCCATCATCATCTTGTGCTTTTGATCTCCATCTCTAAAGCACCTTCATGATCACCTTCACAAAACATGATCATCTCATACAAAACCCGTATAACTCATCATGTCTTGACCATATCACATCACAACATGCCCTGCAAAAACAAGTAAGACGTCCTCTACTTTGTTTGTTGCAAGTTTTACGTGGCTGCTACGGGCTTTAGCAAGAACCGTTCTTACCTACGCATACAAAACCACAACGATGTTTCGTCAAGTATGTGTTGTTTTAACCTTCACAAGGACCGGGCGTAGCCACACTTGATTCAGCTAAAGTGAGAGAGACAGACACCCGCCAGTCCCCTTTAAGCAACGAGTGCTCGTAACGGTGAAACCAGTCTCGCGTAAGCGTACGCGTAATGTCGGTCCGGGCCGCTTCATCTCACAATACCGCCGAAGCAAAGTATGACATGCTGGTAAGCAGTATGACTAGTATCGCCCACAACTCATTGTGTTCTACTCGTGCATATCATCTACGCATAGACCTGGCTCTGATGCCACTGTTGGGGAACGTAGTATTTTAAAATTTTCCTACGATCACGCAAGATCTATCTACCAGATGCATAGCAACGAGAGGGGAGAGTGTGTCTACGTACCCTCGTAGACCGGGAGCGGAAGCGTCAAGTGACGCGGTTGATGTTGTCGAACTTCTTCGCGATCCAACCGATCAAGCACCGAACGTACGGCACCTCC
>LR738713.1:230482027-230536211 GCA_902687465.1 Secale cereale | reverse complement strand
TTAGCAAGAACCGTTCTTACCTACGCATACAAAACCACAACGATGTTTCGTCAAGTATGTGTTGTTTTAACCTTCACAAGGACCGGGCGTAGCCACACTTGATTCAGCTAAAGTGAGAGAGACAGACACCCGCCAGTCCCCTTTAAGCAACGAGTGCTCGTAACGGTGAAACCAGTCTCGCGTAAGCGTACGCGTAATGTCGGTCCGGGCCGCTTCATCTCACAATACCGCCGAAGCAAAGTATGACATGCTGGTAAGCAGTATGACTAGTATCGCCCACAACTCATTGTGTTCTACTCGTGCATATCATCTACGCATAGACCTGGCTCTGATGCCACTGTTGGGGAACGTAGTATTTTAAAATTTTCCTACGATCACGCAAGATCTATCTACCAGATGCATAGCAACAAGAGGGGAGAGTGTGTCTACGTACCCTCGTAGACCGGGAGCGGAAGCGTCAAGTGACGCGGTTGATGTTGTCGAACTTCTTCGCGATCCAACCGATCAAGCACCGAACGTACGGCACCTCCACGTTCAGCTTGATGACGTCCCACGAGCTCTTGATCCAGTTGAGCTTCACGGGAGAGTTTCGTCAGCACGGCGGCGTGGTGACGGGTATGATGTGTTCACCAGCGCAGGGCTTCGCCTAAGCTCCGCGACGGTATGACCGAGGTGTGATTCTGTGGAGGGGGGCACCGCACACGGCTAAAACAATTCAACTTGTGTGTCTTTGGGTCCCCCCCTGCCCCCGTATATAAAGGAGCAAGTGAGGAGGGCCGGCCAACCTCCTATGGTGCGGCTTGGGAAGGAATCCTACTAGGAATAGGATTGCAATCCTATTCCTAGTAGGAATCACCAAAGAAGGAAGAGATGGAGTAGGAAAAGGAAGAGGTGGCGCCTCCCACCAATCCTAGTCCAACTAGGAACTAGGTGGGGCGCCGGCCAGCCCTATGGGCTGCCTCTCTCCTTTCCACAAGGCCCACTCTGGACCATCCCCCTTCGTAGGAGGTTCCGGTAACCCCCTTCGGCAATCCCGATAAATCCGAAACTTTTCCGGTATACTTCCGGTGTCCGAATATAGCCGTCCAATATATCAATCTTTATGTCTCGTACATTCCGAGACTCCTCGTCATGTCCGTGATCTCATCCGGGACTCCGAACTACTTTTGGTACATCAATACTCATAAACTCATAATACCGATCGTCATCAAACATTAAGCGTGCGGACCCTACGGGTTCGAGAACTATGTAGACATGACCGAGACTCATCTCCGGTCAATAACCAATAGCGGAACCTGGATGTTCATATTGGCTCCTACATATTCTACGAAGATCTTTTATCGGTCAGAACCGCATAACTACATACGTTGTTCCTTTTGTCAAACGGTATGTTACTTGCCCGAGATTCGATCGTCGGTATCTCTATACCTAGTTCAATCTCGTTACCGGCAAGTCTCTTTACTCGTTCCGTAACACATCATCTCGTGACTAACTCATTAGTCTTTTGCTTGCAAGGCTTATTGTGATGTGTGTTACCGAGAGGGCCCAGAGATACCTCTCCGACACTCGGAGTGACAAATCCTAATCTTGATCTATGCCAACACCACGAATACTTTCGGAGACACCTGTAGAGCATCTTTATGATCACCCAGTTACGTTGTGACGTTTCATAGCACACAAGGTGTTCCTACGGTATTCGGGAGTTGCATAATCTCATAATCATAGGAACATGTATAAGTCATGAAGAAAGCAATAGCAGTTAAACTAAACGATCATAGTGCTATGCTAACGGATGGGTCTTGTCCATCACATCATTCTCCTAATGATGTGATCTCGTTGATCAAATGACAACACATGTCTATGGCTAGGAAACATAACCATCTTTGATCAATGAGCTAGTCTAGTAGAGGCATACTAGGGACATACTGTTTTGTCTATGTATTCACACATGTACTAAGTTTCCGGTTAATA
Organism: Secale cereale; assembly: GCA_902687465.1. Lineage (NCBI taxonomy): Eukaryota > Viridiplantae > Streptophyta > Magnoliopsida > Poales > Poaceae > Secale > Secale cereale. Next base: position 230,534,240 of record LR738713.1, on the reverse strand, counting down.
CAATTCTAGCATGAATAAAAGACATTTATCATGATATAAGGAAATACAAATAACATCTTTATTATTGCCTCTAGGGCATATTTCCTTCAATAAGCTGCATTCAGGTCCGGGTAGGCGTTGTTGCGCATAGCGCCGCTTGTTGGAGGTGGTGGGGGAGGCGGAGGCGGCCGCCCCGCTCCAGGAGCCAGGGCTGGAGGAGGCGGGACATTGCCCCTCATGATGTGTTTGGTGATGGCGCACTGCCTGAGCGTATGCGTGGACGGCCTCGCGCCATTGTGGTGCTTGCAGGGAGCGTCGAGCATCTCCTCGAAGCTCATGGCGGGTTGTCATGTCGTCTTGCCTGTCTACCGGCACTTGGCAGTCGGCTCGGTTGCGGGCGCCTACTCGGTGGCTGCTACGAGCCGGTTGTCGTGACGATGGGCCTGCTGTTCGGCCTTGTGGTTGTGCTGCTGTTGGTTGTGCTGATGCTGACAGCTTCCTTCGCCAGTCGGCTATGGAGGGGGAACCGGCTTCGCCTTGCCGGCTTTGTTCAGCGCCACCTGGATCTCCATGGCGTAGTCAGCGTTCGCGTATTTGGCCACCGTCCCTGTGAGCGTGGACATGGTGGTCGGCTCGGAGTGCTGCAGCTTGTGCTTGAGGAGGGTACCGTCCCGGCACCCATTCACGAAGTATTGGATCGCCTGGACCTCGTGGGCGCCCTCGCAGCTATTTTGGAGCTCGGTCCAGCGTGCTAGGTACTCCCGGCCGGTTTCCGTCGGCCCCTGCACGCACATGGCGAGTTGGCTGGGATGGCCGGGTCGCCGATAGGTTCCGATGAAGTTGCGCACAAAGGCCTCCTCAAGAACCACAAAAGGTGGTGGCGTCAGCACCTCAAGAACCATCACCACAGGCGCAGGGGGCGCCTGCAATCATGAGCGTGTCCGGGTGTCGCGCCCTTGCTCCTGAGCTACGGCGCCTCGTCTGGCCCGACAAGTTCAGCTGGACCTGCCTCCACGCTACGACGGCACCATCGACCCCGCGGAGTTCCTCCAACTCTATGAGTTGAGCATCGAGGCATCCAACAGCACCGAGCAGGTCATGGCGAACAGGTTCCCCATGGCTCTGAAGGACGGCGCACACTTCTGGCTCCTGAACCTCCCCGTGGGATCCATCTCCTCCTGGGAAGAGCTTCACGAGCATTTTGTCGCCAACTTCCAAGGCACCCGCGACCGAGCCCCGGCAGCTGCTGATCTACGCCGTGTGAGGCAGTAGCCGGGAGAAACCCTGCAAAAGTACATCCAACACTTCAACACCATGCGACTCCGGATCCCCAGGGTCTCAGACGAGGCCATTATCTCCGCGTTCTCCGATGGCATCCCTAACGTTAGGATGAGGGAGGAGTTCGCCATCCACGAAGACCTGTGCACAGCCCTCGAGGTGTTCAAGCTCGCGGCAAAGTGCGCCAGGGCGGAGGAAGGCCACCTCTCCCTCCAGGAGCTGCCTGAGGCAGAGGCGGACAACAAGAAGACCAAGGCCAAGGAATCAAAGTGCAAGGGACCCGTCGTGCTGGCTGCGGAGCTAGAAGTGAAGCGTGGCTGCAGCTACGATGACCTCCTCAGAGACAACCGACCATACGGCGTCTTCCACAACGTCCATAGCCACAACACCAACGACTACCAGGAGCTCAGGGCGATGCGCTGCGGGCGCGTCGGGCAGCGCCCTGAGCACGACAACTGCGGCTACGGCCGTGGAGGAGGCCGAGGAGGAGGACGTTGGGATGGCAGGAACTCGCGCCAAGGGTGGCGTGAGCAGCCTCGTGAAGACCACTGGCAGGAGCAGCCTCGTGACGCCCCATGGCGCGACCAGCCTCGTGAGGGTCGCCCTCAAGGCAATGGAAGCCTGCCTCCGCTACCACCACCGCCAAGGAGGAACGACGACGACCGCCAGGGAGACGGGGCAGGGGGATTCCAGGAGCCGCGTGCGGTTGCATGCATCTTGGGAGCAGCCCATGCCCTGGCTTCCCACCGCATCTTCAAGCAGTTTGCCCGTGAGGTAAACGCGGCACTTCCCAGGCCTGACGCCGAGCGCAACCTCAGGAGCCCGAAGATCCTCGGGAGCGACCCACACGGCTCACGTCTTCAGCTGCCCCAACTCTCCTTCGACAAGTATGAGGTGACACTTCAGGTATCCAAACGAGGGCGCCTCTCGGGCTGCATCATCCTCGGACCGCTGGGGGCTGTCCCCCCGCGGTTATCCCCTTTTTGCATGATCAAGGCTAGATGTTTCTTTCCATTCGCATTATCTGCATGCTCGGCATCCTCACCGCCACTAAGGTCATGAGCCCTTGTGAGCCCACTCGCGACCGCCCCATGATTAAGGACTGGCACGATGTCTGTGCTCGGGTCCGTCCCTGCAGCGTCGATAAACCCAAGGGCTGAGCTCTGTCTCGCGGGCTATCCCCATGAAGTCATCACAAATGGTCATTGGTGCCTTGTTCTCGCATGGGCTAATCATGGATGGGTAAGTAGGGGCCCCTGGCATGTGCCTCGCTAACGCGGGAACCACGCGCCGGTTGTTTTTCTTTTGGATCATTGCATGAGAAGACTGGGCACGACGCCTGTGCTCGGGTCCATTCCTGCAGCGTCGACAAATCCAGTGGCTGAGCTATGTCTCGCGAGCTATTCCCGTGAAGTCACCTCCTGGGGTCGCTGGTGTTGTGGCCTTCTCATGCGATACCCTCTAGAGATGCACTCGGCGCAGGTTGACACAACACCTCTCTTTTCACATTTTGCAGAAGAAGACTCAGGCGCAACCCGCCTCAGGGTAGGGTCTCGTGAGTGATGCGTAAGCTCATGAGAACATCCTCAGAGTCATTCAGCTCGTCCTGAGGAGGGCCCATATACACCTTGGCTGTCCTGCCGTGCAAGCCACGTGTCAGGACGGGGCTGTACACGCCCCAGAGTCTCTCCCGGTGGGAGGCTCCCTCCCACAGTGCAGTGGAAGTACCAAGCTCTGCGCTGGCAAATCCAACCGTGGAGCGGTTATGCCCACAAACCAGTGAAAGCACCAAGCTCCATGCTGGCCGCTACGACCGAGGCGGGGTCATGCCCACACTCCGCGCAAGTGTGGTAGCTCTATGCTCGGCGCTAGTTATATACAACTGAGGGTAGCCCCCAGTGGTCGCACCAACCTCAGGGAGCTTTTCAGCTCACGACGCTCACAACTTCTCCTTGGATGGGTGTCACGAGAGGGGCTAGGCACATGGGCTATGCTCTGGTCACGCCTGGCAGACACCACCCTACCAGGTGCCGAGACACCTGGCCTTCTCGTGCCCCCATCCCAGGCGAAGGCTCGTGGGCAAGGTATGGTGCTCATTCTCCTTCATGAGAGCCGTTTGAACGTCAAGGGGGACCCTTGGGCATCGCGACCCAGGGGCCTAACTGGCCAGGTAGCCCCTCATCCCTTGAGTCTAGTTATGACGATAACCCCGGTCATCCAGAGGGCCCTGCCGACGCAGAACGAAAACGGGATCGCTTGAACATCAAGGGGGACCGTTCGGCATCACGACCCAAGGGCCTCGCCAGCCACGTAGCCCCTCATCGCTTGAGTCTAGTTACTACAGTAACCCTGGTCGTCCGGAGGGCTCAATGGCGAGTCTAGTTACTACGGTAACCCCGGTCATCCAGAGGGCTCAATGGCGAGTCTAGTTACTGCGGTAGCCCCGGTCATCCGGAGGGCTCAATGGCGGTCGAGGTATGCGCGGGGTTGGGCCCTGCCGACGCAGAGCACCTAAGTAAAAATGAAAGGAAGCAAGCATGGGAATCATCTAGCTATTACAATAATGCCATGTTTTTCAAATTCAAGCAAAGTTCTTAAGCCTCCTCGAGGCACTCGCACTTCTCTCACTAAACAGGAACGGACTAGGCATCGCCGAGCGTAGCATCACCGGTCTTCTCTTCTTCGGCTGCGGTAGCAGTAGCCTAGAGGAACGCCTCCACCAGCGACGTGACCTTCACCCTCAGGGCCTTGGCAGCCGTGTCCTCCATGACTTCGGTCATGGGCTCGGACAGCGAGGCCAGGTCAAAGGTGGGGTCGCGAAGACTTAGGTGGCAGCACACCTGCGCCAGGACCAAGGTAAGCAGCGTACGGCTCTCGACGACGGCTAACTGGACAATTGCGGCTGCAACATCACGCAGGGACTCCACGAGCGCCGCAAGGAGCCCAGCGGGGCCTTCCTCCAGGGCAGCCAACAGTTCCTTGAATCCATCCCCATAAGCGGCATGCAGCGCCTGGCGGGCCTCAAGGTCAAAGGCGGCAAGGGCCTCGGGACTCACCGCTACCGAGGCAGCAAGGGCTTCCTCCTTGTCGCGAGCAGCTTTGGTCGCCTTGGCCTCCTCGACTTCAGCCTTCAGTTTCTCCAGGGTCGCGCGGTCAGCAAGCTGCTCCTGCTGCAGCCTGGACGTCTTGGTCTTCTGTGCCTCGAGCTCCTTCTCCAACCCCTCAAGCTCCAGGGCGCGCCCGGTGCCTTCCTCGCGGATGGCCCCCAGCTCGCTCTCCACCTCAAGACAACGCTTCTTGAGGGACGCGGCATAAGCCCGCGCGACGTCATGAGCCGGTGCGGCCACCGCAGCCTCCTCTCGACCGTTGGCAGCAACCACCGAGGCCTGATCCCAGGAGGTCCGCGCGGATTCGTCTGCTAGAATCCACCCGCGGATCAGCCCTAGGCGCCCTTGTGTCACGTGGCCGTCACCATCTTGCAGATCGGCGCAAAAACGACACAGCACGATGGAGGCAGCCTCCAAGCCCTCAGGACTAGGCTGCACCGGCTGGCGCACGGGAACCGACAAGACCGACTGCTCGACCAGGGGCTCGGTGGCTCCAGCCCCCCTCGGTAGAGCAGCCGGAGCAGAAGCCATCGCAACCTCACCGGAGGCGGGCACTTCCTCAAGCGACACCATCACCGCACACTCGGTGGCTCGGTCGACCGGGGCACCCAGCACTGCGGCACCCTTCCCCGAGGTCGCATCGGCAGTTGGAAGGGCAGGGCATCGCAGCGTGACCTCCCCCTTCACCTTCTTCACCACACCTGCCAGGCTGCTGCATCATGGAGAGCGCATCAGGGACACGGCAATTAAGGATGAGTGAGAAATTGCACACTTACTCGTCGGAGGCGAGCCACGCCCTTCTCTTCACCAACAGGTCAGCAGTGGCCGCTGGCGCCCTAGGTGTGCCGAGAGCCCGGGCCTGGGCGAGGCGTGAAGCCACAGTCCTGGGCACGGTCGCGGTCGCTAGGTTCGCTGGCATGGTACTCTTCGGCGGAGTCGCCACCTTGCTTCCCCCGGACGCAGCGCGTCCGGATCGACACGGAGTGGTCGTCCAGGACCGTCCAGCGGCACCTGTGCCTAGCATCATTACTCCGGTGAATGCCTCGAAGGAGCCCCCCTCGTCGTCTAGGGTATACTCCGAGCCCCCCTCATCGCTCTCGTCAGCACTAGAAGACACGTCGAACGTGGGCGGAGCGCCCACGGGCGCACCAAAATCCTGCATGGCCTTCAACAGTTTGGCCTTATCAGGGCGGCTGTACAGCGGCAGGTAGGCCCCAGGGAGATCCTCTGGAACCATCCCCAGGAGAGTTCTCGAGGTGAAGTCCAGATCTTCCTTGGCCAGCACCCCTGGGTGCAGCCAGAGCCTGTCGTCGTCGCCCATCAGCTCCCACATGGGGCGCGAGTGAGCCTGTAGCGGAGCCAGACACTGCCTCAAGAACTCCTTCACTATCTGGCCCCCTTCGAGCCTCGAGATCAGGTCGGCCCCGATCTTTGCCAGGATAGGCCCAGCAAGGGGGTCGGTGAGCTTCGCGTGGCTCCAGCCAGGGAGCTTCTCCGGACGGGCAGTAGGCAGTGCCAGCAGGGGATGGACGCGCTGGGCGTCCAGGTAGACCCACCTCTCCGTTGGGACTCTATATTCTTCCCAGCCGTCATCAGTCAACAGCACTGGCACTGGAAGACGAAGGAAACGCAGCCCGAGCACGGGCCATCGTCGTATCGACGCATGGAGAAGAAGTGACGGAATAGGGCGACGGTTGGCCTCACCCCCATGAGCGCCTCACAATAAAAGGCGAAGAGCGATAGGACGAAGATGGAGCGAAGCTGGATATGGAGAGCATGCACCTGGTAATTATCCAGGATGGCGTAGAGGAACTCGGAGAAGGGGGGCAGGAGCCCCACGGAGATGCTGTGGAGGAAGAAGGGGTAGCATGACTTCAATAGGGTTCGCGCCATGGTGGATCCGGCCCAGATCCGCGTCGGGACGTCCTCATTGTGGGAGCACGACAGGAAAGGTTGGACCTCTGAGTAGTCCTCCTCCCTGGTAATGGAGGACTCCTCAAGCGCCGCATCAAGAGAAGAAGCAGATCTAGACGCCGGCGCGGCACTCTTGTTCCTCTTCGCCATGTGAAAGGATCGATATGGTTGACTAGAGGGGGGTGGGGGTGAATAGGCAACTAACAATTTTTAGCTTTTCTTAACCACTTTAAAATAAGCGTCAAAGTAAGTTGTCTAGATAAGCTACTAAGATGACAACTAATAGGAAGTAAAGATAACAACCTCACAAGCAAGCTATATAAGATAAACAAGTAAAGCTTGCACAAGTATAGGGAAGAAATAACCACAAGTGGAACCGATGAAGACGAGGATGTGTTGCCGAAGTTCCTTCCCTTTGAGGGGAAGTACGTCTTCGTTGGAGCGGTGTGGAGGCACAATGCTCCTCAAGAAGCCACTAGGGCCATCGTATTCTCCTCACGCCCTCACACAATGCAAGGTGTCGTGATTTCACTAGTGGTGCCCTTGAAGGCGGCAACCGAACCTTTACAAACAAGGTTGGGGCTATCTCCACAATTGAATTGGAGGCTCCCAACGACACCATGAAGCTTCACCACAATGGATTATGGCTTCGAGGTGACCTCAACCATCTAGGGTGCTCAAGCACCCAAGAGTAACAAGATCCGCAAGGATTAGTGGGGGGGGGATCAAATATCTCTAGGTGGAAGTGTAGATCGATGCCTTCTCAAGCAATCCCGAGGAAATCAACAAGTTTGATTGGCTAGGGAGAGAGATCGGGCGGAAATGGAGCTTTGAGCAACAATGGAGCTTTGGGGTGGAAGAGGTAAGTCTTCTTGGAGAAGAAGAGTCCCTATATATAGTGGGAGAACAAATCCAACCGTTATCCCACATTTCTGCCCGCAGAGCACGCTACTACCGCACGTAAGTTGCGGTACTACCGCTTAGCCAGCGGTACTACCGCTCTTGGTGCGGTACTACCTCTAGAGCAGTACTAGCCTAGAATGTACTCGGTTGCGAAGGCATGCGGGCGGTAGTACTGCCTGAGCGGTACTACCGCTCGTCCCTGCGGTACTACCGCAAGGCAGAAACAAGCAGGCTGAGGACAAGCACGGATAAAATAAAATACATCCGCAGAAATACGGTAGTAGCAAAACACGGCACGGTACTACCGCTTCTCTCATGCGGTACTACCGCGTAGGATGCGGAAGTAAAAAATTACTTCCGCACCTACTACCGTACTTGGTGCAGTGTCGGGCCAGAAACACGGTACTACCGTCCTCGTGATGCGGTACTACCACTGGTGCGGTACTACCGTGTCTAGAGGCGGTACTACCGTGTGGCTGTGCGGTACTACCGCTTACATGAGGGATACTACCGTGTGGCTGTGCGGTACTACCGCTTACATGAGCGGTACTACAGCCTGCCAGGCAGCTGTACTAGTAGGAGGCCATGGTTTGTACTTACGAGGAAAACGGCCGGAGCTCCAAAGAAGCAAAGGAAAGGTGGTGCGAGAGTGTAGATGTGTACGTGTTGATTCCACCCAAACCTTTCCGAATGGACCCCCTGTTAATAGTACGGCTTTCCTATTACTCAAAAACCACTGAAAGAGAGCAAAAAGGAAACACCGTCTTCCATAGATTTCGAGGGGCACACAATCGTCTTGTGCCTAGGTGAGATATATGTGAAAGAGCTTAGAGCACACGATTAGTCCGCAAATGCATTGTCATCAATCACCAAAACTACTTAGGGAGAAATATGCCCTTACAATCTCCCCCTTTTTGGTGGATTGATGACAATACGGGATTTGCACAAGGATATATAAGAAAGTATGCAATCCTAATAAACACTAGAATATAGGCAAGCTCCCCCTATGTCGGGACCCCAATCCTAAGTCACACCGATCTAGCTGTAACACGTCATATCACTTTGCGGCCTCATGCACGGTAACCCCACGGGTGCCACCTTACCTGGCCCGGGACCGTTTGCGCATTTTGGCACACGTATATGACAGTGTCGCTAGCATCCATATGACACAGAACCCGGGCCGACATGGCTAGTTATAAACCAAAAGTGGCACTAAATTACAGAGACAGGCATCCATGACCCAGAAACGAACGTGTCGGTCATCAACGTATGAACCCAAGTTGTAGCAAGCTACATGGACTTAAAGGAACAACGCGTGACATTTCCCCTAACGGACAGACACAGGAAGGAAGAAGGACACATGTCGGCCAGCCTACGTGTTCCGAGCAGTAGCAAGCTACCAAGGCTCATTGGAAACACTAGGAGGCATTTCCCTGTAAGATAGGCTACCAAAGGAAAACAACTAGGTGTCGGATCCCACACATACCAAGCATTTCAATCATACACACAATATGCTCAATATGTGCAAATACAACGTTGCATCACAACAGAAATCTATGACTCAAAGTACTTTATTCAAGAGGCCCCAAGAGGAATACATAACATATCCATACAGGTAGGGGTCACATGACCCAACACTCAAGTCATACAGTCATACAAGCACAAGCGGAAGCTACATGTCTGAGTACAGACAACTAAGAAAATAAAACAGGCTTGGTGTAGCCTGACTATCTACAAGGCCCTCCACAAGCTCCAGATCTCCGTCTGGGTGACAAGCTACTCATCGACGTCAACGTCTATGTAGAACCCATCAGAAGGGGTAGGGTTCTCCTCTGCAACAGTTATTAAGAAAACATGAGTACAAAGGTACTCAGCAAGTCTTACAACAAAACCTATCATACATGCAACATTATCAACAGGGGTAGTGGAGTTCATAGCAGAAAGCCAGCTTTGACTCTTGGCTAACCTATACTACAACTCTCAACAGATTGCAAGATATTACTACGTACATGAGTCCTCTACTCACCACAACAATACACCACCGAGGATCCTCTTCCGTCATCCTACGGAAGGGCCATCCATGGCACTCACACTTGTCTTGAGGCTTTTAGTAGTATCCATCAACTTGTCTATGAACTGTAAGAGTAACAAAGTAGTCCGTACTGCGAACAACGGCTATTCGAATAGATTGGTAACCCTGCAGGGGTGTACTTCTTCACACACGCTTCCACCACTTATCGCCGTTTACTCGACATGTACTCGGCAACCTTCAAGCGGAAGCCCAGCGAGGGTGTCGGCCACGACCTGACTAACTACACAAGTCTCTCGTCCAGGTTTATCGCCTATTTGGGTTCCATCCGTGGGGAGATCCGCCCGGGGTGTCGCTCACGGCCCCAAACGATGCGTACAGGGTTCCCGAGTCACCAAACGGGCAACCGGTACACCGTGCCACGTACCTGTCGCATCACAGCCCACCCCGAGGGTCAGCGCTGTGCACGACCACCAGTAAACTATAAACACCAGAAACTAGTTGCAACTCCTGGACAGAGATCAAGGATAATTAATAAGTCGAGAGGGTCAATTAAGGATCCCAATGTGTGGTAGTAGCTGAAACTTAAAGCACACATACAGATCTCGGGTCCTATGGACGGTTCCAATGAAACAACCCACCACGTACTCCTACATGGCCTTTCATCGATACCTTTACCAAACATGTTCCACACTTCCTTCTCTTTACCGGTATGGTCATTTCACTCTGATCCATCACCTAGATGAACCAGACTGACACAACTCTAAGCATAGCAGGCAACATAAACAAATATCATGGTGGATCACACATCACATGGCTCAATCAACTCCTCAACATGCTAATGGTTTTCAACTATTTACTGTGGCAATGACAGGTCATGCAAGGGAATTGGGTTCAACTACCGTAGCAAGTAGCAGTTCACACGTTGTTGCCTTAATGCAGTAAAATAGAGCAGGAGCGAGAAGATTGGGTTTGTATCGGAATGATCAATGATTGCTTGCCTGACAAAGTGGTTGTCGGGTACTGCTCTTCAGCTGGATACGCAGAAGTATCCTCGGGAGCAGGACCTAACACGGAGAATACCGGCGATACAATCAATAAACAAACAAATGCAACAATATGATGCATGCTCATGACATGGCAAGATGCATGTGTTTTGGGCTAATGCAACTGTAACCAGAAGGGTTTGAGCCTATTTGAATCAAAGATTCAAATTGGAACTCAAACTATTATTTAATTAAGTGCATTATCATGTTTTAATGTATACAACAAGGTTAAATTTCTCAAACATGCATGAAACCAATGCCATTGGAAAGATTGGATTTTTCTGATCAATTTTCATATATAAATCTTTTCCATCTGAGCTGCTGTTGAATTTATATGATTTTTTTGAAGTTTACAGCATTTTCTGGAATTTCCTGAATTATTTTAAACCTGAAAATCCCAAAAAAATCCTTTACTGCGTCAGCATGACATCATGCTGACGTCAGTCAGTCAACAGGGCGGCCCAGGTCAAACCTGACTAGTGGGACCCACTGGTCAGTGTCATAGTTAGTTAACTGACTAATTAAAATTAAATTAAGCACTAAACTAGGTTTGACTAACAGGCAGGGCCCACATGTCAGTGACTCAGGGGGGTCAAACCCTTGGTCAAACAGAGCTAACTCGCCGGCGTTTAGCCGCCGGCGAGGCCAAACGCGGCGGTGAGGTGCGGGTTTTGTGCTCCGGCTGCCAAAACGATGACGGAGCACACCTACGGGTAGCTGGGAGCAAACCGCGTCGAGTGGTGGTGGTGGCTGGCCTCGGGGTCGCCGGAATCGACACCGGCGACGAGTCCAGCGGCTGCCGGAGTTTGGGCGAGGTCGAAAACGACGGTGCGTTGCTCGTAGAGGACCGTGGAGTGATCCTACAACACCTATGTGTGACAGTGAAGCTGGTGGGCACGGTGGCCGGACCATTAGATGGCCGGAGCCTCGTCGGCGACGAGCTCCGCGACGGCGCGTGCAGGTGAGCTACGTGCGGTGCGTTCAGTGTAGGAGAGAGCCAACGGAGAGGGGGAGGACGAAGCTGGGCTCACAGCGGTTGCAGAAGACACCGAAGCGAGTTTAGGGACGGTCGGAGTTGAGCGGGACGGCGAGGGGGATCTCCGCGGCCGGAGTTGGGGAAGACGGGGTCGGGGCGTCTCCAGGGAGGGCGAGCGCTCGGGGCTCAGCCTGCTCGATGTAGTCTAGGACGGCGGAGACGACGGACACGACGACGGGGCTCAGGGACGACGGTGGACGCGGCTACCACAACGGCGCGAGCACGGCGGCATCGGCCATGGTGCGGGGAGGGCAAAGGAGAGAAGCTGGGGAGAAGTGAGCGTGTCGGCGAGCTCGGGGAGGGAGTGGATGACCGATCCAAGCCTCCAGAGCGGCGAGGGGAGGAAGCAGGGCGGCGAGCAGCTGCGTGGCGCGTGCTGCGGCCGCCGTCAAGCACCTGCCTGCCTGCCTGGCCGAGCCAAGCAGCTCGCTGGAGCGGCGGCTGGGCTGGGCCGGCAGGTGGGCCGGTTGGGCGCCAGGTAACCCTTTTCTCTCTCTCTCTCTTTTTCTATTTCTTTCTGTTTCATTTCTTTTGCAACTTTGTTTAATTAATAAAAATGCCAGAACATTTTTATAACTCATAAAACTAGTCATGCCCATTGTAAATAGTATGAAAAGCATGGAACATTTTAGTTTATGATTATTTGGGCACATAAAATATTTTATAGCATTTAAATGCCCAGAGACCTTAGATGTCCTAGAAAATTGTGCACCATTTTTGGCAGAGGTTTAAGACCAAGGCAGAAATGATGAACATTTTTGAAGGGCATTTTGTACATTGGAAAATATTTTATCAAACCCTAGTTGTTCGAAGAGGGGTGCTGGGGTTTCTGTTATTCCCATTTCAAGTTTCTTTGATAAGTAAACATGATGCACACTCTAGCTAGTCCTAATGCAAGCACTAACTAGGGATGTGACAACTCACCCCCACTCAAAAGAATCGCGTCCCGAGATTCGGGTTCCTCCGGAAAGAGGGTGGGGTACTCAAGTCGAAGACGATCCTCCCTTTCCCAGGTAGCTTCACTCTCAGAATGATGTGACCATTGAACCTTGAGAAACTTGATATTGTGACGTCGAGTGGTGCGCTCGTTTTGATCAAGAATACAAACGGGGTATTCTTGATATGTGACATTGTCCTGGAGATCAAGCGTTTCGTGGTCCACTCCGCGTATAGGATCCGAGAAGCATCGCCTGAGTTGAGAAACGTGGAAGACATCATGAACTCTGAAGAGGTGCGGAGGTAGTTCCAATTGGTAGGCAACTTCTCCTCGTTTGGCAAGAATGCGAAAAGGACCGATGTAACGAGGGGCCAATTTGCCTTTGATACCGAAGCGATGGGTTCCCTTAAGAGGAGTAACCCGAAGGTAAGCCTTATCGCCGACTTCAAAAGTCACAGCCTTATGATGACTATCATATTGGCTCTTCTGGCGAGACTGGCTGTTTTCAATTTCTCGCGAACGATGCGAACTTGCTCTTCTGCTTCCTGGATCATATCCGGACCAAAGAATTGTCTTTCCCCGGTTTCTGACCAGTTAAGAGGTGTTCGACACCTTCGTCCATATAGAACTTCGAAGGGAACTTTGCCCAAGCTGGCTTGATAACTATTGTTATAGGCGAATTCGGCAAATGGGAGACACTTTTCCCATTCCATACCGAAAGAGATGACAGAGGCTCGAAGCATGTCTTCTGGAATTTGATTGACTCGTTCCACTTGACCACTTGACTGGGGATGGAAGGCGGTGCTGAAAGAGAGATGAGTTCCCATAGCATTCTGGAAACTTTCCCAAAATCGTGAAGTGAAAAGACTTCCACGGTCTGAGTTAATCTCCAACGGCACACCATGAAGTGATACTATCCGAGAGATATAGAAGTCTGCTAGCTAGCTAGCGGTAATACTCTCTCGAACAGGCGGGAAATGAGCTACTTTAGAGAGGCGGTCGATAACGACAAAGATAGCATTATTCCCTTTCCTGGTCCTGGGAAACCTGGTAATAAAGTCCATACCGACCTTGTCCCATTTCCATTCAGGAATAGCTAAAGGTTGAAGGGTGCCAGCAGGCCGTTGATGTTCTGCTTTAACTCGACGACAAACGTCGCAGTTAGCAATGAACTGAGCGATTTCTCTCTTCATCCTAGTCCACCAGAACCTCTGACATAGGTCCTGATACATTTTGGTACTACCGGGATGAATCATGAGAGGAGATTCATGAGCCTCCTTAAGAATCATCTGTCGTAGTTGTTGTTTCTTGGGTACCACCAAGCGGTTCTCGAAGTACACAACACCTCGGTCATCCATAGAGAAACTTCTAGCAACTCCGCTAGCAATGTTCTCCTTGATCCGAGATATACCTTTATCATACCGTTGGGCAACTATGATTTGATCCATAAGGGTAGGTTTCGCCACCAAGGTGGAAAGGAATCCTCGAGGAACAATGTGAAGGTTAAGCTTACGAAATTCCTTGTGGAGAAGTGGTTGCCCTTGTTGGAACATCAAGTTGTTACAATAAGACATACGACTTAGTGCATCAGCCATGACATTGGCCTTCCCACGGGTGTAAGTGATTCCTAAGTCGTAATCTGTGAGCAACTCAACCCAACGTCTTTGCCTGAGATTTAGATCCGGTTGGGTGAAGATGTATTTCAAACTTTGGTGATCAGTGAAGATTTCACAGCGATTACCAAGAAGGTAATGTCACCATGTTTTGAGTGCGTGGACTACAGCTGCAAGCTCTAGATCATGTGTAGGATAGTTATCCTCATGTGGACGCAACTGTCGGGATGTGTAAGCAATCACTTGACGATCTTGCATGAGTATGCAACCTAGTCCTTATCGCGAGGCATCGCAGTATATAATAAAATCATTGGAGAAGTCTGGTGGTACCAGTACGGGTGCAGACGTCGGGCGCCTTTTTAGTTCCTGAAAGCTGGACTCGCACTGTGGGGTCCACTCAAACTTTTTATCCTTTTTGAGGAGTTCAGTTAGGGGTTTAGCAACCTTGGAGAAATTCTCGACGAAGCGTCGGCAATAGCTCGCTAAGCCAAGGAAACTCCTAACTTGCTTGACCGATTCAGGGGGAGTCCAATCAAGAACGGCTTGAACTCGCTCGGGATTGACAGCAATACCCTTGCCAGAGATCACATGACCTAGATAGGTCACTTCCGGCAACCAGAATTCACATTAGAGAATTTGGCATAAAGGCGGTGCTCTCGAAGTTTCGTCAATACCAGCCTTAGATGCTCAGCATGATCTTTCTTGTTCTTGGAGTAGATGAGTATATCATCGAGGTATACCACGACGAATTTATCCAAATACTCCATGAATATAGAATTCATTAGCCGGGAGAAGGTGGCTGGGGCATTGGTTAATCCGAAGGACATGACGGTGTACTCGTATTGGCCATAACGAGTAACAAAAGCCGTTTTAGGAATGTACCCGTTCTTGATTTTGATTTGATGGTAGCCCAACCTCAAATCCATTTTGGGAAAGACTGAGGATCCAGCGAGCTGATCATACAGGTCGTTGATCCTGGGGAGCGGATACTTGTTCTTTATGGTGACCAGATTGACAGGTCGGTAATCTACAACCATCCGCTCCGTTCCATCCTTCTTCTTGACGAAGAGGACGGGACAGGCCCAAGGGGAAGAACTAGGACGGATGAAACCCTTTTGCAAGGACTCATCGAGATGTTTCTTAAGCTCAGCTAGTTCTAGGGTGCCATCTTATAAGGTCTCCTAGAGATTGGGACAGTTCCTGGAATAAGATCTATCACGAACTCGACATCTCTGTCAGGTGGAACTCCTGGCAGTACTTCTGGAAAAACATCCGGAAAGTCACGGACTACCGGGATATCTTCGAGTTCTGGTAGAGAGCTGGCATTAAGAGAGTTGAGCTGACGCTCAGCCATTCGGGTCAAGACATTGACTATCTTGCCGGATGGGTGTGTACGTTGAACGGTCCTAGTATAGCAATTAATCTTGGCGTAATGAGTTGTCATCCAATCCATACCCAAAATGATGTTTATGTCCGAGGACTTGAGAGCAATTAGAGATGCAAGGAAAACAAGTCTATCGACAAGGATTTCATTTCCATGGCTTACCCTAGAGGTTTGCCATTTTGAACCAGGAGTCTGAATAACCATGGAAGTAGGCATGTCACAAAAAGTAATGTTGTGCATTCGAGCATAGCTCTCAGATATGAACGAATGGGATGCTCCAGTATCGAAAAGAACAGATGCCGGATGGCAGTTAATGAGAAGCGTACCAAGGACGACGTTAGGATCCTCATAAGCTTCCTCAGCAGAGACATAGTTGACATGACCACGTGCAGTGGGGATTGGCTTGACATAATTCACCTTGCCGGTTGGCTTACCACGGCCAACGGGTTTTCCTGGTTGGTTCTGAGGACACTCACGCATGTAGTGCCCCGGTTCTCCACACTTGAAGCATGTCACAGTGCCAGTACGTGGAGAAAAGTTGGTAGGTGGCCCCCCATAAGTCTTGGCAGGTGCATACTGTTGAGTTTGGCGAGGCGCCTCATAGGATGGCCTGGGTGTGTACTTGGGTGGCAGAGCAGTGTTAGGAACCCACACACGGCGCTTGTGAGAGCCAGAGCCGGATGAGGAACCAAAGTCTCGAGGATGCTTGCGTGTGGCCTCGAAATCAGTCCGGCCCGTCTCAGCACTGATAGCTTCGTTTACCAGCTTCTAGAAGGAAGTGCACTCGTGCAGACGTAGATCTCGGCGAAGTTCAGGGCTGAGTCCCTTGCGGAACCTCGCCTGCTTCTTGGCATCGGTGGATACTTCCTCAGGTGCATAGCGTGCCAAGTTGCCAAACTCGCGACTATAGCCATCCACAGTTAACCGGCCCTGGGTGAAATTGCAGAATTCCTCCCGCTTGCGATCCATGAGACCTTCCAGATTGTGATGTTCACGGAATGCCTCACTGAACTCAACCCAAGTAGTGATTTGGCCAGCAGGACGCATAGCCTCAAAGTTCTCCCACCATAGACTGGCAGGGCCCTCAAGATGGTAGGCGGCGTAGGTAACCTTATCAGCTTCGGCCACACGGGCAGAGTGTAGCTTGTGGGTGATACTACGAAGCTAGTCATCCGCATCCAGAGGTTTAGTGGAGTGATGGAACTTCGGTGGCCACATCTTGATAAAGTCATTGATTGGCACCACGTCATTCCTCTGGCGGAACCCAGTGTTCTTCTCTATGCGTTCCAGCAGACGGTTGGTCTCTCTCTTGTTCCGTTCTGCCTCGAGCATAACTTCAGCCAAGGAGGGTGGCTGGGGCAGATTCTCATCTCTAGCCCCACTAGCCTCACCCTGCTCCTGAGCAGCAGGAGTGCTGCGAGTGTTGACCATCCTAGGAAAACAAAACAATGGTTTAGACAAGGATGACAAAAACTTGACATAGGAGTTCAGAATGTAATGGATGACACGGAATGCAGAGATGTTCATCCGTACGACATGGTAATATAGAAACTGCCATATATACACCAGTGGTCATACACACCATACATAGTTTAGTACAAGCCAAGGCTAAAGTACAACTGCGGTGAAAGACGATACATCCCATCAGAGGCATTCCAAGCTCCTATAAATTATTTAACTACACCTCCGGAACTCAGTACACACTAAGTCATATTCCACAAGATGCGCAGGACTGTGGAAATACAACTACTGCCACGGTCTAGCTCAGACATTTCCGTAGTAACCTTCGTAAAGATTACCACCGTAGCCTGGAAGTGGAACAGAAGGATCTTGAAACTCTCGAGCACTCGAAGGCTGTGGACCATAGGGACATGGATGTGGCCTCGGGCCTGATGCTGGTGGTAACCGACGCCCACGTGGAGGTGTAATACCCCCAACGTCACGCCAATCCATACGATCAGGCAGACGAGTCCGTACGGGGTACAAATCCCGCATATCCAGATATCCGGCGTGCACAGCAGGTGCAAGCCGTGTCAAAGTAGTCCAGTGGGCGGCTCGAGTGTTATAAAGCTCCATTCGGAGGGCACGGACCTCATGGTCCCTATCCTCCAGCATCTGAACAGTAGTCTGAAGCAGTGGCTCTTCATGAGCAGCATCAGTATACAGACCAGTGTAGTAGCCTTCCTCTCCGGGAAGTGAGGCTGGCATGTAACAGAACTCAGTGTTCAGCAACAGGGCATGCCTAGCCCGGAGAATGGTCATCATCGAATAGGCGGCATCCTGCATTGCCATCTCGATGGTAACCCCGAGTCCATAAGACCAATGGATGTGATCGTTAGCTCCAGGATATGAGGGGTATATCCGGACTGTGCAGAAATACTGACTCTGATTGAAATCCCGATACTGTTCCTCCATGGTGTACTCAGGATACCAGTGGTAACCGGTGTCAGTCAGCACACGAACTAGCATGGCCGTGTGACCGAGCACATTAATGCACCGAGTCAAACGAACCACTTGGTGAGGTGTGCGGCCAGACATCTGAAACACGAAGTAATGCAAAGGCATTAGTGTTTCTGGAAGAAATCGGGCAGCATAACAACTGTAAATGCTCAAAGAAGATTTGAGACATCATACAAATGATAGCATAGCCACTCAACAATATCATATCAAGGTTCCGGGTCCAACAAACCATCATACTAAAAGGATACTAACTGAACTGAGGCTTGAAACCAACAATCCTAAGAGTCTACGAATTAGTAACACGTGAACCTAGTAAGGATAAGAGGCCTAGTCCTAAATCCCATAGAAGAGTAGACTGACTCAGATCAGAAGGGCATAAGGTAAAGGAGTAAAAAGAGCCTTACGTTCCCTTCCACAATCAATTCCCCTACATATAACTAAGAATTTTTCTAGACTCAACATCGACCAGTTTGGCTTGAGAAACCTACAGGCAGTCCAGCTCTGATGCCAACACTGTCGGGACCCCGATCCTAAGTCACACTAATCTAGCTGTAACACGTCATATCACTTTGCGGCCTCACGCACGGTAACCCCACGGGTGCCACCTTACCTGGCCCGGGACCGTTTGCGCATTTTGGCACACGTATATTGTCACATCCCTAGCTTTACTTTGCCCTAGGATAGTTTGCCAATGCATCATGTTTAAAATTTTGTTAAACTTGAAATGGGGATGACCAAACCCTAGCACCTAATCAAAGCAATTAGGTTTAACCTAAAAATATTTTCATTAAACCCAAAAATTGCCTTCAGTAATGTTTGATAATTTTGGCAAGGGTTTTGGTCCAAACCAAAAATATTGAACATTTATGGGGAATTGTTTGGGATGTGATTAATTCACTAATGTATTTGAGTTGGAGCAAATAAATCCTATATTTTTTTTAATGCTCCAATTATTCTGAAAATATTTTGTGGAGTTTTGGAATAATCCATATTGCATCCACAAATAATTTCAGAAGCAACAAAAATGGTTTAGTATTAGTACTAAATCAAAACAAAGGCAAAAGAATAGAAAACTGTAATTAAAATGAGAAAAACAGAGAGAGAGAGACTCACCTAGGCTTTACCTGGCAGCCCAAGTAGAAGGCCCAGCCCACCAGGGGCAGCCTCGTCTTCTACCTCTTGCCAGTAGGCAGAGGAGAAGCTGGGCACGGCGCGCGCCGGCACGCAGCTGCCTGCCTGGCCCTCCCCTAGCCAGCGCGACGCCACCGACGACCTGCGGCAGACGTCTGGAACCCGCCCGACCTCTCGCACTCTCCTCCTTCGCTCTCCCCTGCTTCTCCTCGCCATGGCCGAAACCACCGCAGCCGCGCCGGCGAGCACCGCCGCGGCGACAGCTACCCCCTCGTCCCTCCTTTGTGCCCACGAGCCCCGCGACGTCGCCCTCTTCTTCCTCGCTGAGCCACGCTTCGCCGGAAGCTCTGCATCGTCTTCCCTGACCCCATCTTCAACCTCCGGCCGCCGACAACCTCATCGTCGATTCACCGGCTCCGATGCCTCCCCGAGCTCGCTGATGCCACCGCTGGACCCGCCGTGAGCTCCTTTTCCCTTCCCCTCACTCCTTGCCCTCGTTTTCGCCCCCTAGCTAGCTGCCCGCCGGACCCGTGAACTCACCGCCGCCGGTCATGTCACTGCCGCACCTAGAGCTCATGCCCGTCACCCACAAGCACACCGGCGTGCTCAGCGCTTCTCCACGAGCCCGTAGCACAACTTAGCTCACCTCCCCGTGCCCCGTAGCACCTATTCCGTCGGTGCCCGAACTCCGGCGCCGCCGCAAGCTCGTTTCCGACGAGCTCCGGCCACCCCAGCTCCTCCCACTTGCGGGGATGGGTGCGGGCGAGCAAGGGCTACGCCCTGGTACCCTCAGCAAGCAAAAAAAACGCCGTCTGTAGCGCGAGCCCGAGAAACTCCGGCGAGCCTCCGCCGTTCTTTTGGTCGCCGCCGGCCTGTCTCCGGCGACTGCCAATGAGGCCACTTAATTAGGGACTAATTACCCCACTAATCACCCCTAGAGCCACTGACATACGGGCCCCACTGCCTAATTAACCTAGTTTATTTTCTGTTTAGTTTAAACTAACCCAACGGGCCTCACGTGCCAGAGTTGACCAAGCTGACGTGGCTGTTGACTGGGCCCACATGTCATTGACACCAACCAGCCCCAGTCACCGACCAGTGGAGCCCACAGGTCAGGTTTGACCTGGACCAGCCTCTGTTGACTGCTGACCTCATAGTGACGTCATGCTGATGCAATAAGTGTTTTCTGGAATTTTAAATAAACCAGAAATGATTTATTTATTTCAGAAAATAGCCAAAACTTCTAAAAATCATATAAAATCAATCGTAGCTCAGATGAAAATAATTTATATATGAAAAATGATCAGAAAAATCCAAGGAATCTGATTATGGCATTTTCATGCATGTTTGAACAAGTTAAACCTGCTGATCAGGTCAAATCAATTAAATGACAATTAAATAATCACATATGAAGTTTGAATTTGAACCTTTGGTTCAAACCAATTTCATTTAACATGGTTGCTAGTTGCATTAGCTCAATCAACAGCATATTGCCATATCATGATCATGCATCATATTGTCGCATTGCATTGATTGTGTTCTCTCTTGTTTGCCGGTGCTTGTCCCCTTTCAGTAGACGTGTTCCGACGATGTGATTGATGACACCGATGAAGACCCAATGTTATCTTCAGAAGTGCCAGGCAAGCAAACCCCATTGAGCATTCTGATACAATCCCACTCTCTCGCTCTTGCTCTCTTTTACTGCATTAGGACAACAACGCTTCAACTGTTACCTGCTGTGGTAGTTGAACCCCTTTCCACTGCATGGCCTGTCATTGCCACAGTAAATAGTTGAAACCCACTAGTATGAGTAGGAGTTGTTTGAGCCATATTGTGCCTACCCATTCATGCTTTCTGGTTATGCCTGCTATTGCTTAGAGTTGTGTCAGGTCTGATTCATCGGGGATGAATTGGAATGGTGATGAACATGTCCTAATGTGTGTGAGCTAAGTGTGTGAACACGATTTGGTAAAGGTAGCGATGAGAGGCCATGTAGGAGTACATGGTGGGTTGTCTCATTGCAGCCGTCCTCAGGAACTGAGTTCTGTGTTGGTTGATCCATGACCAGTTACTACCATGCATTGGGCCCGAAACCAATGGACCCTCTCGACTTATTAACTGCCCTTGTTCTCTGTCCAGGAGTTGCAACTAGTTTCTGGTGTTTGTAGTTTACTGGAGGTCATGCGCAGCGCTGACCCTCGGGGTGGGCTGTGACGCGGCAGGTACATGGCACGGTGTACCGATTGCCCGTTTGGTGATGCGGGAACCCTGTACACATCGTTTGGGGCCGTGAGCGACACCCCGGCCGGATCTCCCCACGGATGGAACCCAAATAGGCGATAAACCTGGACGAGAGACTTGTGTGGTTAGTCAGGTCATGGCCGACACCCTCGCTGGGCCTCCGCTTGAAGGTTGCCGAGTACATGTCGTGTAAACGGCGGTAAGTGGTGAGAGCGTGTGTGAAGAAGTACACCCCTGCAGGGTTATATATAATCTATTCGAATAGCCGTGTCCGCGGTAATGGACTTCTGGGTTGCCTATAACAGTTCATAGACAAGTGAAAGTGGATACTCTAAAACACGCAAGATAAGCGTGAGTGCTATGGATGGCCTTCTCGTAGGGAGACGAGAGCGGATCCATAGTGGTGTATTGATTGGTGAATATGTGGACTCGTGTGCGCCACCTCCAAAGGATTACTTGCAGTTGTAGTTTAGGATAGCCACCGGGTCAAAGCTGGCTTGCTGTAGTCAAACTCCACCACCCCTTGTTGATACTAATGCATATGTAGCTAGTTCTGATGTAAGTCTTGCTGAGTACCTTTGTACTCACGTTTGCTTAATTTATGTTTTTGCAGAGAGACTCCAGTCTCACTAGTGGTTCCGCGTGGACTTCGACGTTTAGCTTGTTACCTCAGCTACGATCTTGTACCCTTGGGAGGGTCTTGTAGATAGTCGGGCTCCTTAGCTTTCTTCATTTGTAGTCGTCTGTACTCAGACATGTTATGCTTCCGTTGCCTGTATGCTCTGTCTGTTGGGTCATGTGACCTCTGTTTGTAATAAATGCTATGATGGCTCTTCTGGGCCTTTATCTATATGAGTTGTTGAGTTATGTTGTGATGCCATGTTGTACAGCACATACTTGCATGTTATGCGTACGTGTAATGTGTATTGCTATGTGTGGGATCCGACACCTAGTTGTTTACCCTTGGTAGCCTATCTTACAGGGAAATGTCTCCTAGTGCTTCCACTGAGCCTTGGTAGCTTGCTACTGCTCCGGAACACTTAGGCTGGCCGGCATGTGTCCTTCTTCGTTCCTGTGTCTGTCCCTTAGGGGAAATGTCACGCGTTGTTCCTTTAAGTCCTTGTAGCTTGCTACGACTTGAGTTCATACGTTGATGACCGACACGTTCGTTGCTGGGTCATGTATGCCTGTCTCTGTAATTTAGTGCCACTTTTGGTTTATAACTAGTCATGTCGGCCCGGGTTCTCTGTCATATGGATGCTAGCGACACTATCATATACGTGTGCCAAAATGCGCAAACGGTCCCGGGCCAGGTAAGGTGGCACCCGTGGGGATACCGTGCGTGAGGCCGCAAAGTGATATGATGTGTTACAGGCTAAACCTGTGTGACATAGGATCGGGGTCCTGACATATATGACAGTGTCGCTAGTATCCATATGACAGAGAACCCGAGCCGACATGGCTAGTTATAAACCAAAAGTGGCACTAAAGTACAGAGACGGGCATCCATGACCCAGCAACGAACGTGTCGGTCATCAACGTATGAACCCAAGTCGTAGCAAGCTACATGGACTTAAAGGAACAACGCGTGACATTTCCCCTAAGGGACAGACACAGGAACGAAGAAGGACACATGCCGGCCAGCCTACGTGTTCCGAGCAGTAGCAAGCTACCAAGGCTCATTGGAACCACTAGGAGGCATTTCCCTGTAAGATAGGCTACCAAAGGAAAACAACTAGGTGTCGGATCCCACACATACCAAGCATTTCAATCATACACACAATATGCTCAATATGTGCAAATACAACATTGCATCACAATAGAACTCTATGACTCAAAGTACTTTATTTAAGAGGCTCCAAGAGCCATACATAACATATCCATATAGGTAGGGGTCACATGACCCAACACTCAAGTCATACAGTCATACAAGCATAAGCGGAAGCTACATGTCTGAGTACAGACAACTTAGAAAATAAAACAGGCTTGGTGTAGCCTGACTAACTACAAGGCGCTTCACAAGCTCCAGATCTCCATCTGGGTGACAAGCTACTCGTCGACGTCAACGTCTATGTAGAACCCATCAGAAGGGGCAGGGTTCTCCTCTGCAACAGTTATTAAGCAAACATGAGTACAAAGGTACTCAGCAAGTCTTACAACATAATCTATCATACATGCAACATTATCAACAGGGGGTAGTGGAGTTCATAGAAGAAAGCCAGCTTTGATTCTTGGCTAACTTATACTACAACTCTCAATAGATTGCAAGATATTACTACGTACACGAGTCCTCTACTCACCACAACAATACACCACCGAGGATCCTCTTCCGTCATCCTATGGAAGGGCCATCCACGGCACTCACACTTGTCTTGAGGCTTTTAGTAGTATCCATCAACTTGTCTATGAACTGTAAGAGTAACCAAGTAGTCCGTACCGCGAACAACGGCTATTCGAATAGATTGGTAACCCTGCAGGGGTGTACTTCTTCACACACGCTTCCACCACTTATCGCTGTTTACTCGACATGTACTCGGCAACCTTCAAGCGGAAGCCCAGCGAGGGTGTCGGCCACGACCTGACTAACTACACAAGTCTCTCGTCCAGGTTTATCACCTATTTGGGTTCCATCAGTGGGGAGATCCGGCCGGGGTGTCGCTCACGGCCCCAAACGATGCGTACAGGGTTCCCGAGTCACCAAACGGGCAACCGGTACACCGTGCCACGTACCTGTCGCATCACAGCCCACCCCAAGGGTCAGCGCTGTGCACGACCACCAGTAAACTATAAACACCAGAAACTAGTTGCAACTCCTGGACAGAGATCAAGGATAATTAATAAGTCGAGAGGGTCAATTAAGGATCCCAATGTGTGGTAGTAGCTGAAACTTGAACCACACATACAGATCTCGGGTCCTATGGACGGTTCCAATGAAACAACCCACCACGTACTCCTACATGGCCTTTCATCGATACCTTTACCAAACATGTTCCACACTTCCTTCTCTTTACCGGTATGGTCATTTCACTCTGATCCATCACCCAGATGAACCAGACCTGACACAACTCTAAGCATAGCAGGCAACATAAACAAATAGCATGGTGGATCACACATCACATGGCTCAATCAACTCCTACACATGCTAGTGGGTTTCAACTATTTACTGTGGCAATGACAGGTCATGAAAGGGAATAGGGTTCAACTACCGCAGCAAGTAGCAGTTCACACGCTGTTGCCTTAATGCAGTAAAATAGAGCAGGAGCGAGAAGATTGGGTTTGTATCGGAATGATCAATGATTGCTTGCCTGACAAAGTGGTTGTCGGGTACTGCTCTTCAGCTGGATATGCAGAAGTATCCTCGGGAGCAGGACCTAAACGGAGAATACCGGCGATACGATCAATAAACAAAAAATGCAACAATATGATGCATGCTTATGACATGGCAAGATGCATGTGTTTTGGGCTAATGCAACTATAACCAGAAGGTTTTGAGCCTATTTGAATCAAAGATTCAAATTGGAACTCAAACTATTATTTAATTAAGTGTATTATCATGTTTTAATGTATACATCAAGGTTAACTTGCTCAAACATGCATGAAACCAGTGCCATTTGAAAGATTGGATTTTTCTGATCAATTTTCATATATAAATCTTTTCCATCTGAGCTACTGTTGAATTTATATGATTTTTTTTGAAGTTTACAGCATTTTCTGGAATTTCCTGAATTATTTTAAATCTAAAAATCCCAAAAAATCCTTTACTGCGTCAGCATGACATCATGCTGACGTCAGTCATTCAACAGGGCGGCCTAGGTCAAACCTGACCAGTGGGACCCACTGGTCAGTGTCACAGTTAGTTAACTGACTAATTAAAATTAAATTAAGCACTAAACTAGGTTTGACTAACAGGCAGGGCCCACATGTCAGTGACTCAGGGGGGGTCAAACCCTTGGTCAAACAGAGCTAACTCGCCGGCGTTTAGCCGCCGGCGAGGCCAAACGCGGCGGTGAGGTGCGGGTTTTGTGCTCCGGCTGCCAAAACGACGGTGGAGCACACCTACGGGTAGCTGGGAGCAAACCGCGTCGAGTGGTGGTGGTGGCTTGCCTCGGGGTCGCCGGAATCGACGCCGGCGACAAGTCCAGCGGCTGCCGGAGTTTGGGCGAGGTCGAAAACGACGGTGCGTTGCTCGTAGAGGACCGTGGAGTGATCCTACCACACCTATGTGTGATAGTGAAGCTGGTGGGCATGGTGGCCGGACAATTAGATGGTCGGAGCCTCCTCGGCGACGAGCTCCGCGGCGGCGCGTACAGGTGAGCTACGTGCGGTGCATTCAGTGTAGGAGAGAGCCAACGGAGAGGGGGAGGACGAAGCTGGGCTCACAGCGGTTGCAGAAGACACCGAAGCGAGCTTGGGGACGGTCGGAGCTGAGCGGGACGGCGAGGGGGATCTCCGCGGCCGGAGTTGGGGAAGACGGGGTCGGGGGCGTCTCCAGGGCGGGCGAGCGCTCGGGGCTCAGCCTGCTCGATGTAGTCGAGGACGGCGGAGACGATGGACACGAAGACGGGGCTCAGGGACGACGGTGGACGCGGCTACCACAACGGCGCGAGCACGGCGGCGTCAGCCATGGTGCGGGGAGGGCGAAGGAGAGAAGCTGGGGAGAAGTGAGCGTGTCGGCGAGCTCGGGGAGGGAGTGGATGACCGATCCAAGCCTCCAGAGCGGCGAGGGGAGGAAGCAGGGCCGCGGGCAGCTGCGTGGCGCGTGCTGCGGCCGCCGTCGAGCACATGACTGCCTGCCTGGCCGAGCCAAGCAGCTCGCTGGAGCGGCGGCTGGGCTGGGCCGGCAGGTGGGCCGGTTGGGCGCCAGGTAACCCTTCTCTCTCTCTCTCTCTTTTCTATTTCTTTCCGTTTCATTTCTTTTGCAACTTTGTTTAATTAATAAAAATGCCAGAACATTTTTATAACTCATAAAACTAGTCATGCCCACTGTAAATAATATGAACAGCATGGAACATTTTAGTTTATGATTATTTGGGCACATAAAATATTTTATAGCATTTAAATGACCAAATGCAAATACCATATGATTTAATCCAGAGACCTTAGATGTCCTAGAAAATTGTGCACCATTTTTGGCAGAGGTTTAAGACCAAGGCACAAATGATGAACATTTTTTAAGGGCATTTTGGGTACATTGGAAAAGATTTTATCAAACCCTAGTTGTTAGAAAAGGGGTGCTGGGGTTTCTGTCATTCCCATTTCAAGTTTCTTTGATAAGTAAACATGATGCACACTCTAGCTAGTCCTAATGCAAGCACTAACTAGGGATGTGACACCCTAGATGTGTGCATACAATAGAGAGTGCTTTGGACTGGACAACACACATACTAGGATCAAAGCTCCCCCTATATTCTACAGATAATATATTCCTTGCATATAAAGAATAAGAGTCTACGCATAGCAGTAAGGAGGATAGGGTGAGCACATAAAAAAGGGAAAGTAAACTAACTGCTCACAACATAATATAGTAGAGACATAACAGCGACACAACATAATATAGTAGAGACATAACAATGAGTTTAACGGTAGAGGAGCATATGTCTTACACCATACGATAGTCTCACGCACACGACACAAAAGCAAACAAGCAAATAGAGTTCGACCAACGAAAAAGCAAAAAAGAACGTCACAAGACGCAAATCCCACTCTCTCTCCCCTTTGGCATCGAGACACCATAAAGGGAAAGAGGACAACTAAAAGAGGTGGTAGCTCTAGCAGAAGACCTCAGTCATCATGCTCTCCATCGAACTCCTGCTCCTCCTCCTGCTGCTCCTCGTCAGACTCAGACAACTTGTACCCCTGATGGGCCATCCAGTTTGCCTCAGGAGTGATGTTCTCCTCGGATACATTGGACACATGCTCACCTGAGATCCTCATGATCTTCTTGTCACGCTGTCGAGACTGCTTGTGAGTGACATGTGCCCTGTACTGACCTTGAGCTTGCATGCAGAAAAGGGCCTTCATCTTCTTCTTCAGCTTCTTAGCCCAAGAGGGCTCAGACGAGGGAGGAGCATATCCTCTAGGACTATCCTCAGCTGGCTCCTCCTCCACAGGCTCCTCGTCAGTACCCATCTGTGCTGCAGCAGCTTGTGCACGAGTGGCAGTGTTGGCCCAACGAGTCTTGATGCGAAGACGGATGGGGTCATGACGGATACACTCTTCCTCGAACTCCTCATCAGGGTAAAGTTTCTCCCAAGTCTTGGAGATGAGCAGAAACAGGAACGGACCATAGATGGGCACCTTGCGAGTGTAGATCGCAAAGCGAAGCTCACACCGAATGATATGGGATATGTCAAGTGGTGGAGACTGAGCTGTGCGAGCCGCCGCACACATCCGCAGCATATCAATGAGGTATGAGTGAATCTTGTCCTTGTCCCCAACTGGGGGAAACAGGGTGTTGCAGAAGATCCTATGCATGATGTCCAAAAAGGGGTTCAACACCCATGACTTCTTGCCACTCGCAAGAGTCTTCTCCCCATAGAATGGTAACAGACGGTCTTTGTTTGCAGCTTCTCAGTTGGCATGAGGCCGTGCTCCAATTGGGTTGTGGAGTCCCTCGTCAGCAACCTGAATAAGATCAATGAATTCCTTCCAAGTCGCAGTCATCTTGTGACCATTTGTCATCCAAGTCATTGGGCGATCTACCTTGGTGTGAAAGTGCACCGAAGCATAAAACCGAGCAATGATTTCTGGGTCAAAATCATTCTGAAAGGTCATGAAGTGCTCAATCCCAAACTGCTCTACCAGATCCAGAGCCTCGGCAAATAAGGCCAGGTTATCGGCCCTCCACATGTGGGCCATGTCCACCCAATGAGCATCCACATACAGGTTGTGCTTGCTCTTGAGCACCTATGTGTAGATGCGATACTGCTGCTTGGTCCAAAAAATTTCACCACCATGAAACTGAGCCCGGGGTTCTCCATAAGGATTGAGCTTCCTCCTTGCCATGAAATCATCAGCTAGCATTTCTTCCATGGTCATAGATGATTCCTTGTGCTTGTTGGCGGCGGTCTTGAACTTGCGTTGGGGATTGGAGCCCTTTGGCACATCACTGGGGGTGCGCAGACGCTTGGACCCGGTGTCACTGACGGGATTGGTACGACGAACATCGGAACCGGAGCCACCACCTAAGAAACAAACACAAGAACACGACGGAAACACAAAGAGAATCAATGCAAAAGCCACAAAAAGCACATGAAACGAGTAGAAAGGATAATACGTAAGTGCTACGAAGGAACTATGAGACAAGCGGTAGTACTGCTTGACGATCACGAAAGTAAAAAATTAGTACCGCTTAGTGAGCGGTAGTACCGCTTGGGGGTTGCGGTAGTACCGCACAGTATGCGGTAGTAGAAATTTACTTCCGCATACAAGCACGGAAGTAAAAAATTAGTACCGCTTAGAGAGCGGTAGTACCGCTTGGGGGTTCCGGTAGTACCGCACAGTATGCGGTAGTAAAAATTTACTTCCACGTAGTTACGGTAGTACCGCTCTGCAGAGCGGTAGTACCGTTTACGCGACCGAGCGGTAGTACAGCGTTTAGCCAATGGTAGTACCGCTCGGGTCAGATCTGAAAAGAACGAATCTAGACTAGAACGCATAGAACGACGAACGTGTAGGGAAACGTAGTATTTTCAAAATTTTCCTACGTTCACGCAAGATCTATCTACTAGATGCATAGCAACGAGGGGGAGAGTGTCTCTACGCACCCTCGTAGACCGGGAGCGGAAGCGTCAAGTGACGCGGTTGATGTAGTCGAACTTCTTTGCGATCCAACCGATCAAGCACCGAACGTACGACACCTTCGCGTTCAGCACACGTTCAGCTTGATGACGTCCCACGAGCTCTTGATCCAGTTGAGCTTCATGGGAGAGTTTCGCCAGCACGACGGCGTTGTGACAGATATAATGTATCAACCGGCGCAGGGCTTCGCCTAAGCACTGCAACGGTATGATCGAGGTGTGTTTCTGTGGAGAGGGGCACCGCACACGGCTAAAACAATTCAACTTGTGTGCCCTAGGGTGCCCTCCTGCCCCCTTATATAAAGGATCAAGGGAGAGGCCGGCCCTAGAGGGGGCGCGCCAAGTGTGGGGAGTCCTACTAGGACTCCCAAGTCCTAGTAGGATTCCCCTTTCCTTTCCGGAGTAGGAGAGAAGGAAAGAGATGGAGAGGGAGAAGGAAAAGGGGGCTGCACCCCTTGTCCAATTCGGACCAGGGGGGGCGCGCGCCTCCTTCCTTTTGGCCTTTCTCCTCTATTCCCGTATGGCCCAATAAGGCCCATATACTTCGAAAAATACCCGAATCACTCGGACCTTTCCGATGTCCGAATATAGTCGTCCAATATATCGATCTTTATGTCTCGACCATTTCGAGACTCCTCGTCATGTCCCCGGTCTCATCCGGGACTCCGAACTTCTTCGGTACATCAAAACTCATAAACTCATAATACCGATCGTCATCAAACATTAAGCGTGCGGACCATACGGGTTCGAGAACTATGTAGACATGACCGAGACTCATCTCCGGTCAATAACCAATAGCGGAACCTGGATGCTCATATTGGCTCCTACATATTCTACGAAGATCTTTATCGATCAAACCGCATAACAACATACGTTGTTCCTTTTGTCATTAGTATGTTACTTGCCCGAGATTTGATCGTCGGTATCTCTATACCTAGTTCAATCTCGTTACCGGCAAGTCTCTTTACTCGTTCCGTAATACATCATCTCGTGACTAACTCATTAGTCTTTTGCTTGCAAGGCTTATTATGATGTGCATTACCGAGAGGGCCTAGAGATACCTCTCCGACACTCGGAGTGACAAATCCGAGTCTTGATCTATGCCAACACTACAAACACTTTCGGAGACACCTGTAGAGCATCTTTATGATCACCCAGTTATGTTGTGATGTTTGATAGCACACAAGGTGTTCCTACGGTATTCCGGAGTTGCATAATCTCATAGTCATAGGAACATGTATAAGTCATGAAGAAAGCAATAGCTGTAAAACTAAACGATCATAGTGCTAAGTTAACGGATGGGTCTTGTCCATCACATCATTCTCCTAATGATGTGATCCCGTTGATCAAATGACAACTCATGTCTATGTTTAGGAAACATAACCATCTTTGATCAATGAGCTAGTCTAGTAGAGGCATACTAGGGACACTCTGTTTTGTCTATGTATTCACACATGTACTAAGTTTCCGGTTAATACAATTCTAGCATGAATAATAAACATTTATCGTGATATAAGGAAATATAAATAACAACTTTATTATTGCCTCTAGGGCATATTTCCTTCAGTCTCCCACTTGCACTAGAGTCAATAATCTAGCTCACATCGCCATGTGATTTAATACCGGTAGTTCACATCGTTATGTGAATAACACCCATAGTTCACATTGCCATATGACCAACACCCAAAGGGTTTACTAGAGTCAATAATCTAGTTCACATCGCTATGTGATTAATACCCAAGAGTAATAAGGTGTGATCATGTTTTGCTTGTGAGAGAAGTTTAGTCAACGGGTCTGTCACATTCAGATCCGTATGTATTTCGCAAATTTCTATGTCTACAATGCTCTGCATAGAGCTACTCTAGCTAATTGCTCCCACTTTCAATACACATCTAGATTGATACTTAGAGTCATCTGGATTTAGTGTCAAAGCTTGCATCGGCGTAACCCTTTACGACAAACTCTTTATCACCTCCATAATCGAGAAACATTTCCTTAGTCATCCAATTACTAAGGATAATTTTGACCGTTGTACAGTGTTCTACTCCTGGATCACTATTTACCCCCTTGACAAACTCATGGCAAGGTACACAACATGTTTGGTACACAACATGGCATACTTTATAGAACCTATGGCTGAGGCATAGGGAATGACTTTCATTCTCTCTATATTTTTCTGTCATGGTCTGGCTTTGAGTCTTACTCAACTTCACACCTTACAAGTCAGGCAAGAACTCCTTCTTTGGCTGATCCATTTTGAACTACTTCAAAATCTTATCAAGGTATGTACTCACCGAAAGTCTTATCAAGCGTCTTGATCTATCTCTATAGATCTTGATGCCCAATATGTAAGCAGCTTCACCAAGGTCTTTCTTAGAAAAACTCCTTTCAAACACTCCTTTATGCTTTCTAGAAAATTCTACATCATTTCCGATCGACAATATGTCATTCACATATACTTATCAGAAAGGTTGTAGTGCTCCCACTCACTTCTTGTAAATACAGGCTTCACCACAAGTCTGTATAAATCTATATGCTTTGATCAACTTATCAAAGCGTATATTCCAACTCCGAGATGCTTGCACCAGTCCATAGATGGATCGCTGGAGCTTGCACATTTTGTTAGCACCTTTAGGATTGACAAAACCTTCTGGTTGCATCATATACAAGTCTTCTTTAATAAATCCATTAAAGAATGCAATTTTGTTATCCATTTGCCAGATTCCATAAAATGCGGTAATTGCTAACATGATTCGGACAGACTTTAGCATCGCTACGGGTGAGAAAGTCTCATCGTAGTCAACTCCTTGAACTTGTTGAAAAACTTTCGCAACAAGTCGAGCTTTGTAAACAGTAACATTACCGTCAGCGTCAGTCTTCCTCTTGAAGATCCATTTATTTTCGATGGATTGCCGATCATCGGGCAAGTCAACCAAAGTCCACACTTTGTTCTCATACATGGATCCCATCTCAGATTTCATGGCCTCAAGCCATTTTGCGGAATCTCGGCTCATCATCGCTTCCTCATAGTGCGTAGGTTCATCATGGTCCAGTAACATGACGTCCAGAACCGGGTTGCCGTACCACTCTGATGCGGAACGAACTCTGGTTGATCTACGAAGTTCAGCAGAAACTTGATCTGAAGTTTCATGATCATCATCATTAGCTTCCTCACTAATTGGTGTAGGAATCACTGGAACTAGTTTCTGTGATGTTCCACTTTCCAATTCGGGAGAAGGTACAATTACCTCATCAAGTTCTACTTTCCTCCCACTCACTTCTTTCGAGAGAAACTCCTTCTCTAGAAAGGATCCACTCTTAGCAACAAAGACCTTGCCTTCGGATCTGTGATAGAAGGTGTACCCAACAGTTTCTTTTGGGTATCCTATGAAGATTTACTTCTCCGATTTGGGTTCGAGCTTATCATGTTGAAACTTTTTCACATAAGTATCGCAGTCCCAAACTTAAAGAAATGACAGCTTAGGTTTCTCGCCAAACCACAGTTCATATGGTGTCATCTCCACGGATTTAGATGGTGCCCTATTTAACGTGAATGTAGCTGTCTCTAATGCATAACCCCAAAAGCGATAGTGGTAGATCGGTAAGAGACACCATCGATCGCACCATATCTAATAAAGTACGGTTATGACGCTCGGACACACCATTACACTGTGGTGTTCCAGGTGGGGTGAGTAGTGAAACTATTTCACATTGTTTTTACTGAAGGCCAAACTCGCTAACTCAAATATTTTACCTCTACGATCATATCGTAGAAACTCTTATTTTCTTGTTATGATGATTCTCCACTTCACTCTGAAATTCTTTGAACTTTTCAAATGTTTCAGGCTTGTGCTTCATTAAGTAGATATACCCATATCTGCTCAAATCATCAAGGTCAGAAAATAACGATACCCGCCGCGAGCTTCAACACTCATTGGTCCACATATATTTGTATGACTGATCTCCAACAAATATGTTGCTCGCTCCATAGTTCCGGAGAACGGAGTTTTAGTCATCTTGCCCATGAGGCATGGTTCGCAAGCACCAAGTGATTCATAATCAAGTGATTCGAAAAGTCCATCACTATGGAGTTTCTTCATGCGCTTTACACCATTATGACCTAAACGGCAGTGCCACAAATAAGTTGCACTATCATTATTAACCTTGCATCTTTTGGCTTCAATATTATGAATATGTGTATCACCACGATCGAGATCCAACAAACTATTTTCATTGGGTGTATGACCATCGAAGGTTTTATTCATGTAAACAGAATAACAATTATTCTATGACTTTAAATGAATAACCGTATTGCAACAAATATGATCAAATCATATTCATGCTCAACGCAAATGCCAAATAACATTTATTTAGGTTTTACACTAATCCCGAAAGTATAGGGAGTGTGCGATGATGATCATATCAATCTTGGAACCACTTCCAACACACATCGTCACTTCACCTTTAACTAGTCTCTGTTCATTCTGCAATTCTCGTTTCAAGTTACTAATTTTAGCAACTGAACCGGTATCAAATACCCAGGGGATGCTATGAACACTAGTAAAGTACACATCAATAATTTGTATATCAAAATATACCTTTGTTCACTTTGCCATCCTTCTTATCCGCCAAGTATCTAGGGCAGTTCCACTTCCAGTGACCATTTCCTTTGCAGTAGAAGCACTTAGTTTCAGGCTTGAGTTTTAGCTTTGGGTTTCTTCATGGGAGTGACAACTTGCTTGTCATTCTTCTTGAAGTTCCCCTTCTATCCCTTTGCCCTTTACTTGAAACAAGTCGTCTTGTTAACCATCAACGCTTGATGCTTTTTCATGATTTCTACCTTCGCCGACTTCAGCATCGCGAAGAGCTCGGGAATTCCTTTCGTCATCCCTTGCATATTATAGTTCATCACTAAGTTCTACTAACTTGGTGATAGTGACTAGAGAACTTTGCCAATTACTATCTTATCTGGAAGATTAACTCCCACTTGATTCAAGTAATTGTAGTACCCAGACAATCTGAGCACATGCTCACTGGTTGAGCTATTCTCCTCCATCTTGTAGGCAAAGTACTGTCAGAAGTCTTATACCTCTCGACACGGGCATGAATATGAAATACTAATTTCAACTCTTGGAACATCTTATATGCTCCGTGGCGTTCAAAACATTTTTGAAGTCCCGGTTCTAAGTCGTAAAGCATGGTGCACTTAAACTATCAAGTAGTCATCATACCGAGATTTTGTCAAAACGTTCATAACGTCTACATCTGCTCCTGCAATAGGTCTGTCACCTAGCGGTGCATCAAGGACATAATTCTCTGTGCAGCAATGAGGATAATCCTCAGATCACGGAACAATTCCGCATCATTGCTACTAACATCTTTCAACTTAGTTTTCTCTAGGAACACATAAAAAATAAACGGGGAGCAACATCATGAGATATTGATCTACAACATAGATATGCTAATACTACGAGGACTAAGTTCATGATAAGTTAAAGTTCAATTTAATCATATTACTTAAGAACTCCCACTTAGATAGACATCCCTCTAGTCATCTAAATGATCACGTGATCCAAATCAACTAAACCATGTCCGATCATCACGTGAGATGGAGTAGTTTCAATGGTGAACTTCTTATGTTGATCATATCTACTATATGATTCACGCTCGACCTTTCGATCTCTAGTGTTCCAAGGCCATATCTGCATATGCTAGGCTCGTCAAGTTTAACCCGAGTATTCTGCGTGTGCAAAACTGGCTTACACCCGTTGTATTTGAACGTAGAGCTTATCACACCCGATCATCACGTGGTGTCTCGGCACGACGAACTTTCGCAACGGTGCATACTCAGGGAGAACACTTATACCTTGAAATTTAGTAAAGGATCATCTTATAATTCTACCGTCAAACTAAGCAAAATAAGAAGCATAATAAGATAAATATCACATGCAATCAAAATATGTGACATGATATGGCCATCATCATCTTGTGCTTTTGATCTCCATCTCCAAAGCACCGTCATGATCACCTTCGTCACCGGCGCGACACCTTGATCTCCATCATAGCATCGTTGTCGTCTCGCCAACTATTGCTTCTACGACTATCGCTACTGCTTAGTGATAAAGTAAAGCAATTACATGGCGATTGCATTTCATACAATAAAGCGGCAACCATATGGCTCCTGCCAGTTGCCGATAACTTTACAAGACATGATCATCTCATACAAAACCGTATATCTCATCATGTCTTGACCATATCACATCACAACATGTCCTGGAAAAACAAGTTAGACGTCCTCTACTTTGTTGTTGCAAGTTTTACATGGCTGCTATGGGCTTAGCAAGAACCGTTCCTACCTACGCATACAAAACCACAACGATGTTTCGTCAAGTATGTGATGTTTTAACCTTCACAAGGACCGGGCGTAGCCACACTTGATTCAGCTAAAGTGAGAGAGACAGACACCCGCCAGTCACCTTTAAGCAACGAGTGCTCATTACGGTGAAACCAGTCTCGCGTAAGCGTACGCGTAATGTCGGTCCGGGCCGCTTCATCTCACAATACCGCCGAAGCAAAGTATGACATGCTGGTAAGCAGTATTACTAGTATCGCCCACAACTCATTGTGTTCTACTCGTGCATATCATCTACGCATAGACCTGGCTCATGATGCCACTGTTGGGAAACGTAGTATTTTCAAAATTTTCCTACGATCACGCAAGATCTATCTACTAGATGCATAGCAACGAGGGGGAGAGTGTGTCTACGTACCCTCGTAGACCGGGAGCGAAAGAGTCAAGTGACACGGTTGATGTAGTCGAACTTCTTCGCGATCTAACCGATCAAGCACCGAACGTACGGCACCTCCACGTTCAGCACACGTTCAGCTTGATGACGTCCCACGAGCTCTTGATCCAGTTGAGCTTCACGGGAGAGTTTCGCCAGCACGACGGCGTTGTGACAGATATGATGTATCTACCGGCGCAGGGCTTCGCCTAAGCACTGCAACGGTATGATCGAGGTGTGTTTCTGTGGAGAGGAGCACCGCACACGGCTAAAACAATTCAACTTGTGTGCCCTCGGGTGCCCTCCTGCCCCCATATATAAAGGAGCAAGGGAGAGGCCGGCCCTAGAGGGGGCGCGCCAAGTGTGGGGAGTCCTACTAGGACTCCCAAGTCCTAGTAGGATTCCCCTTTCCTTTCCGGAGTAGGAGAGAAGGAAAGAGGTGGAGCGGGAGAAGGAAAAGGGGGCTGCACCCCTTGTCCAATTCGGACCAAAGGGGGGACGCGCGCCTCCTTCCTTTTGGCCTTTCTCCTCTATTCCCGTATGGCCCAATAAGGCCCATATACTCCGAAAAATACCCGAATCACTCGGAACCTTTCCGATGTCCGAATATAGTCGTCCAATATATCGATCTTTACGTCTCGACCATTTCGAGACTCCCGTCATGTCCCCGGTCTCATCCGGGACTCCGAACTCCTTCGGTACATCAAAACTCATAAACTCATAATACCGATTGTCATCAAACATTAAGCGTGCGGACCCTACGGGTTCGAGAACTATGTAGACATGACCGAGACTCATCTCCGGTCAATAACCAATAGCGGAACCTAGATGCTCATATTGGCTCCTACATATTCTACAAAGATCTTTATCGGTCAAACCGCATAACAACATACGTTGTTCCTTTTGTCATTGGTATGTTACTTGCCCGAGATTCGATCGTCGGTATCTCTATACCTAGTTCAATCTCGTTACCGGCAAGTCTCTTTACTCATTCCGCAATACATCATCTCGTGACGAACTCATTAGTCTTTTCCTTGCAAGGCTTATTATGATGTGCATTACCGAAAGGGCCCAGAGATACCTCTCCGACACTCGGAGTGACAAATCCTAGTCTTGATCTATGCCAACACCACGAACACTTTCGGAGACACCTGTAGAGCATCTTTATGATCACCCAGTTACGTTGTGATGTTTGATAGCACACAAGGTGTTCCTACGTTATTCGGGATTTGCATAATCTCATAGTCATAGGAACATGTATAAGTCATGAAGAAAGCAATAGCAGTAAAACTAAACGATCATAGTGCTAAGCTAACGGATGGGTCTTGTCCATCACATCATTCTCCTAATGATGTGATCCTGTTGATCAAATGACAACTGATGTCTATGGTTAGGAAACATAACCATCTTTGATCAATGAGCTAGTCTAGTAGAGGCATACTACGGACACTCTGTTTTGTCTGTGTATTCACACATGTACTAAGTTTCCGATTAATACAATTCTAGCATGAATAATAAACATTTATCATGATATAAGGAAATATAAATAACAACTTTATTATTGCCTCTAGGACATATTTCCTTCAGAACGGTACCACGGCTGATCATAGTAACTTGGTAGCATCATACTTACTAGCATTTCTAGTGCAAAACACTCTCCTACACCCTAATCTTCCATGGATAAGAACAAGAAGAACGCTAGAGCAACATGCATCTCCCCAAACCCTAAAAACAACAACTAGGCAAAAAAGAAGAGGGGATTTGGGGAGAAACCTTCATCCATGGCAAGAGGTCGAGGTGGGGAACGATCCCACCGGCCGGAATGCGAGGAGAGTGGCCGAGGGAGGAGATCCGGCGAGGTCCTCCGGCGGCGTTCCTGAGAGGGAGAGAGAGAGAGAGACGACTTGGGGGTAGGAGATGAATGGGTATGGGGGAGTTGGAACTCCCCCTGCCCGCTTATAACCCCCACCCGTTCGGATAAGTGCGGTAGTACCGCTGTCATCGCGGTAGTACCGCCCGGGCGGAAGTACCGCACACGGAGCGGTAGTACCGCTCGACCAGCGGCAGTAAAAATTTACTGTCGTGCTGGACTTGCGATAGTACCGCTCGACCAGCGGCAGTAAAAAATTACTGTTGTGTTGGACTTGCGGTAGTACCGTAGTCTCTTTTGCGGTAGTACCGTGACTGCTCACGGTAGTACCGCCCCTCCGAGAACTTGCACGTTTTGACAAGAGCCTTTTAGCAAAGGGAAAAAAAAGACGCACACGCAAGGCAAGACACTACTCCAACGAGGAGGTCGATGGCCGAGGCCACCTATGTATGAGTTATTTGGTATGGCGCCGCAAAGAACTATCCTTGGGCCCATGACCAATAATCTTCTTGAAGCACTTATACCATCTAATTATGGCAAATGACAAAGACTGATCAATTTATGCATAATGGGGGGAGGAATAGCTCATTGAGAGAACAATACTCCCCCTATGTCCATGCCTACATCTAGACAAGATAACTATATTGAGTGGGAAGTGTGTGTGCAAAGTCTCAAGCAACATTGCTCAAATCGATGATATTTAGGTCATGCCTTAACTCGCGAAATCTTGCTTCATCCAACGGCTTCGTGAAGATATCTGCAAGGTTATCATGAGTGTTGACATAGTGAAGCTCGATCTCTCCTTGCCGTATATGATCCCGGATGAAGTGATACCGAATCTCTATATGCTTCGTCTTGAAGTGTTGCACCGGGTTGAGAGAAATCTTGATCACTTTGTCACAAGTGACACCGTAATCCTTTAAAGTTTGCCTCATCCATAAGTGTTGAGCACGACAACTGCCAGCTGCCACATACTCATCTTCGGTGGACGAGAGAGACACACAACTTTGATTTTTGGAAGACCAACTAACGAGAGAGCAACCAAGGAATTGGCACCCTTCGGAAGTGGACTTCCTATCCACTTTGTCTCCAGCCCAATCCGAATCAGAGAAACCTACAAGGTTGAAGTTTGCTCCTCTTGGGTACCATAAGCCAAAGTTTGGGGTATGAGCCAAATATCAAAAGATTCGCTTGACTGCCACAAAGTGACTTTCCTTACGTGAGGCTTGAAACCGTGCATAGATTCCCACACTCAACATAATATCCGGTCTAGATGCACAAAGGTAAAGCAAGGATCCAATCATAGAACGATATAACTTTTGATCCACCGCTTTACCATTGGGATCAATGTCAAGTTGGCACTTGGTTGGCATAGGAGTAGTAGCCGGCTTGACATCACTTAGATTGAACCTCTTGAGCATGTCTTGAGTATACTTGGTTTGTTTTATGAAGATTCCTTCTCTTCTTTGCTTAATCTAAAACCCAAGGAAGTACTTCAACTCTCCCATCATGGACATCCCAAAATGTGTGGTCATGAGTGCGGCGAACTCATCATTGAAAGCTTTGTTAGGAGAACCAAAGATAATATCATCAACATATAGTTGGCAGACAAACAACTCCCCTTTGACCTTCTTAGTAAAAAGAGTGGGGTCGATTTTCCCAATTTCAAGCCCACGATCTTGTAACAACTCGGTAAGATGCTCATACCACGCACGTGGGGCTTGTTTAAGGCCACAGAGAGCCTTATCGAGTTGGTACACGTGATTGGGGAACTTGGGATCCTCAAACCCCGAGGGTTGTTTGACATATACCAACTCATTAATAGGACCATTAAGAAATGCACTTTTCACATCCATTTGTTGTAGCTTAAAGTTATGATGAGAAGCATAGGCAAGCAACAAACGAATAGATTCAATGTGAGCAACGGGGAAAAGGTTTCATCATAGTCGATACCCTCGACTTGGGAGTAGCCTTGAGCCACCAGACGCGCCTTGTTGCGGATGACAATGCCATGAGCATTTTGCTTGTTCTTAAAGATCCACTTGGTTCCAATGACATTATGGTTGTCCTTTGGCCTTGGCATCAGACGCCACACTTTTTTGCGCTCGAAGTTATGGAGTTCTTCATGCATGGCATTAAGCCAATCAGGGTCTTCGAGCGCCTCATATACCTTCTGAGGTTCAACACATGAGACAAAAGCTTGATGAGCACAATAGTTAGCTAATTGTCTACGGGTGCTTACCCCCCTTTTGATGCATCCTAGAATATTCTCCATGTGATGTTCTCTGGAAGCAATCCTGGAGGCAACTTTTGCAGCACGACGCTCCAATTGCTCTTCAAGAGATAACTGAGGAGCACTGAGTTGATCATCTTGAGCGACGTCAGAAGCTAGATCTTGATCTTGAGCTTCCTCTTGACCTTGATCTTGCTCGGAGGAAAGAACTTGGCCTTGTGCATCATTTGGTGGCTCCCCACCATCTTGTGATTGATCTTGCACTTGGCCTTGTTCGTCCGGTTGAGGGCCTTCACTTTGTTTTTCGGAAGCGTGTGTGTCTTGGGTTGGTGATGGTTCCACTTGAGTGGAACATTGTCCTTCTCCTTCGGCCACGAGGGGTTCCTCAATGGGTAGGATATATCCAACACCCATTCTTCTTATGGCTTGAGGAGGAATTTCATCACCTACATCACAAGTACCACTTTGCTCCACTTGGGAG
This sequence comes from Secale cereale, assembly GCA_902687465.1. Lineage (NCBI taxonomy): Eukaryota > Viridiplantae > Streptophyta > Magnoliopsida > Poales > Poaceae > Secale > Secale cereale. Next base: position 230,494,014 of record LR738713.1, on the reverse strand, counting down.
CCGTTATTTTCATCAAACTCTACGTTACTCGTCTCCTCGATGAGTCCATTGGACTTGTTGAGGACACGGTAAGCATGAGAGTTTGTAGCATAACCAACAAATATGCCCTCATGAGCTTTAGATTCAAATTTAGACAAGAGAACACCTTTCTTGAGGATGAAACACTTACACCCGAACACCCAGAAGTACTTGAGATTGGGCTTGTTACCGGTAAGTATCTCATATGGAGTTTTGTTCAATCCTTTGCGGAGATAGAGCCGATTGGATGCATGACACGCGGTGTTGATGGCTTCGGCCCAAAAGTTGTATGGAGATTTCAATTCCGCCATCATGGTCCTTGCCGCATCCATCAGAGTCCGGTTCTTTCTCTCCACTACACCGTTTTGTTGAGGGGTATAGGGTGTTGCATATTGATGTTTGATCCCCTCATCACTAAGAAACTCATCCAAGGTGTAGTTCTTGAACTCGGTGCCGTTGTCACTTCGGATCATCAATATCTTTGCTTCATGTTGTCATTGAGCTTCATTTGCAAAGTTGATGACGGTTTGTTGGGTCTCACTCTTCTTCTTGAAGAAGTATACCCAGGTGTATCTTGAATAATCATCCACAATCACCAAGCAATACTTTCTACCCCCAAGACTATCAAAAGATGGAGGCCCAAAGAGGTCCATGTGAAGGAGCTCTAGGGGTCTTTTTGAATAGATGATAGTCGTGGGAGGGTGAGCCGTCTCATGTAACTTTCCTTAAATGCAAGCCCTGCAAGCACAATCTTTGGCAAAGCTAACATTTGTTAGTCCATGGACATGGTCCCCCTTGAGAAGACTTTGCAAAGATCTCATATTGACATGGGCCAAACGGCGATGCCAAAGCCATCCCACATCAACTTTAGCCATTAGGCATGTCGCGATCTTAGTGGGTTGCTTCGAGAAGTTAACCACATAAAGACCATTCTCGACATACCCAACATAGGCTACTTTAAGAGTCTTGCTCCACAAGAGGGCCACGGTATCAATATCAAAGAAAGTAGCAAAGCCCATGAGTGCAAGTTGGCGAACAGAAAGTAAATTGTATGCAAGGGACCCAACAAGCATGACTTTCTCGATCGTGAGATCATGAGGGACAACAACCTTGCCAAGCCCCAATACCTTAGAAGATGAAGCATCACCCCATTCGACGTTGGTGGCCATAGATGAACCTAGGTGCACTTCCACCACCAAGTCTTTGCTTCCGGTCATATGACTTGTGGCTCCACTATCGAGCAACCATGATCCCCCACCGGAAGCAAACTCCTACAAGAGATCAATGCTTGGATTTAGGTACCCATTTGGTAATGGGTCCTTTGAGGTTAGTAACAAGGGTCTTAGGAACCCAAATAGACCATTCAATGTACTCATAAGAAGAACCATCAAATTTAGCAAACACACGACCATCACTTGCACGACATAAAACATATGAAGGATTAAAGTCGCCGGCCATGTTTGACGGTATGGTGGAGTTTTTCTTGACACCACCACCTTTCACAGTTTTCTTCTTCTTAGAGGCGCCCTCTCCCTCTTTCACAAAAGTTTGTCGGAGAGGGGGAGGTAGCTTGGTCTTGTCACTCTTCTTCTTCTTGGGCTTAGGAACAAACCCAATTCCTTCCTTTGCCACAACCTCCTTTTGATTGCTCAAAAGGTTGTTGAGGTTCTTCTCACCTTGTATGCATGTCACAAGGCCTTTCTCAAGTTGCTTCTTCAACTTGGCATTTTCTTCAACAAGATGCACATGCTCGCAACATGGGTTAGTAGCATTTGCATATCAATTAACACTATGCGAGGAAAGATAGCCTTTTCCTTGGTTAGCGAAACTTGGAGTTGATCATGAGACTCCTTGAGAGAAGCATGCATACCTTTCAAGGCCTTGTGAGCCTTGTCGAGTATAACAAACTCCTCCTTGTGTTTAGCATGGTCAACCTCAAGTTTTGCCTTCTCGGAATTAAGCATACGAGAGACAACTAAAGCATGATCGAGATATTTCTTTAATTTAGCATGATCATCGTTGTGTGACTCCTCAAGAACCAAACGAAGACCACGCTCTTCCTCTAGGGCGTTAGAGAGATCCGATATCTCATTGGCATAGTCTCAACTATGTCCTTGCATTTTAGCAATGGTCTCCTCGTGAGCCTCGATCATGTTATTGCGTCACCGAGTTGTTCCAAGAGAGCAACAAAGTGCTTCTTGGGTTTGACCTTAAGTTTGCTCATGAACAACTCAAATTCATTCTCTCCCTCCTTAGTTCCCTCACTCTCATCAATACAATCCGTCAATGAAGGATTAGAAGGGATGGTAGTATTGATGTTTGGGGTTACCTTGTTGGTGGCCTTGGCCATGAGACACTTGGCGGTGATGTTCTCATTAGGCGAGTCGAAGAGAGATGAGCGCGGAGTAGTAGCAATCGCGATTGTGCCCATGGTAACCAACTCATCACCTTCATCATTATCATCATCCTCAACATATTCTTCTTGGGCCACCAACCCTTTAGGAGGGGTCTTCTTGTTGAAGTTGTTCTTGTTGGGATAAGACTTGGCCTTGTCCTTCCGGATAAGCTTTCCTCCAAAGTCTTCTCTTTTGTCATATGGGCAATCAACAACAAAGTGGCTCACATTGCCACAATTGAAGCAAGTCCTCACTCGTTGCTTGCCCTTGTTACCACTTGAGTTGTTCTTGTTGAAGTTGGGTCTTGTGTTCTTCTTGTTGCCCCAAAATTGCCGTGAAGCAAGAGCCATGTGCTCATGATAGGCATATTTGGTGTCCTCGGGGCTACTCTCATCATCATCCTCATCCTCCTCTTCTTCCACACAAGCCTTGGACTTCAAGGCGAGGTTAGGATTCTTTGATCGTTGAGCTCTTAGAACCGCGTTGTCGGCGGTCTTGTCCAAGATCCTCATAGCAACAAACTCATCCAACACTTCATTTGATGATAAGTGGTGGAAGTTCGGTCTTTGACAGATGACAGAGGACATGGCCTTATGATAGGGCATCATGGCCTTGAGAAACTTGCGCTTGATCCAATTGTCATTCGTGTCCTTGCTCCCATGATCTCGAAGAGAAACCGCAAGAGTGGTCAATCTCCGATAAAGTTCACGAGGATCTTCTTCTTCGATCATAGCAAACTCATCGGCTTCATCTTGCACAACTTCATAGTTTGAGCGTTGAATGCTAGCGCTCCCCTTATACATAGTGCCAACATGCTCCCAAGCTTCCTTGGCCACAGTGAAGGGTCGAAGATGTGCAATGTCTTCGGGAGGGATTGCATCTTGAAGTATGCAAAGAACGGACTCGTTGAATTGATGATCTGATGTTTCTCTCGGAGTCATGTTGTCGGGATCACGTGGATAACAACCTTGCTCAATGATTATCCAAAGGTTAGTACAGCAATGATTTAAATGACATTTAAAGCGAAACATCCAAGTAGCAAAATCGAATTTTTTTATAAACTTAGGAGGAGGCCCAACGGAATTTTAATGCGGTGTGGGAACGGGTCCTCCATAGTGAGTAGGAGGAGCGGAGTGGGCAAAGACGCCATTCCCATTCTTAGTAACCGGGGCTTGTCCACTACTAGCTTCTCCCTTGTCGGGAGTAGCCTTCGGCACAATGGTGGGGGGACGAACCACCTCCAACGGTGTGGTGGATAATTTAAGCCCCTCAATTAAATCTTTAAACATGCCTTTGACCTCGGTCGCTAGTGGTTCTTTCAATGTGGTCATACCCACATTGAACTCCTCACGAGAGATCGAGGCTCCCCCATCGGACGTAGGCAAGGACGGAGTTCCACCGGAATGTTCGTCCGTCTCGACTACGTTGTCACCCATACTCTTTGGACGGTAAAGTCCTTAAAAAGAGACGAGGCTCTGATACCAATTGAAAGGATCGATATGGTTGACTAGAGGGGGGTGAATAGGCAACTAACAATTTTTAGCTTTTCTTAACCACTTTAAAATAAGCATCAAAGTAAGTTGTCTAGATAAGCTACTAAGATGATAACTAATAGGAAGTAAAGATAACAACCTCACAAGCAAGCTATATAAGATAAACAAGTAAAGCTTGCACAAGTAAAGGGAAGAAATAACCACAAGTGGAACCGGTGAAGACGAGGATGTGTTGTCGAAGTTCCTTCCCTTTGAGGGGAAGTACGTCAACGTTGGAGCGGTGTGGAGGCACAATGCTCCCCAAGAAGCCACTAGGGCCACCGTATTCTCCTCATGCCCTCACACAATGCAAGGTGACGTGATTCCACTAGTGGTGCCCTTGAAGGCGGCAACCGAACCTGTCGGTGTACTAAGATAGGGGTACCTTAGTACCCCAACTTGTGCACGGGCAGTAGCAGCTTCCCGTGGCAGGGCTTACCACGTGCTCGCCAAGAACCTTTCTGGTCCCTATGAAGCCATTCAAGAACAAAGTATACAAGTCAGAAGATCAAGGCCCCGGCAAGAGGAGCTTGCCGGGAAGGCCGCACCAGGCTCAAGGTTATCACTTTAGCACAAGACCCTGGCAAGAGGAGCTTGCCAGGAAGACCAAGGAACACATACCTCAAGAGATGTCTCGGCGCATCATGCGCCCCGGCAGGTCCCGGAGAGCGACAAGCTTCCGGGCCCGGCAAGATCACGACCCCGGCAAGGTGCTTGTCGGGGAAACCTACGATGTGTGCCCGCGCTCCAGCTCATCTGCCCACGCGTCGCCCTGGGGCCCTTCCAGGGACGCGTGGCAGGCGGCTGTGCACCCTGGGGCACACGGTGGCAAGCCACGATGACGAGGTTACCGCCGTGGCGAACGGAGAAGCATGGACGGACGCTTTTGGGGGCGACGGCGATGGGCATTTAATGCCCTTGTCCCCCACTGTCAAAGTTAGGTGAAGACCACTGTTCATATACTGTTCATGCACTATTACAACTACCACCAAATTTACACTTTTACCCTCCTCTACGTTGACACCTGTCGGTGACCCCTTTGAGCTATAAAAGGAGGCCCATGCACAACGTAGAAGAGGTTCGAAACCTAGACAACTCTCTCGCTCGGTGTAGCTAGCACTGTAGATCTTCAAGCTCCCGAGCTCAAGAACTCAATACAACCTAAGCAGGAGTAGGGTTTTACGCGTCCGCGCGGCCCGAACCTGGGTAAAACTGCCCGCGTGCGCTCCTCGACCTGCTCTCCGTGCTCCCTCCGCTCCCTTACCGCAACGTAGAAGGGGCTCCGGCCCCATAGGTGCTCGTGGGAGGATAGTTTTCCCCCTACCTCTCGAGGTTGTGCGAACCTGATCCGGCGCTCACGCGGGCGCAACCTTCAGCAACTTCTCCAGCTTCATCAACTTCATCAGCTACAACGACATGCCTCCGAAGAAGAAGGCTTCGGAGGTCGGAGGCCCGTCTGCGTCGATTCCACCGCCACCAAAACCAACGGTTGGTGGAGGAGACGCCGGCGGAAGGGTGGTCGCCGGCGAGGAAACTCACGGCGCCACCAAGTCCAAGGACAAGACTGACGACCGGGCAAACTCCAAAGCCTCGGTGTCAGTACACGCCCCACGTCCCTCCGAGGAGGTGCAAGACCAGCAGCGGCGTGGTACTGGAGGTACCATACGCTTGCTGGGGCGTGGCCAAGCCGGAGGATCACGGGATGCTCAAGGCCAGCGCGCTGGTACGAGCAAGGCGCTGTCGCCGGGGCAGGAACATGCTCCTTCTAACGCGGTTAGAAGTCCGAGCGTGTCCCGCTCCTCGCACCATTCGCCATCGTTCCCCTCTTCTCCAGCAGAGGCCCTGGCCAGGGCCCAGCTGCTCCTCGACTTCCCTCCAGCGGCGGACAAGGCCAAAGACTGGAGGGCGACGATCCAAAGCCTCATCGCCTTCGCCAACAACGACGCGCCTCAGCAGCCGGCAACATCGCGGCCGCGGCAAGTCGACCAAGCGAAGGCCGATGGCGACAAGACCGCCGGGGGTGAAACCACCGTGCACTCCCCGCCACGGAAGCAGAAATCGCCACCCCGCCGGATCAACGTCGACGACGACTCTACGGCGTCGTCAGATCCGCGGGCTCGCCGCGATCAGCGCCAAGTCCTAGACGACCGGCGACAAGAGGACGCTCGGACTCGCATCGAGCGTCGACGAGAAGCCAGAAGACAATCTGATCAGCGCGCTGGGACCGTTGTCGACGCGCACGCGCCCGGTGAACCAGGCGACTTGCCGTACGCGGCAGGTTGCCCTGCGTTCACCCGTGAGCTGCGTCAAGTCCAGTGGCCCAGCATGAAGAATTTCAAGCCCGACGTACCCGAGAAGTACGACGGCAAGACACACCCCTCGGAGTTCCTCAGCATCTACACCATTGCGGTGCAGGCTGCCGGGGGATGCGACGAGAAGATCCTAGCCAACTATTTCCCGCTAGTGCTTAAGCCAAACGTCCGGTCTTGGCTTATGCACTTGCCGGAGAACTCAATCTCTTCATGGGCGGATCTGTGCCACCAGTTTGTTGGCGCCTTCACGGGCGGCCACAAACCCCACGGCCAGGAGAGCGATCTCCACATCCTCGCCCAGAAGGAGGGAGAGTCCCTGCGCAAATACATCCAAAGATTCAGCCGCATCCATCACAACATTCCCGACGTCCACCCTGTCGCGGTTATCAGCGCGTTTCCCCAGAACATGCGTAACCGACGGATGAGGGAGGAGATGGCCATGACCAAGATCCGGGATGTCAGCGAGCTCTACGCTCTGGCTGACAAGTGCACGCGCGCTGAAGAGGGGAGGAGACTCCCCGGAGAGGATACTGGCGCAGGAGGAAGCGACAGCGAGGATGCCGCCCCGGCAAGGAAGAACCGGCGGCGGAATAACAGAAAGAAGAAGAGCAAGGAGGTGCTGGTTGTCGAGCAGTCCGGCAAGGAGGCTCCCGCCAAGAAGGCACAGGCTGGCGGTTCCAGCAAGGAGCCCGCCCCTGTAGCGGCAGCCGACAAGCAAGACGGCTCCGACAAGCAGTACTGCAAGATCCACCGCACCAAGGGCCATGACCTCCAGAACTGCAAAAGAGTCGAGTACCTCGTAGAGCAGCAGAAGGCTGAATACGAGCGTCACGACAAGGAGAAGGCCCAAGGGGGCGGAGGAGAACCCAGCAAGAAGCGGCCGTTCAAAGGACGGGGAGGACGCCGCGGCAAGGCCAAGCAGCGGCAAGGTGACAGACCTCCCCGGGGCCGCGACAAGGATGAGGATGAAGACGATGATGATGACATGGAAGAAGGAGACAACAGCGAGCAGGAGTTCCAGAAGGCCACAGAGGTTCTGTGTGTCGACGGAGGTGCCTCTCTGCACACTTCCCACCGCCAGCTCAAGCAGTGGGTGCGAGAAGTGAATGCAGCTGAGCCGCCCGTCGAGTCGCGCACGCTGCTGAAGTGGTCCGGCACGCCCATCATCTTTGACCTAGAGGACCACCCTGACCGCACAACTGCGGTCGGGTGCTTGCCGATGTTGGTCATGCCAACTATCCGCAACCTCAAGGTCACCAAGATGTTGGTTGACGACGGGGCCGGCCTGAACTTGATCTCCTCAGCTGTGATCAAGAAGCTACAGATCCCAGACGGCGAGCACGAAGAAACCGGGACTTTCCAAGGGATCAACCCGGGAAGGAGCAAGCCGAAGGGGAAGATCACACTGCCAGTGACCTTTGGCGGAGAGCTTAACTTCAGGACGGAGAGGATAACCTTTGACATTGCCGATATCCCATTGCCATACAATGGGATACTTGGTCGTCCTGCCCTCGCCAAGTTCATGGCAGCTTCCCACTATGCATACAACGTACTCAAGATGCCGGGGCCGATAAGCGTCATCTCTGTCCCTGGCGACAAGAAGGACGCGCTTATCTGCGCCGACAAGATCTACCGGGATGCAGCAGCCGCAGCAGAGAGCAACACACTTGCCGCTGAAGTTCCCGGGGGGAAGAACAAGACCAAGTCCGGCAAGAGCTCTAGGGCCCACTCCGGCAAACGCACCTCTTCGGAGTGCTGCGCTGCCGTCGAGGACGCACCATCGAGCTCCACCGGCAAGTGCAAGAAGGGAATGGCAGCTCCACCGGCAACCAAGAAGGTGTCCGCCAAGGAGGACGGCACTGGTAGTACCTTCACCATCAGCGCTACTCTCGACCCCAAATAGGAAAGCGCGCTCGTTGCCTTCCTGCGGGCGAATGTCGATGTGTTTGCATGGCAACCATCTGACATCCCCGGCGTTCCCAGGAAGGTAATTGAGCACAAGCTTGCTGTTTGTCCTCATGCGCGACCCGTCAAGCAGAAGGTCAGGAAGCAAGCCGTGGAGCGCCAAGAATTCATCGCCGAAGAGATAAAGAAGTTGGAAGCAGCAGGCCTGGTTAGAGGCGTAATCCATCCTACGTGGTTAGCCAATCCAGTTGTCGTGCGCAAGGCCAATGGGAAGTGGAGACTTTGTATAGACTTCACTGATGTGAATAAAGCGTGTCCCAAGGATCCATTTCCCTTGCCGCGTATTGACCAGATTGTTGACTCCACCGCCGGATGTGAGTTGCTTTCCTTCCTTGATGCATACTCAGGTTACCACCAGATATTCATGGCCAAGGAAGATGAAGAAAAGACTGCATTCATTACTCCATGTGGCACATATTGCTTCATACGCATGCCCTTTGGATTGAAGAATGCAGGCTCGACATTTGCAAGGGTGGTGCACACTGCTTTTGAGCCACAGATACACAGAAATGTACAAGCCTACATGGATGATATAGTGGTCAAGAGTAAGAGCAAAGATACCCTGATACAGGACTTAGAGGAAACCTTTGAGAATCTGCGCAAGATCCAACTCAAGCTGAACCCCGAGAAGTGCGTCTTCGGAGTTCCCTCCGGCAAGCTTCTCGGGTTCTTTGTGTCCCAGAGGGGGATTGAAGCCAATCCCGACAAGATAAAAGCCATCGAGCAAATCGAAGCCCCGAAGCGCGTCAAGGATGTAAGAAGACTTGCTGGTTGTGTGGCTGCCCTCAACAGGTTCATTTCAAAGTCTGCAGAGCGCGCCCTGCCTTTCTTCAAAATTTTGAAAAAGGCAAGTCCCATGAAATGGACTCCGGAAGCGGAGGCAGCGCTGCAAGACTTGAAAGGATACCTGTCCTCCACTCCGATACTTGTCGCACCTAGGCCACAAGAGAAGTTGCTGCTGTACCTAGCGGCAACCAATCAAGTGGTTAGTGCTGCGTTAGTAGCGGAGAGGGAGGCGGATGAGGAACCCACATCCCCGGCAAGCGAATCCAGCAACAAGCAGGGGGCTTCCCCGACAAGCTCTGGCCCCGACAAGGACAAGTCTGCGCAGGAACAAGGTGAAGTGCGAAAGAAGATGGTGCAGCGCCCAGTGTATTTTGTAAGTTCCCTCTTGCAGGGGGCTAGATCAAGATACTCTGGGGTGCAGAAGTTGCTGTTCGGCCTCCTCATGGTCTCAAGGAAGCTGCGCCATTACTTCCAAGCGCACGAGATAACAGTGGTCACTCGCTTTCCGTTGAAGAGGATATTGCAGAATCCCGAAGCAACAGGCAGGATCGTCGAGTGGGCACTGGAGCTGTCAAGCTTTGGTCTCAAGTTTGAGAGTACTTCAACCATACAGAGCAGAGCTTTGGCAGAATTCATAGCCGAATGGGCCCCAACGCCAGATGAAGAAATCCCAGAGACAAGCATCCCCGTCCAAGAAGCGAGCAACGAATGGATAATGTACTTTGATGGTGCTTTCTCGCTGCAAGGCGCCGGTGCCGGCATGGTACTCATAGCGCCCACCGGAGAGCACCTCAAGTATGTTGTCCAGATGCACTTTCCCAAGGAGCAAGCGACAAACAATACTGCAGAGTATGAAGGTTTGCTTGCCGGCCTCAGAATTGCGGCCGAGCTTGGGATCAAGAAGTTGATTGTGCAGGGAGATTCACAGTTGGTGGTCCGACAAGTGAATAAGAGTTACCAGAGCCCTTTGATGGAAGCTTATGTTGATGAAGTGAGGAAGCTTGAAGAGCACTTTGAAGGTCTGCAAATGGAGCACGTCCCAAGAGCTCAGAATGATATTGCAGATGGCCTCTCAAAGTGTGCTGCAATGAAGTTACCTGTGGAACCAGGGACCTTCGTGCTCAAGTTAACTCAGCCATCCGTTACACCATCAGTTGGGCAAAACAAGAAGAGGAAGTTGGTCTCCGGCGACTACTTGCCGGCGGATCTTCCAGAAGCCGCCGCCAAGGTCCCCGGGATCAACAGCCAAGATGCTGAGGAACAGTTTGCTCCTGCAGATCCAAGGGTCTGTACAGTTGAAGCAGACGTTCCCGACAAGCCTTGCCCCGGCAGGCTTGCCGGGGGACCATCAGCTCCGGCAGAGCCGCAGGTTCTTGCCGTAGAAGCTGAGGTTCCCACAGCAGCCCTCATGCCTTTAGTCCTTGTTGTTGAGCCTCAGGTTCCAGCATGGGCACAGCAAATCGTCCGTTTTCTGCAAACTGGAGAACTTGCCGACGAGCCAGAAGAGATAGAGAAAATAACCAGGCAGTCAAGTATGTACCAGTTCGTTGGCAATGAACTGTACAGAAGAAGACTCAATGGTGTCAGGTTGAAGTGCATTTCCAGGGAAGATGGACAGAAGCTGTTGGCAGAGATACATGGAGGCATATGTGGCCACCACATTGGCGCAAGGGCACTTGCTGGGAAGGCGTTCCGGCAAGGGTTCTTCTGGCCAGAAGCCCTCCAAGATGCAACTGCACAAGTAACCAAGTGTGAAGCGTGCCAGTTCCATGCCAAGCAAATTCACCAGCCAGCTCAAGCTCTCCAGACGATCCCTTTGTCCTGGCCCTTCTCGGTTTGGGGGCTCGATATTCTCGGCCCCTTTCCCCGCGCAGTCGAGGGCTTTGAGTACTTGTACGTAGCAATCGACAAGTTCACAAAGTGGCCAGAAGTGGAACCGGTGAGAAAGGTGACAGCACAGTCAGCAGTCAGGTTCTTCAGATCGATTGTTTGCCGTTTCGGAATCCCTAACCGGATCATCACCAACAACGGCACACAGTTTACAAGTCGCACCTTCATGCAGTACGTCCAAGACCTTGGCGCCAAGGTCTGCTTCGCTTCTGTTGCTCACCCGAGGAGCAATGGTCAAGCGGAGAGGGCCAATGCTGAAGTGCTGCGCGGACTCAAGACAAGGACCTTCGACAGGCTGCACAAGTGCGGAAGAAACTGGATAGAGGAGTTGCCGGCGGCTCTTTGGTCAATCAGGACGACACCAAACCGAGCCACCGGACAGACACCCTTTGCTCTTGTCTATGGAGCAGAGGCAGTTCTCCCCACGGAACTCGTATACGGATCTCCTCGAGTGCTCGCTTACGATGAGCTCGAGCAAGAGCAACTGCGACAAGATGACGCACTGCTCCTTGAGGAGGAACGTCTCCAGGCTACTGTATGAGCTGCTCGATACCAGCAAGCCTTGCGTCGTTATCATAGCCGCAAGGTCAGGGCCAGGAGTCTCGAGGAAGGCGACCTTGTTCTTCGGCGTGTTCAGTCCACCAAGAATTCCAACAAGTTGACGCCAAAGTGGGAAGGCCCTTATCGGGTGAGACAAGTCACAAGGCCCGGCGCCGTCCGCCTTGAGACCGAAGAAGGCTTACCGGTGAGCAATTCCTGGAACATAGAGCATCTTCGCAAGTTTCACCCGTAAGGCGCAGTCGCCGTGATCCGCTCCGGCAACCACCTTTTGTACAAGTCTTGCCGCTGTTGCATGTAAACCTGTGTACAAAGCCGGGCGCAGATCCCGTGCATCAGTAAAGCTTTTGTGCTTCGCACTAATTGTCATTTCCATGCTTTTCCTTGTTAATTGCATGCATCATCTGACACCCTGTGCAACGCACATCCCTGGTAAGCACTGGCAAGCCATGAGGCCCTATACTTGTTTTTTCCTCCTCTTCTTCTTTCCCTCTTAAGCAGAAGGAGTATTCCTCGCGCACAAGTTTGCC
>LR738713.1:230466366-230481779 GCA_902687465.1 Secale cereale | reverse complement strand
GGGGGAAGGAGACGGAGGCATGAACCAAGTACTGTTCAAGAAAGAGAAGCCTTGTCGGGGAGCAAACAATCTATGAAAGCTAAGTTACCAAAGTTTGAGTATTTCAAACTTTTCAATTTTTTTAGTTGTCTTCCTTGAACAACCATACTTTGTATGGAAAACCTGTGCGCGGAGGAACCTACCCGTGGCTAGCCGCACCCTTACTTTGTTTCGAGCACGCTCAACGACTTAAGTGAGCTGCGACAAGTGTCGCGCCCTTACTTCGTTTTCGAGTTCGCTCAGCAACCTAAGTGTGCTGCGACTAGCTGCGGCAAGGTTTCTTGCCGACAAAGGTATTGCCAGCAGGCTGCTAAGAGTCCAGCACTCAGCGCTCGCGGCAAAGGTCCTTTGCCGGCAAGTTCCCTAAAAACGTAGGGTGGAATGCGTACAAAGTGAAGGGACCAAAGCAAGGGAGATAACACTGCATTGATAGCTCAAAATAAGATTGTATATTACAAAGATAACTTGCCGCGATGCTAACCGATTCTTGTCCGTAACATACTTTGCAGCGGCAAAGGAAGCAGAAAGAAAGGAGTCTAATCTACACGGTTGCCTTCACGCCTCGTGATCTTGCCCACCTTGGCGACGATGTGGGCAACCTGCACCTTCAACGCCTCCTGGTCAGCTTCGGGCGGCAAGGTGCGGAGGACATTGACGAGGTTGATGCCGGGGTTGCGGTAGACGATCTTCGACAAGACCCGCTCAATGGTGCCCATGCAGAGCCGACGCGCCTCGTCGGCCAGCTGCACGGGGATCTTCTCCCGCAGCCGCGCAAGCGCCGGCGCAATTGCCCTGAAGAACAGACTCAACTTGGCGCTGTGGGGGAGACTCTCATCCGGGGAGTACACGAGATGCTCCGCCCTCAGCGCCATCATCTCCATGTCAATATTGACAGCGGAGGTGACCAGCTCATTAGTCCACTGCTCCACTGCCTGGTTGAAGCTGTTCGCCGAGACGGCGGCGCTCTCCACCAAGGCCTTTTCCTTGCGGAGTTCGTCCTTCAGCTTCATCTCGCGGTCCCGGGCGGCGTCGAGCGAGCTAGTCAGGGTGGAGACCTTCAGCTCTAAGTCAGCAATGGAGTCCTTGGCGGCAGTGAGTTCCTGGCCCTTATCGGAGAGGCGTACCTGCAGCTCAGAGTTGGTGTGGGCATCTTTCTCCCGCTCCACATTGAGTGCAGTGACCCTGTCTTCGCTCGCCTTCAGGAACAACTCCAGCTGCGCCACCCTGGCCTCCAGATCCTTCTTAGCAGTCTCCGCGGCAGCGGCAGCGGCAGCGTCCCTCGCCTCCTTCAGAGCCCCGCCGATGGCTTGCTCCCGGGCGATGAGGTCGTCCTCGTGGGCGTCGAGGTCGACCTTCCGCTGGTTGAGTGCCCCTTCCCGCCGAGACAGCTCCTCGGCGGCCAATCGTTGCTGCTCCTCGGCCTCAGCTTTTTCAAGGAGGAAGGCTTGCTGCGCCCCGGCAAGCTCTTCACGCTCCTCCGCCAAGTTGCGGAGGGCCGCCTGGTTGGCGGCGCGGAGCTCTGCGGCGCGCTTCTCCAAGTCAGCTCCAGCCTTGGCGGCGAGAGCCTCCCGAGACTCCAACTTCGCCTGCCTGGCCCGGTACAAGGCCAGGAGCCGACGAAGGAGTCTCTCCTCTTCGGGCTCGTCGCTGCTGCCGGGCGCTTCAACAATCTTCAATCCGGCGGAGGCGAGGACCTCTCCGTCAAAGGTCTCTCCCTCCGCGGGTGCTCGAGACGAGGACGCCCACGGGACTTGTATGAAAACCCCGTTGGCGGCCTCCAGGTAGACGCCCTGCCCAGCAGCGGAGGCGGAAGGGTCGGCGGCCAGTGCAGCGTCCGGCGCTGCTGCGGCCTCCGGGCCGGCAGTGCGGTCGCCGGTCCCTTCCCCAGCCGCGGCGTCTGCGGTCGGGGCGGTCTCTTCAGCGGCAGGCTTGTCGGCTCCAGCCATTCCATCGGTGGCAGTGGCGTTGCCGCCGTCGTCGTGCACCTCCTCCTCAGCGGTGGCCTCCGTCTCCATCCGCTCCGGTGCAGGAGGATCTAGCAGAAGAAAAAGAAAAGAAAGATCGTCAAGCAAATATCCAAAAAGAAGAATCCAAGAAGAAGAAGCTACAAGGTTTACCTTCGCGGACTTCCTCGACGACGGGGTCCCTCGCCGGGGAATTCTCCCTCGGCGGCGGAGTGGCAGACCTTGCTGGCGGAGGGCCGCTTGCGCCCTCCCTTGTCGGGGTGCTCGCCCTTGGCGGGGTACTCGCCCTTGGCGAAGTACCCGCCCTTGGCGGAGCACCGTCCCTTGCCGGGGAGCTCCTCCTTGGCGGGGAGGGCGGAGAAAGTGGCTCGTCGGGGGCAACCTCCTGGTGCTCCTGCGGCTGCGGCTCCACCTCTACACAAAACAACAAAATATCGGTACAAGCAACAACCTCGAGCGCGCCCGTCAAGCAGAAAAACGAATCCCAGACTTACGTTGGGGGCTGCGCTGGGGGCTGCTCCTCGGAGCAGCAGGCTGATCCGGCAAGCTCGTCGCCGGCGCGTCGCTTGTCGCCGCGACGGGCTCGTCTTCCTCAATATTGACCACATGGATCTTGGCCCTCTTCGCCATCCGCTGGGTCAAGGTCCTGCGAAGCAAAACAAAAGCAAGATCATAACCGAGCAAGGAAAATCAAGACAAAATCAAAGAAACTAAAAGAATTGCAAGTACTTACTCCTCTTCCTCTTCGTCGGAGCTGAGGGCGGAGAAGTCAAACTCCGCCTGGTGTGCTCCCGCGCGAGGAGCTGGAGGAGAAGGCTCCCTCGGGCGCTTGGCGGGCTCCGGGGCTGTGGGCTGTGAAGACCCGGCCCCCGTCGTCGCTGAGGACCGAGGGGCAGAAGGAGCACCCATTCCGCTCCGAGAAGATCCTCCTCCGCTCGGCGCTCGAGCACGGGGTGCCTCCTTGACGGCCTCGCTCGTCTTGGTGGCACGCGTCGCACGGCCCTTCGGCTGCTGTCGAGGCGCCTGTGGCCTCGCCGTCTCAGCTGCCTTGCGGAGGCGCTTCTTCGGTCGCTGCGTAGGGCTTGGCGGAGGCGGAGAGTTCTCCGAGGACGAGGAGGCATCGTCGTCAAGATTCAGAGATCCACCAGAGTCTTCATCGGAATCTCCAGCCTCGGCGTCCTCCTCCTCCTCGGCAGGCCTGCTGGACTCAGTGCCATGCCCGGCGGCCTCGCTCCCCCCGGCAACCTCGCTCGTCCCGGCAAACTTCACGGAGGGCTCCCCGGCAAACTCCTCGGGCGCAATCTTCAGCAGCTTGAGGATTTCCGCCTCCTCTGCTTGACTTACTGCGTCTGCGGCCTGTGCCTCGTCCACAGTGTATCCGAATTCGCCCGCAGCCGCAGCTGCGGCGGCCTCCTCCATCCTGGAGGCGATGTAAGCTATATCCCGGTCAGTAGTATCCCGGGTCAGGCCCTTATTCTCCTCGGCGTTGCGGGGATTCTCGACCTAGTTGTCGAAGAAGGTCAGCACGGTCTCCGGTGGAGGCTCCAGCCAAGTGGGGACGACGCCATGGGAGTCGCACTCGGGCATTATCGCGCGTATGGAATCGCGGGCAGTGTTGTTGCACAGCGGCACCACTCCCCGGGAAGGTCTGAACCACTCCGGGTGGGCCGGGTCATGCTTGAAGAGCTCCCGGACCATCCCCTTCAACTCCAAGACGGTGAAGTTGTAGTTCAATCCACGGCGCAGCCTCATGATGTCTGCCGCATTGCCGAATTCCCGGGCGGGCCTTTTCCTTTCTTGTAAAGGGGCGATGCGGCGGCGGAGGAAATCTGCTCCAACTTCTCCAATAGTCAGATTGGCGACCCGGAGACGAATGATCCTAATGAGGGCGATCTGAAGCTTGCTGTCCTCCGGGGCCAATTCACTCCAATCCCTGCCGCGCACTATGGCAGTCGTGCGCGGCGAGGTAAAGGGCTCAGGATTAGCTTCCAGCACCCAGCACCAATCAGCTCTCCACTCTTCCCACTTGCCGCGGAGCTCTCCCTTCAGGTACGAGTCTTTCTTGTTCAGTCTGAAGATCCAGGAGATGCCGCCGGAGAGGGGAGCACCAGACTCTACTCTAGCCATGAAGAAGTGGCGGAAAAGAGCTACATTTGGATGAACCCCAACATAGTTTTCGCACAGATGTGCGAAAACCGCCATCCTAAGGATGGCGTTGGGGGTGGAATCTAGGAGCTGGAGGCCATACGTATTCATTACGTCACAAAAGAACTCCGAGTACGGAGGACACAGACCACAATGGAAGAATGCAGCAAAGGAAAAGTACCCGCCGAGGAACATGTCAGCGGCGACGGCGGGGAGGACTCTGGTGCGGGGATGAGCTTTGGTCTCCCTCGCCCAGAACAAATAGTATTTGTCCCGCAGCTCCCTCGCGCCAAGCCTCGGCGCGAAGACGACGCACTTCTTCCGCAGGGCTTCCAGCTTCGCCGCCTGCTCGGACTTCTCCTTCTTGGCCTTGTCACTCTTCGCCTTGTCTCTCTTCGGAGCCATGGCAGGGGCGGCGAGGAAAGAGGCGAGGAGGTCGACGGTGCCGCGGATGCGGGAGACGGCGGAGGAAGGGAGGGGCTTGGCTCTCTGTCGACCTTTGGGAGGCGGAGGGCGACGGGGGTTTCTGTAGAATCAAGGCGCAATGAAGACGATTGAGGGAACTGCCCCTGCTTCCTCTGCTTTTAAGGGGGAAGTGGGGGACGTTCCGCATTTCCCATTAAAGAACAGGCCACGATCTCTCCCACGACGCCGCAATCAACGCGTGCCGTTAGGGAGGGATGCGGCGGATATGGAAGGGGATACGGCTTGCCGTGGGCCGCGTGTGCCCGTGCACTGTCTTGGGCCTGGCCCGGGGGCTCCTGTCGGTGTACTAAGATAGGGGTACCTTAGTACCCCAACTTGTGCACGGGCAGTAGCAGCTTCCCGTGGCAGGGCTTACCACGTGCTCGCCAAGAACCTTTCTGGTCCCTATGAAGCCATTCAAGAACAAAGTATACAAGTCAGAAGATCAAGGCCCCGGCAAGAGGAGCTTGCCGGGAAGGCCGCACCAGGCTCAAGGTTATCACTTTAGCACAAGACCCTGGCAAGAGGAGCTTGCCAGGAAGACCAAGGAACACATACCTCAAGAGATGTCTCGGCGCATCATGCGCCCCGGCAGGTCCCGGAGAGCGACAAGCTTCCGGGCCCGGCAAGATCACGACCCCGGCAAGGTGCTTGCCGGGGAAACCTACGATGTGTGCCCGCGCTCCAGCTCATCTGCCCACGCGTCGCCCTGGGGCCCTTCCAGGGACGCGTGGCAGGCGGCTGTGCAGCCTGGGCACACGGTGGCAAGCCACGGTGACGAGGCTACCGCCGTGGCGAACGGAGAAGCATGGACGGACGCTTTTGGTGGCGACGGCGACGGGCATTTAATGCCCTTGTCCCCCACTGTCAAAGTTAGGTGAAGACCACTGTTCATATACTGTTCATGCACTATTACAACTACCACCAAATTTACACTTTTACCCTCCTCTACATTGACACCTGTCGGTGACCCCTTTGAGCTATAAAAGGAGGCCCATGCACAACGTAGAAGAGGTTCGAAACCTAGACAACTCTCTCGCTCGGTGTAGCTAGCACTGTAGATCTTCAAGCTCCCGAGCTCAAGAACTCAATACAACCTAAGCAGGAGTAGGGTTTTACGCGTCCGCGCGGCCCGAACCTGGGTAAAACTGCCCGCGTGCGCTCCTCGATCTGCTCTCCGTGCTCCCTCCGCTCCCTTACCGCAACGTAGAAGGGGCTCCGGCCCCATAGGTGCTCGTGGGAGGACAGTTTTCCCCCGACAGAACCTTTACAAACAAGGTTGGGGCTATCTCCACAACCGAATTGGAGGCTCCCAACGACACCTCGAAGCTTCACCACAATGGAGTATGGCTTCGAGGTGACCTCAACCGTCTAGGGTGCTCAAACACCCAAGAGTTACAAGATCCGCAAGGATTAGTGGGGGGAATAAAATATCTCTTGGTGGAAGTGTAGATCGATGCCTTCTCAAGCAATCCTGAGGAAATCAACAAGTTTGATTTACTAGGGAGAGAGATCGGGCGGAAATGGAGCTTTGAGAAACAATGGAGGTTTGGGGCGGAAGAGTTAAGTCTTCTTGGAGAAGAAGACTCCCTATATATAGTGGGAGAACAAATCCAACCGTTATCCCACATTTCTGCCCGCAGAGCGCGGTACTACCACACGTAAGTTGCGGTACTACCGCTTAGCCAGCGGTACTACCGCTCTGGGTGCGGTACTACCGCTGGAGCAGTACTAGCCTAGAATGTACTCTGTTGCGAAAGCATGCGGGCGGTAGTACTGCGTGAGTGGTACTACCGCTCGTCCCTGCGGTACTACCGCAAGGCAGAAACAAGCAGGCTGAGGACAAGCAAGGATGAAATAAAATACATCCGTAGCTACATCCGCAGAAATATGGTAGTAGCAAAACATGGCACGGTACTACTGCTTGTCTCAAGCGGTACTACCGCGTAGGATGCGGAAGTAAAAAATTACTTCCGCACCTACTACCGTACTTGGTGCAGTGCCAGGCCAGAAACACGGTACTACCGTCCTTGTGATGCGGTACTACCGCTGGTGCGGTACTACCTCGTCTAGAGGCGGTACTACCGTGTGGCTGTGTGGTACTACCGCTTACATGAGCGGTACTACCGCCTGCCAGGCAGTTGTACTAGTAGGAGGCCATGGTTTGTACTTACGAGGAAAATGGCCGGAGCTCCAGAGAAGCAAAGGAAAGGTGGTGCGAGAGTGTAGATGTGTACGTGTTGATTCCACCCAAACCTTTCCGAAGCGGACCCCCTCTTCATAGTACGGCTTTCCTATTACTCAAAAACCACCGAAAGAGAGCAAAAAGGAAACACCGTCTTCCATAGATTCCGAGGGGCACACAATCGTCTTGTGCCTAGGTGAGATATATCTGAAAGAGCTTAGAGCACACGATTAGTCTGCAAATGCATTGTCATCAATCATCAAAACTACTTAGGGAAAATATGCCCTTACACCATGGTTGAGGGAGCCGAAGGACGCAGGATGGCAAGAGGCGTAAGGGGAAGAAATCTGAGCAGGAAGGAAAGAGGGCGATAACTCCCCCAGCGGAGAAGGCCCCCTTTTGTCAAGATGCACGGTTGCCGAGATGGCATGGGGAGCGGGGTCGCTCGCCTCCCATCCAACCGTCACGCGCCAGCCTGGCCCGCAACCTCTTTGGGGCCCGCGGCGTTTCGTCCTCGACTAAGGCTTCGCCCTGGAGCCAACTCCGCGCGCGCCTTGGGCCCGGGGGCTACTGTCGGTGTCCTGGGAACCAGGGTACCCAGACTTGCCTGTCTACGGGCCGCGACGCGCTCCTACAAGCGGCCTAGTACGGCCCAGCTGATCGACCAGCTGTCCAAGACCCTCGCGAGGGGGCCAAGCCTCGCGAGGAGAACGACGTCAAGACCTCCTCGGGAGCAGCCTCAGCAAGGCGCTCCGGAGGGGCGGAGAATCCAAGGCCAAGCCTGCCTCAGGAGGAGGCAATGATGTCAGCAGTGATGCACTGCGCCAGCGGGTGCCAGCGTCCGCCAGCAGCGCAGTTGCCATTTCGGTGAAAAGGGGACAGCGCAGCCGTTGGTTCCCAAGGAGCGGGGCAAAGGTTTCCCCTTCGGTGCAACAAGACCGAAGACCGCAAGGACGATAAGGAGGATGTCACCATCGAGCCCACCACCGTGTCACTGCCTGAGCCTTTTGTAGGCGAAGACTAGTTTTGTCAGGATAGGAACGTCCTTATGTTCCCGCTCAAAAATGGCCATTGTGGGATCCCTTCCCGCCTAAACAATTCGGGGGAAGAGGACCCTGGCCGCCTATATAAGTAGCTAGGATTCCCACTGTGAAGGATCATCGGAGACACCCCGCCATCACACAAGGAGCAAGAACACTAGCCTCCTGACCGTCCTGAGCTCACCTCCTAAGCCCAGGAACCCTTGTACTAGCTCGTATCCTATCTCGCCTGAGGCTAATCCACCAAAGCAGGAAGTAGGGTCTTACACCACGCAGTGGCCTGAACCTGGATAAACTCTTGTGTGTTCTGTCCGTTGTTTGCTTGAATCCTTCCACCGAGATGAGAGCGAGTCGCTAGGTAGATGTGAGTGGGAGAGATCTTTGTTCACGCCCCTGTGTTCGAACTTAACGGGTTTTGCGGAGCCCTGAATCCGACAGTGTCGATGGCGCGCGGAACCAGCCGGCCGGTGATTGCGCAACGGGGACCCAGGTCAACTGCGGTTTGCTGCCGGGTCGGTTGATGAGCAGGGTTGAACCGGCACTGGGCTTCTGAAGGTGACTCATCACCTAAGCCGCCAGCGGTTGTAGGAGCGGGGTTGCGCCGGGTCTGGGTGTCGCCGGAGTGTGCCTCGTCGGGTAGCAAAGACGCCGTGTGCTGGTTGTCACCAGCTCCAATGACGCGGGCGGAGCCGCATCCGGCTGGCTTGGCCAGCTGGTTGATGCTGTCATGCTGCGCGTTGGCTGCCGTGAGGAGGTCGTTCACCCTCTTGAGGCACTCCCGCAGCTCTTCGCCTACGAGCTGCTCGAGGCCGACAGCGGCCGCCTGGGCAGCGCGCATGTTCTTCACAAGAGTTTCGTAAATGGGAGGGAGGGAGCCGAGGGCTCGTCCAATCGCGCCACCATGGGCCCGCACGTCTGCGACCTGGCTTGGCTCGGCTGCACCAGGCGTAAAGCCGTAGGCAGCGTCGTGCTCCATCTGAGCGGATTCGAGGCGGTGCTGCGTGGCGGCGAGCATCTTGGTGAGGTCCAGCAGGCGCTGGCGGTCCCCGTTAAGGCGAGTCCAGGCCTCGGCGATGTTGGAGGCGTCGATGTTGGTGATGATGCGAACGCGGAGGCTCTACATCATGGCGCGCAGCGGGTTGGGCGGGCCGGCCCGTTCCACCGCGGCCTCGGCTTCGGCAGCCTTTCTCGCCGCGCACGTCGAGGAGG
Source organism: Secale cereale (assembly GCA_902687465.1). Taxonomy (NCBI): domain Eukaryota; kingdom Viridiplantae; phylum Streptophyta; class Magnoliopsida; order Poales; family Poaceae; genus Secale; species Secale cereale. The sequence goes on along the minus strand of LR738713.1, from coordinate 230,472,732 downwards.
TAGCACCGGTGTCGGTGACGAAAATATCCACGCAGAGGTACATCGCTCCGTCGGGAACGCTGCCGCCGGGAGAGATGGGGGAGTTGGGAAAGTCAAGTACCTCGCTGGGGTACTCGTCGGCCGTAGGCTCATCGGAGATGCGCAGTGCGGCGAAGGAGACAGCAAGAGCGTCGACGATGTCGTCCGTCAGTGCGACGAGCTCGTCGGAGTCGGAGGGGGAGCCCGTCTGAAGCATGCTCCTGGCCAGGACCTCGAGCTGCCCCACGGTGGGCGCCAACTATCGTGGTGGCCGCACGACAGATGCCAAGGGATGGCTAAAGATAGGAGGCGGCTCGAGGGCACTGGTGGGATTCAGAGGCGAGGTTGGCATGAGCAAGCACAGGACGCAAGACATACCCAGGTTCGGGGCTCTCCGGAGAGATAACACCCCTAATCCTGCCGAGTATGGTTGATGTTCTATCAATACAGAGTTAATCTTCGAGCTGTATGGAGGAAGGAGGAAGACAGGCTGGGGCTTAGGCTGCTTCTCCCTGAGATGTGTGTCTATCATGTTCTCTCTAGTGTGCACGCCCGTATGCATGAGGGCTCCTGGGGGGTTTTATAGGCCAACCCCCCCAGGGACACAATGGTAATGTTACAAGGCCGTGGGGCCGGGTTGTCATCGTCCGGGAAGCCGGCGATGGGACCCGCCGGGTACAGGGCTCGCCGGGTTCTTTGGGTGCGGGGCCTGCCGGGTACGGGAGCACTGTATGCCGTCTTGACGTTCGTCAGGGAGTGGCCGGGTTGAGTCGGGTATAGTGCATTACATCATGTCACCGTGTGCCGGCGTCATGGGTGGTGATGCTTGCACTGTTGCCACGCATCGGCTGACTAGGGGTATGGCGAGGTACTGTTGCCTCGGTCATCGGTAGGTGGCATCTCATCCCATCGGACGGCCGGGATGGGACGGGAGCTGACCCGTGGCCGGATTGGGGAACACGCCACGGGCTGCACTAGCTTGTTGGAGAAGTCTTGGCGCGCCGGGTCCGGATCCCTTCAGCAGGCCGTTGGGGCCGGATCGTGGGAGCCGGTCTGATTGGAGAGTTCGGCCGGGTCGTGGCTGGCCGGGTCGAGCGACCCGGCCAAGCGAGAGCCAGATTGCGAGGCGATGCTGGCCCCGTCGTTTTGAAAAGGATCCGGTTTCCGTTGCTTGCCTGGGGTTCATCCGCCTGACATGATTTTTATTTGCATTCACACCTTTTAGAAAGAGCCGCTAAATGAAATTATCTTTTAGGCGAAGGAAGTATGCCCGCTTTACCAATAGTTGAGACTCAATCTGGAGACGTTTCCACCTATATTCCTACTAATGTAATATCCATTACAGATGGACAAATATTCTTATTTGCGGATCTATTCAATTCCGGAATTCGACCCGCTATTAATGTGGGTATTTCTATTTCCAGAGTAGGATCCGCAGCTCAAATTAAAGCTAGGAAACAAGTAGCTGGCAAATCAAAATTGGAACTAGCTCAATTCGCAGAGTTACGAGCCTTTGCACAATTCGCCTTTGCTCTCGATAAAACAAGTTAGAATCAATTGGCAAGGTGTCGACGATTAAGGGAATTGCTTAAACAATCCCAGGCAAATCCTCTCACAGTGGAAGAGCAGATAGCTACTATTTATACCGGAACTAGAGGATATCTTGATTCGTTAGAAATTGAACAGGTAAAGAAATAGTTCAATCACCCCAGAATCGTCGAAATCCCCTCGAAATGGAGAGCGGCGCAAGTCTCACACTCTTTCTCTCACTCTATATCCTCTGTCTTTGAGATTTTCCCCTCGTAGCAGATATAGTGAAATATTATTATGTAAGGGAGCTGATCCACGGGATTTAATGGTGAATTCTGATTTCCCCATAGACTGAACCAAAGGAGAAGTATAGAATAATTCACTGGTGCAGGCGGAGCAGCAAACCTTCATAGAAAAGGGAGAGGGCATACCTAGAAATGATGAAATCAACCAGCACTGCCTTGCTAATTGAATAAAGGAAGATGCCGACTACTTTCTGAACAGAACAATGAGAGTCCCGAACAATGGGAGAATGGAGCTTCCCGTCTATGAACTAATCGCTTGACTGTATCGTATTGAGCTCAAAGGTTTGTGCAACTTATCTATCAAGCCACACTTCTTTACTTCGAGATAGCGCATTCCACACTTCTTTACTTGGCTATAGAAGTAGGATCCCAGCCCACAATACAATCAACAGTTTACTTAAGTGATATAAATAGTTTCCCCTGCCTGCCCCTACTATCAATTGATAATACATAAATGATCCGGGGCTAGAGTTGGGTAGCCGGGCCCACTAGAATTCAAGTGCTTCTTATTGATTCAATACGCCCTTAACGGGCAAACTCCCTTGCACCCCTCCAGTGTGAGAATGCCCACACGTGGAGCGTCCTCTACATGACGACGCCGGCTGGATACCGTCTTACCGGCACGGTCGGTGGGAGCTAGAAGGTGGGACCGTTGTACTGCATCCTCGCCTCACTTCGAGAGTGCTCTAGGTTTGGCCGAAGAAGAGAAGGGGGCGCAAATGGATGTGTGGAGAATACGTGAATGGCTGGTAGTTTAAATAGGGAAAGGGGAAGGGAAGGGGAGTTGCATCGGCCATGCTTTGGATTTGCTACATTAAAATGAGTCGCGTCGATCGATGTACCACCTTAATTGCCAACAGGTTTTAATTCCCGCGTTAAATAGATGCGAGTGGATCGAAAAGTGTGAAACAATGCTCTACATCGAGGAGACACGTGTGCGAGATCAGACGAACCAGCGGCAACGACCGTCCCTATGTCCGTGGCATCTCGCATGAAGAAAGAGTCCGGTCAACGTCCATGGCGGCTCGCGTGCGGATAGAGGCCGGTCAGCGCATCGTGGCGGCGGACAGCAGCGCATGCAGGTAGGCTAGCTACGTGCATACATAGCAGGCTAGCTGGACATGTCGTGCATGCATAATAGGCTTATATCGTTGCGGCGCGCGTAGGGCCCAATAGTCTAAGCATGGCCCAATGGGCGAACAGCGGCACCGTCCGACGTGACCCCACTCATCAGGTTCAATGGGCGACACGGTCAGAGCGGCCCCATGATACGTCTCCAATGTATCTAATTTTTTTGGTTCCATGCTATTATATTATTTGTTTTAGATGTTTTATATGCATTATTATGCTATTTTATATTCATTTTGGGACTAACCTATTAAGCTAGAGCCCAGTGCCAGTTTCCGTTTTTTTCCTTGTTTTTGAGTTTCGCAGAAAAGGAATATCAAATAGAGTCCAAACGGAATGAAACTTTATGATGATTTTTCTTGGACCAGAAGACACCCCGGACACTTGGGAACCAAGTCAGAAGATCCATGAGGCGGCGATAAGAGGGAGGGCGCGCCCACCACCCTTGTGGGCCCCTCGTGACTCCACCAGCCTATTTCTTCCGCCTTTATTTTCACTTATATTCCAGAAACCCTAGAGGAGGCATCGAAACCACTTTTCCACCATCGCAACCTTTTGTATCCATGAGATCCCATCTGGAGGCCTTTTCTGGTACTTTGCCGGAGGGGAGTTCGACCACAGAGGGCATCTACATCAACCCTATTACCCTTCCAATGAAGCGTGAGTAGTTTACCACAGACCTACAGGTCCATAGCTAGTAGCTAGATGGCTTCTTCTCTCTCTTTGATTCTCAATACCATGTTCTCCTCGATGTTCTTGGAAATCTATCCAATGTAATCTTCTTTTGCGGTGTGTTTGTCGAGATCCGATGAATTGTGGATTTATGATCAGCTTATATATGAATATTATTTGAGTCTTCTCTGAATTCTTATATGCATATTTTATATCTTAGTAATTCTCTTCGAACTTTCGGTTTGGTTTGGCCAACTAGATTGATTTTTCTTGCAATGGGAGAAGTGCTTTGCTTTGGGTTCAATCTTGTGGTGCTTTCATCCAGTGATAGAAGGGGACGAGACACGTATTGTATTGTTACCATCGAGGATAACAGGATGGGGTTTTCATCATATTGTTTGAGTTAATTCCGCTACATCATGTCATCTTACTTAATGCGTTACTTTGTTCTTCATGAACTTAATACTCTAGATGCAGGCAGGAGTCGGTCGATGTGTGGAGTAATAGTAGTAGATGCGGGCAAGAGTCGGACTACTTGACATGGATGTGATTCCTATATTCATGATCATTGCCTTAGATATCGTCATAGTTATGTGCTTCTCTATCAATTGCTCGACAGTAATTTGTTTACCCACCGTAATATTTGCTATCTTGAGAGAAGCCTCTAGTGAAACCTATGGCCCCGGGGTCTATTTTCCATCATATAAGTTTCCGATCTACTATTTTGCAATCTTTTACTTTCCAATCTATAAACCAAAAAAATTACTTTACAATTTATCTATCTCTATCAGATCTCACTTCTGCAAGTAACCGTGAAGGGATTGACAACACCTTTATCGTGTTGGGTGCAGGTTGTTTATTGTTTGTGCAGGTATTTGGCGACTTGCGTGTTGTCTCCTACTGGATAGATACTTTGGTTCTCGAACTGAGGGAATGTCACACCCTGCATTTTGTAACATGTCATTTGCATCATTAAAGCATGAAAATTTGGACCAGCAAATTTTTTTTGGCATCATTTGGCTTTTATTTGGAATTAAGTTCTTCTCCCTGTGTTCTTCAAGTGCTCTTTAAAGTCAACTACTCCCTCTTGTAAAAGTCATCTCCTTACCCAAAACTTCTGCCCAATGATCATGCCAAGTGCTTATAGCAGTATGGTATTTTCTTATAAAATTAATTTGGCCAAAATGTATTTTCAAAAATTAGTATTCCAAAAACCCCTGAATTGAGGTTTGCACTGCAAGTGCTTGATTTAGGGAGAGAAAATTATTTCAAAAAGTATATTTGAAACCTAGTAGGTATAGGACTCCCATAAACCACAAAAGTATACTTTTAAAAGTTATTTTCCTATTTTATTTAAAAGCTTTTTCTTAAGGCCAGAAATGGTCTTTAATAGGGAAAAATTATTTAATTACTTCAAAAATATTTGCCAAAATTCAGGGAGACTCATAGGACATATATTGTCCATATATAAGAGTTTCAACACTTGGTTATGTTCAAAATATGTGACAAATCCCTCAGAAACTGTTTCTGGATATTTCAAGCTTTTGAAATATTTACAAAGGAAATATTCTCTAAAAATTCCAGGCAAATTCTATCATGTCATATATGACATATTTGATGATCTTGCCAAGCCCCATGCCTTGGGAAGCAAGAAAACATCATCAAAACCCCTCAAAACCATTCTGTCCATATCTAAAGTTTGAGCAACTTTACATTGCCAAACTTGTCCAAATGCTCTCAAACTTGGTGCACATGCTAGAATGGTCTAATAAGGCATCTATACCAAATGACACAAGCTTTGGAGAAGGGTAACTTGATCAGAGTACCCCAAAACCAATTTTGTTCAAATTCAAATTTGAACAACTTTACATTACCAACTTTTTACTTGGGGCTTCAAACTTCGTGGGCATGATCATAACCCCAAATGATGACACTACACCAAGTGGTGCATCAAGGGGAGATGATTAGCTTGACTCAAACATGGTGAAACCATTTCTGTTGATTTCTAGGGTTCACCAAAGTCACATTGGCAAGTTTCTTCAAATAAGTCCAAACTTGGTGAAACACCCCATTTCCATATGCCATTCAATCATGTTAAGTGTCATGGCAATTGGAAGTCATTTGCTTGCCCAAAACATCATCAAACACCTTCTGCCATTTTACCAAAACCACTGTTTTGCCCTCTTTTACTATTAACCTTTGATTCAACTTTTTACCACGCATCACCTAGTCACCCTCTACCTCCAGTAACTCTCCCATGACCAGAGCTCAATAATTGAAGGGTGAAAACCCCATTTTACCTTGCTGGACAGCCTAGTTCTTACCTTCTCTCAACTTCCCTCCACTTCTACTGGACAACCGAGGCATCCAAGGTCACAGCCCGTTTGTTTACTCCGTGCCTGACCCTCCAGACAAGGTGGACGTGCCCAGCCAGCCAACGACATGCCCTAGCATGCAATAGGCGCGCTCTAGAGCATGCTACAGTGCACGCCCGCACTGTAGCCTCCCCCCAATCAGCCGCCCCCGAGCACCTCATGCTCCCCCCTCGCACTATTCGATGCGCCTCGGCATCCGCAACGCCCCCCGGCGTTGTCCCCCTCCTCCCTCTCCCTCATGTGGATGCCCTCGCACGCGCGCCGGCCGCCCGCGAGCTCCAGTCCTCGGCCTCACATGCGCGCGGCTCTGGAAGCTTCCCCCGCTCCCTCTCTTCCTC
>LR738713.1:230419447-230466060 GCA_902687465.1 Secale cereale | reverse complement strand
TCCTCCTCTCCTCACCAACGGCTCTCTCAACCACTCAATCTCCCCCCTGCGCCACTCACCCCACTCCAGACTGGCCCGAGCTCGAGATCGAGCTCGACCTCCGCCGCGGCGGCTCGCCGTCGTCCGCTCGGTACAGGCCGTTCCAGCCACTCCTCTCGCTCGATCTAGCACCACGACACCTCACTGACTCGTTTCCCCCTCTTTCCCCTCTCTGCAGCTGCCAGAATCGACCGGAGCAGCCTTCACCCGAAGCTCCTCCGCCGCGTGACCTCGCCGTCGGCGAACCAGGCCACTCCGGCGACCCGCACCACCTCCACCAGATCGGCGACACCTCACTGAATCCATCCCTGCACTCAGCTCGCCCTGCCGTGCCCCGAGTCGTCGCCGGTGACCTCGCCGGCCCTCTGCCGGAGGGTTAGGGATGACAGGCGGGCCCCGCCTGTCAGCCTCCCCTCGCCCTCGCTCCTCTCTCCTCTCACTGACGCCGGGCCCCGCCCGTCAGGTTTGAAAACCCTGGCGCGCGCTGGCGCCCGTGCAGTGGGCTGTTCGTCCTGGGCCTGCTGCACTGTGGCCGTTCTGGCCCAGTGGCATAGGGCCCTTTTTCTTTTTCTTTTATGTGGGATTTTCAAATAATTCCACAGGATTAAATATTTATCCAAATAAATTAATTCCAGTTCCTACAAAATTGTAAAAATCCAACCTATTTAATGATGTCACTTTCACCCATATCCATGGACCTTTTCTGTTCTGTTCAAATTTAAATTCATATTTGAACACTAAAACCTCTATTCAAAAATTCATGTACCGCATTCTGTCGCTCCAAAACTCAAACTAAGAATTTTTGCCATCTTAGTTTTCCCTCTAGTATTTGATAAAAATAGGTTGACATTTTTCTGAGCACTTTGGTTTTTCTGTTTTTATTGTGGTCTTATTTTTCCGTTGTTTATTGCGGCGATTATATACTGTGTTTGACGAGGTTGCTGAAGAAGAAGGAGGGGAAGGATTTGAAGATCTTGAAGACCAAGCTAATCCAGGCAAGCAGCCCTTTGACCATGATACCCTTGTGTTCCTCGGAACCCATTTATTTCTGAATGCATGGTGATAAGAGTGACGATAGTTGAGAACCACCACATGATGCATGCTTTACTCATGATCTTTCTATATGCTTAGATGCAATGCAAATGATTAGTAGTGATGCTTAGAGATGCATGTGTGCCATGAAACCTTCGTGGTTGCATTCTTTTCAAAAAAATATCGGGTGCCCCTAATGCCCGAGGGTGATGTTGAGTTAGGTCATCACTTGAGGAAGAAGTGGTGTGCCAATAAAGATCTTGTGTGTGGGTGAAATGATGGATTAGATTTATGTGTGACTACCGTCCCAACCAAACATGTGCAACCACTCTACCCCTTATTGGACGGGGCATTATTGATTACTTAGGCTGATACTAGCATGGTGCCCACATTACTAGTGACGGGAAGGACTTGAGGTAACTCTCGGGACGTGGTCGTGCTTGGATAGGCGGCCATGACTGTTTTCACAGGGCACCGGACACACCGTTGGTCCCTTCGTGTACGCATGACATTGAAAATAGGGCAAGTCCCATGATCTATTGCTTGTACTCGAGGGCTGTGCACCAACGAGTGGACCCTATGTTAGTGTCGTCTAGGGAAAGATAATGACCGGGTGCTTCCCCCGAGTACTTGAGGTACTGCGGGATCGTGGGTGACACGAAAGCTTCCCAGATCTTGTGGGTAAAGTGCGCAACCTCTGCAGAGTGTAAAACTATTCGAATAGCCGTGTCCATGGTCATGGACAGTTGGGAGGTGCTACTGAAACTATGTCCAGAAGTTTACAATGACAGTGAAAGTATGCGTGTGTGTTGAGTCCAGGTGGTGACTTGACTCGTTGAGTTGAATCCTATTCATGTTGATATCTGTAACCTGTCTTCGAGGTTACCCAAATTTATTGATGCATGTTACATGATGGAAGAATATTTAATCTAGCTTGTAGCTAGACTGCTCGTTGTTGTATATTTGCATTGTTACCTTGAACCAAATCATGGGTTGCTTGCGAATACATTCAAAGTACTCATTGGCTTGCCACTGGTTATTTAATTGGCCAGGCATGGAGGAGCAGGAATTTGAAGAAGAATTCTATGGAGACAAACATGCGAACTAGGACGCTTTCCCAGTCAGAATGCCTGTAGGGTTAAGGCAGATGGCATGGGTTCAACTTATCTACGAAGACTTCCGCTATTCGAGTTATTTGCTATTCAGCCCTTGAGGCTTTATCTATGTAAGACTTGTCCATAATGGTCATAATTTGTGTAAGACGGTAAGTATGGATGTAAGACTCTTGTTATTCAGCTTATGTGTGTTCGGTGAGCATTGATCTCTGGGATCACTGTACACGTGCATTCGGTGATCTCGACTCTTAAGTCGGGGTCCCCACAGAGCTGGTATCAGAGCCATCCTGACTGTAGGAAGCCTTAGTTAGCATGGGCGTTAGTTAGATGAGACCTTTTTCAAAAAACCTTCTGAACCTCTCTTCTTTTCTAAACCTTACCAACCTGAGATATCATCGGCTTATTAACCTCTCCTATTCAACCATTGTAGATGGCTGCCGGACCTGAAGAGCACCTGACCACTGGGTATCCCTTGCTTCTCGAGGATATCCTCCAGGAGTGCCAGTTCCACGGAGCGCCCATCCTCACCTACCTTGAGCATTGGGTTAGCGACACTGAGGTGGAGTACCATGTGGAAGTGATCGTGAAGGCAAACGATCCTCCCACAAGTTGGTTCTTCGAGGGACCCCAGATGGCAACACTACTTCTCGCTGTCGAGGCTGCTGCACTCAAGGCACTGACCCGTCTCCGCGAGCTTCTTCCGGAGATGGCAGCCAATATGACAACCCGCTTCTTGCCTTACCGGAAGGAAGGTGAAATGAAAGTAGCGCACAAGCGCCTCCACTAAAGGAAGGACTTCCACTTCGATTCCAGACCTACTTCAGCCTATGTGCCGACAGCTTGGCACAAGATTTGGCCTCGGAATCGATGAAGCTCCGAGAAGAACTTCACAAGACCAAGGCACTTCTTCGTCGAGCACAAGAGAAGACAGATAGGATCAAGAAGGAAGGTGCGCCTCCCGGACAGTCCGCTATCGCGTACCGAGGCGGAAAACCCTCAGGAGATGTATCTTCCAAGGATGAAGAACCACCCCGGCGACGTCGTATGACGGCAAGGGAATATTGCAAGCTTTTCCCTGCACCACCGACAAAACACCGCCGAATCCAACTCCTCCACTCCCCCACACCCTCAAGTGATAAGGGGGCCCAGACAGATGAAGACAAGGAGGAAGACCCAAAAGAGCCAGAATACGTGACCGAGCATTCCTCCGCTTAGGCATTATTCGCAACTCGGATATGCCAGTTCGTGACCTCTACGGTAGGATAGGTTGTGTAACCCCTATGCGCAGTCGAGTCCTTGTATGGTTCATATGAAGCCATCTAGTGTTTTCTTTTGTTGTGTTTGGATGTACGTCGTATTCTCCCTTCGGGAATATGTAAACGACTACATCACCCATTTGAATTTTAATGATGTGTTTGGCCCTTTCGGCCCTTGCATGATTTGATTAGTGTCACACCCACCCCCTTACTAGGCACCCATCTTTATTGCTTTCCCTCTTCCAAATCATGAGACCTTTTACCGCTCCAACAGGATGCCTGTTGTAACTCGTACTAGTACCTCTACCCAGCAGCCTGAAGCCGGAGCATCCGCCCAATCAGAGGCAGGCCACGACCGAACCAACGACCAAGCTCCACCACCACCACCTCCTCCGAACATGGACATGGCTCAGCTTCTCCAAGCTTTCCGAGAAGAACGCCAAGCTAACACCGCGGCCCTTCAGATGATTGCTCAAGATGTCACCAACAACCGCCAGCCGGTGGGGAATGGCAATGGACGTTCCACGTTGGCAGAGTTCAAGAAGCATGCACCGCCAACTTTCATCGAGACTGCTGAACCCCTGGATGCAGACGACTGGGTCCGCACCATTGAGGACTTACTGGAACTAGTCGGATGCATCGAAGACCGCGAGAAGGTGGCTTATGTTTCCCACTGCCTCGGGGGGACTGCTAGAGCTTGGTGGGATGGATTCAAGGTCATGCATGCTGGGCAAGACATCACTTGGGACAACTTCAAGGCAGAATTTCGCAAGGCCCATATTCCTTCCGGAATCATGGCTATCAAAAAGCGTGAGTTTCGAGCCCTGAAGGAAGGAAGTGGCACTGTCAAGGAGTACATGCAGAAGTTTAGTGTTCTGTCAAGGTATGCTCCTGAAGATGTCAGCACTGATGCTGCAAAAAGGGAGCGCTTCATGGAAGGCCTCAATCAGACTCTGCAATACTCGCTTGTCGTGTGCGACTGCCCAACCTTCCCTAACCTGGTGAACAAAGCACTCATGCTTGAGGACAAGCGGCGTGCTCTGGAAGACACTCGCAAGCGCAAGATGGTCAGCAAGGGAAGTTCCAGCAACCAGAAGCCTCGCCCGTGGCAGCCAGCCCCGGTCAAGCCAACTTACCAGCAACCAAGAGCTCCTGCACCTCGCACCAACTATCAGCCTCAGCAGTATGCCAACCCAAGGCCGGCATTCAACCCATAACAGTGGTGGCAACAAGATCAATAATCCAAACCAAGTCACTTGCTTTGGATGTGGTCAGTCAGGACACATCTCAAGGGTGTGCCCCAACAAGAAGCCTGATGCCCCGCGCCCCAATGCGCAGAACCCAAGACAAGGCCGCGGGATGCCACCAAGGAACCCAGCTCCTCGCAACCCGCCTAACCATGGGAAGGGGCGTGTGAATCACGTCACTGCTGAAGAAGCCCAGGAAGACCCGGACGTTGTGTTGGGTACGTTCCTTGTCAACTCAGCACCTGCAACTGTCTTGTTTGATTCTGGAGCCACGCATTCATTTGTCACTCAAAGATTTGCATTAAAAAGTGGCATGACCCCTACACCCCTGGATAACCCCATGGTGGTACAAACCCCCGGAGCAGAGATGAGAGCCAAGATAGGCTGTAGGGGAGTCAGTGTTATCATTAACGGTGTAGACTTCCTAGCAGACCTTATCATCCTAAGATCGCAAGGCTTGGATGTGATCTTAGGGATGGACTGGCTCAGTAAGCACCAAGGATTATTAGATTGTGCCAATCGGATTGTCACTGTGACCAATGACCAAGGAGTCGAAGTTAAGTTTGCTTCCAACTCCTCTTCTGCTCAAACAACTCAAGTCAACTATCTGTCTGAAGTTAGACTGGAGCAAGTACCAGTAGTATGCGAGTATCCCGATGTCTTTCCAGATGAGCTACCGGGAATGCCCCCTGACCGTGACATTGAGTTCATCATCGAGCTCATGCCCGGGGCAGGACCCATCTATAAGAAGCCTTATAGAATGGGGACGGAAGAATTAGCCGAGTTGAAGAAGCAACTGGAAGAGCAGCTCGGGAAGGGATTTATCCGCCCAAGTGCCTCCCCTTGGGGATCACCTGTTCTGTTTGTGGCAAAAAGGGACGATACCATCCTCTTATGCATTGACTACCGTTCCCTCAATGAGGTTACAATCAAGAACAAGTATCCACTTCCCAAGATTGAAGATATGTTTTATCAACTCAGCGGAGACAAGGTGTTCTCCAAGATCGACCTCAGATCTGGGTAATACCAGCAGAAGATCAGACCCCAAGATATTCCGAAGACGGCATTTGTAACCAGATATGGCCTGTACGAGTGCACGGTCATGTCCTTTGGGTTAACCAATGCCCCAGCTTACTTCATGTATCTCATGAATAAAGTCTTCATGGAGTATTTGGACAAGCTTGTTGTTGTCTTCATCGATGACATTCTTGTCTTCTCGAAGACGGAGGAAGAGCACGAGCAACATTTGAGGATGGTCCTAGACAAGCTTCGAGAGCACCAACTATACGCCAAATTCAGCAAGTGTGAGTTTTGGCTGCATAAAGTTGGATTCTTAGGTCATGTCTTGACCGAAGAAGGATTGTTAGTTGATCCCGCGAAGATCGAAGCTGTGACCCAATGGCAATCTCCAACGACCATCAAGGAAGTCACAAGCTTCCTCGAACTTGCGGGCTATTACCGCAAATTCGTGGAAGGATTCTCTAGCATTGCCCGGCCAATGACTCAACTCCTCAAGAAGGATAAGAAGTTCGAATGGACGCCAAAATGCAAAGAGAGCTTCCAAGATCTCAAGAAGAGGTTGACCACCGCCCCAGTTCTGGCAACACCTGATATTCACAAGGAGTTCGTGATATATTGTGATGCCTCTCGAACTGGATTGGGAAGCGTTCTGATGCAAGAAGGCCGAGTCATAGCTTACCTTTCCAGGCAGCTATGACCTCATGAAGAGAACTACGCTACTCATGATCTTGAGTTAGCAGAAGTGGTTCATGCCTTGAAAACATGGCGACATTACCTCCTAGGGAAATGGTGTGAGATATACACAGACCACAAAAGTCTGAAGTACATTTTCATCCAGAAGGAATTAAACATGAGGCAACGAAGATGGTTGGAACTCATCAAGGATTATGACTTAGTGTTCAATATCACCCTGGGAAGGCTAACGTGGTAGCCGATGCCTTGAGCAGAAAGGCTTGCTCCCTGAATGCCATAATTCAAAGAAGGCAGCCAGCCCTGTTTGAAGAGCTGGAACGATTCAGTTTGGAATTGGTCACCCCGGGATTTCTAGATCATCTCGAAGTCAAACCAACCCTGATGGACGAAGTCAAGAAGGCGGAAGGTGGGCACGCAATCATTGAAGGCATCAAGAAGAAGATGAAGCTAGGCAAGACCCCAGGATTCTCCGAGGATGAGCACGAGATTGTTTGGTACAAAGGCCGCATCTGCGTACCAAACAAGATGGAGCTGAAGAACCTGATCCTGCAAGAAGCCCACGACACTCCGTATTCCATCCACCCCGGAGGAACCAAGATGTACCAAGACTTGAAGGGAAGATTCTGGTGGCACGGGATGAAAAGAGAGATTGCAACCTATGTTGCAAAGTGTGATGTGTGCCAAAGGGTCAAGGCTGAATACCAACAACCCGCTGGATTGCTCCAACCACTCAAGGTTCCTGAGTGGAAGTGGGATAAAGTCGGAATGGACTTCATCACTGGATTACCAAGGTCGAATAGAGGGCATGACTCCATCTGGGTCATAGTCGACCATTTGACCAAGGTAGACCATTTCATTCTTGTCAAGACTACTTATGATGGCAACCGGCTAGCAGCTCTCTACATCGACAGAATCGTAAGCCTTCACGGTGTTCCCAAGGAGATTGTGTCAGATCGAGGAACCCAGTTCACCTCAAGGTTCTGGAAGAAGTTCCAAGAAGCCTTGGGAACCAAGTTGTCTTTCAGCACGGCTTTCCACCCACAGACCAGAGGTCAGACAGAACGAGTAAATCAAATTCTCGAAGACATGCTCCGAGCCTGTGTTTGGCATATGCAGCCAAGTGGGAAGATTGCCTCCCTTTTGCCGAGTTCTCCTATAACAACAGTTATCAGTCTAGCCTTCAGATGGCACCATTTGAGGTGTTGTACGGACGCAAATGTCGCACACCCCTCAACTGGTCAGAGACTGGAGAAGGGCTAGTCTTTGGACCAGATATTCTCCGCAAAGCAGAAGAGCAAGTCCAACTAGTCAAAGAATGTTAGAAGGAAGCCAAGTCAAGGCAAAAGAGCTATGCTGACACTCACCGTCGGGATATGAGTTTCCGTGTCGGAGACCATGTGTACCTGCGGGTAACTCCTCTAAAGGGAACCAGGCGTTTCCACGTCAAGGGAAAGCTCGCACCAAGGTTCATTGGACCCTTTGAGATCACTGCACGACGAGGACAAGTGGCTTACCAATTGGAACTACCACCTGAGATGTCCGATGTGCACAACGTATTCCACGTGTCACAACTCAGGAAGTGCCTCCAAGTTCCAAACGAGCCTGATCTCTACAAGGATGTTGATCACCAAGCTATTGATCTTCAGCCTGATTTGACCTACCGCGAGAAGCCCATTCGCATTCTGGATGAAGCAGAGCGACGGACGCGAAGCCGCACCATTAAGTACTTCAAGGTCCAGTGGAGCAACCACACGGAAGCATAAGCAACCTGGGAACGTGAAGACTATCTTAGATCCGAGTATCCCGATCTCTTTTAAGACCTAGTTTAGGAATCTCGGGGCCGAGATTCTTGTAAGGGGGGTAGGTCTGTCACACCCTACATTTTGTAACATGTCATTTGCATCATTAAAGCATGAAAATTTGGACCAGCAAATTTTTTTTGGCATCATTTGGCTTTTATTTGGAATTAAGTTCTTCTCCCTGTGTTTTTCAAGTGCTCTTTAAAGTCAACTCCTCCCTCTTGTAAAATTCATCTCCTTACCCAAAACTTCTGCCCAATGATCATACCAAGTGCTTATAGCAGTATAGTATTTTCTTATAAAATTAATTTGGCCTAAATGTATTATCAAAAATTAGTATTCCAAAAACCCCTGAATTAAGGTTTGCACTGCAAGTGCTTGATTTAGGGAGAAAAAATTATTTCAAAAAGTATATTTGAAACCTAGTAGGTATAGGACTCCCATAAACCACAAAAGTATAATTTTCAAAGTTATTTTCCTATTTTATTTAAAATCTTTTTCTTAAGGCCAGAAATGGTCTTTAATAGGGAAAAATTATTTAATTACTTCAAAAATATTTGCCAAAATTCAGGGAGACTCATAGGACATATATTGTCCATATATAAGAGTTTCAACACTTGGTTATGTTCAAAATATTGGACAAATCCCTCAGAAACCCTTTCTGGATATTTCAAGCTTTTGAAATATTTACAAAGGAAGTATTCTCTAAAAATTCCAGAGAAATTTTATCATGTCATATATGACATATTTAATGATCTTGCCAAGCCCCATGCCTTGGGAAGCAAGAAAACATCATCAAAACCCCTCAAAACCATTCTGTCCATATCTAAAGTTTGAGCAACTATACATTGCCAAACTTGTCCAAATGCTCTCAAACTTGTTGCACATGCTAGAATGGTCTAATAAGGCATCTAAACCAAATGGCACAAGCTTTGGAGAAGGGTAACTTGATCAGAGTACCCCAAAACCAATTATGTTCAAATTCAAATTTGAACAACTTTACATTACCAACTTTTTACTTGGGGCTTCAAACTTCGTGGGCATGATCATAACCCCAAATGATGACACTACACCAAGTGGTGCATCAAGGGGAGATGATTAGCTTGACTCAAACATGGTGAAACCATTTCTGTTGATTTCTAGGGTTCACCAAAGTCACATTGGCAAGTTTCTTCAAATGAGCTCAAACTTGGTGAAACACCCTATTTCCATATGCCATTCAATCTGGTTAAGTGTCATGGCTATTGGAATTCATTTGCTTGCCCAAAACATCATCAAACACCTTCTGCCATTTTACCAAAACCACTGTTTTGCCCCCT
The DNA here is from genome assembly GCA_902687465.1 of Secale cereale. Taxonomy (NCBI): domain Eukaryota; kingdom Viridiplantae; phylum Streptophyta; class Magnoliopsida; order Poales; family Poaceae; genus Secale; species Secale cereale. Next base: position 230,456,540 of record LR738713.1, on the reverse strand, counting down.
TTTACTATTAACCTTTGATTCAACTTTTTACCACAGCATTACCTAGTCACCCTCTACCTCCAGTAACTCTCCCATGACCAGAGCTCAATAATTGAAGGGTGAAAACCCCATTTTACCTTGCTAGACAGCCCAGTTCTTACCTTCTCTCAACTTCCCTCCTCTTCCACTAGACAACCTAGGCATCCAAGGCCACACAGCCCGTTTGTTTACTCCGTGCCTGACCCCCCAGACAAGGTGGACGCGCCCAGCCAGCCAACGACATGCCCTAGCATGCAATAGGCGCGCTCCAGAGCACGCTACAGTGCACGCCCGCACTGTAGCCTCCCCCAATCAGCCGCCCCCGACCACCTCGTGCTCCCCCCTCGCGCCGTTCGATGCGCCTCAGCGTCCGGAACGCCCCCCGGCGTTGTCCCCCTCCTCCCTCTCCCTCCTGTGGATGCCCTCGCACGCGCGCCGGCCGCCCGCGAGCTCCAGTCCTCGGCCTCACACACGCGCGGCCCTGGAAGCTTCCCCCGCTCCCTCTCTTCCTCTCCCCAGCCCTGGACCTCATCCAGCAACTCCGCACACACCACCCCAGCGCCTCCCGAGCCCTGTGGCAATGAGCAGAGGCTCGCCGGCGCACAGGTCCACGGCACCTTGCCGTTCGCCTATAAAAGGACCCCCCGAGCTCCTCCTCTCCTCACCAACGGCTCTCTCAACCACTCAATCTCCCCCCCGCGCCACTCACCCCACTACAGACAGGCCCGAGCTCGAGATCGAGCTCGAGCTCTGCCGCGGCGGCTCGATGTCGTCCGATCGGTACAGGCCGTTCCAGCCACTCCTCTTGCTCGATCTAGCACCACGACACCTCACTGACTCGTTTCCCCCTCTTTCCCCTCTCTGCAGCTGCCGGAATCGACTGGAGCAGCCTTCACCCGAAGCTCCTACGCCGCGTGACCTCGTCGTCGGCGAACCAGGCCACTCCGGCGACCCGCACTACCTCCACCAGATCGGCAACACCTCATTGAATCCATCCCTGACCTCAGCTCGCCCTACCGTGCCCCGAGTCGTCGCCGGTGAGCTCACCGGCCCTCTGCCGGAGGGTTAGGGATGACAGGCGGGCCCCGCCGGTCAGCCTCCCCTCGCCCTCGCTCCTCTCTCCTCTCACTGACGTCGGGCCCCGCCCGTCAGGTTTGAAAACCGAGGCACGCGCGCTGGCGCCCGTGCGGTGGGCTGTTCGCCCTGGGCCTGCTGCACTGTGGCCGTTCTGGCCCAGTGGCACAGGGCCCTTTTTCTTTTTCTTTTCTGTGGGATTTTCAAATAATTCCACATGATTAAATATTTATCCAAATAAATTAATTCCAGTTCCTAAAAACTTGTAAAAATCCAACCTATTTAATGATGTCACTTTCACCCATATCCATGGACCTTTTCTGTTCTGTTCAAATTTAAATTCATATTTGAACACTAAAACCTCTGTTCAAAATTTCATGTACCCCATTATGTCACTCCAAAACTCAAACTAAGAATTTTTGCCATCTTAGTTTTCCCTCTAGTATTTCATAAAAATAGGTTGACATTTTTCTGAGCACTTTGGTTTTTCTGTTTTTATTGTGGTCTTATTTTTCCGTTGTTTATTGCGGCGATTAGATACCGTGTTTGACGAGGTTGCTGAAGAAGAAGGAGGGGAAGGATTTGAAGACCTAGAAGACCAAGCCAATCCAGGCAAGCAGCCCTTTGACCATGATACCCTTGTGTTCCTCGGAACCCATTTATTTCCGAATGCATGATGATAAGAGGGGCGATAGTTGAGAACCACCACATGGTGCATGCTTTACTCATGATCTTGCTATATGCTTAGATGCAATGCAAATGATTAGTAGTTATGCTTAGAGATGCATGTGTGCCATGAAACCTTCGTGGTTGCATTCTTTTCAAAAAAAACCATCGGGTGCCCCTAATGCCCGAGGGTGATGTTGAGTTAGGTCATCACTTGAGGAAGAAGTGGTGTGACAATAAAGATCTTGTGTGTGGGTGAAATTATGGATTAGATTTATGTGTGACTACCGTCCCAACCAAACATGTGCAACCACTCTACCCGTTATGGGACGGGGCATTATTGATTACTTAGGCTGATACTAGCATGGTGCCCACATTACTAGTGACGGGAAGGACTTGAGGTCACTCCCGGGACGGGGTCGTGCTTGGATAGGCGACCATGACTATTTTCACAGGGCACCGGACACACCGTTGGTCCCTTCGTGTACACGTGACATTGAAAATAGGGCAAGTCCCATGATCTATTGGTTGTACTCGAGGGCTGTGCACCAACGAGTGGACCCTATGTTAGTGTTGTCTAGGGAAAGATAATGACCGGGTGCTTCCCCCGAGTACTTGATGTACTGCGGGATCGTGGGTGACACGAAAGCTTCCCGGATCTTGTGGGTAAAGTGCGCAACCTCTGCAAAGTGTAAAACTATTCGAATAGCCGTGTCCACGGTCATGGACAGTTGGGAGGTGCTAGTTAAACTATGTCCAGAATTTTACAATGACAGTGAAAGTATGCGTGTGTGTTGAGTCAAGGTGGTGACTTGACTCGTTGAGTTGAATCATATTCATGTTGATATCTGTAACCTGTATTCAAGGTTACGCAAATTTATTGATGCATGTTAGATGATGGAAGAATATTTAATCTAGCTTGTAGCTAGACTGCTCGTTGTTGTATATTTGCATTGTTACCTTGAACCAAATCATGGGTTGCTTGCGAGTACATTCAAAGTACTCATTGGCTTGCCACTGGTTATTTAATTGGCCAGGCATGGAGGAGCAGGAATTTGAAGAAGAATTCTATGGAGAAGAACATGCGAACTAGGACGCTTTCCCAGTCAGAATGCCTGTAGGGTTAAGGCAGATGGCATGGGTTCTACTTATCTACGAAGACTTCCGCTATTCGAGTTATTTGCTATTCAGCCCTTGAGGCTTTATCTATGTAAGACTTGGCCATAATGGTCATAATTTGTGTAAGACGGTCTGTATGGATGTAAGACTCTTGTTATTCAACTTCTGTGTGTTCAGTGAGCATTGATCTCTGGGATCACTGTACACGTGCATTCGGTGATGTCGACTCTTAAGTCGGGGTCCCCACAGGGAAATACTTACTTTACTTTGCTGCATCACCCTTTCCTCTTCAAGGGAAAAACCAATGCAAGCTCAAGAGGTGGCAGGAAGAATTTCTAGCGCCGTTGCCGGGGAGATCTACGCCAAGTCAAGAGTCAAGATTTGTCTTCTGTCAACTCACGAATCTCTGGTGCCGTTGGGATCTACGTCAAATCAAGACATACCAAGTACACTTCATTAAACTATCTTCTCTTGCATTTACATTATTTATCATTCGCCTGTCATTTTCCTCTCCCCCACTTCTAAAACAATTTTCGAAAAGATTTGCCTTTTCTTCACCCTTTTTCTGTTCATATTCTTCGCTTGCTTTTTGTGTGCTCGTGTGTCGGATTGCTTGCTTTGTCACGATGGCTCAACCAAAAAACGTTGATCCTCACTTTAAGAGGTCGGAAGAAATTGAAAATAATGTTAGGAGCTTTATGTCTTCGCAATTTGAGCACAATAATTTCTTTTGAAACAAACTCAATGAGCAGAAAAGTTTTATGGAATTCATGAATAAAGAACTCGATGATATGTCTAAGGAATTTTATGGTTTGAAATCTGAGTTTACTCATCTTGAAAATTCAGTTGGCAAAATCTATGATAAGCAAGCCACCTTAGTAAATAAGATGGCCGCTAAACCAGAAGCTAAAAATAATGATGAAGATCTTAAAGTGATTGATGTGACTCCTATTGAATCTTTGTTTTCCAATATAAATCTTCATAAAGATGGGACTGGAGATGAGTCGACTTTAGTTAAAAGGCGTCCCAATGATTCGGAGTTTCTAGATCTTGATGCAAAAATTGATAAAAATGAGATTGGCGAGGTCAAAACTTTAAGTAGTAATGAACCCACTATTTCGGATTTCAAGGAATTTAATTATGATAATTGTTCTTTAATAGATTGAATTTCCTTGTTGCAATCCATGTTGAATTCTCCTCGTGCTTATAATCAAAATAAAGCTTTTACAAAACATATCGTTGATACTATGAAGCAATCTTTTGAAGAAAAGCTTGAATTGGAAGTTTTTATTCCTAGAAAACTTTATGATGAGTGGGAACCTACTATTAAGATCAAGATTAAAGATTATGAGTGCCATGCTTTGTGTGATTTGGGTGCTAGTGTTGGGAACGTAGCATGCAATTTAAAAAAATCCTACGCTCACGCAAGATCTATCTATGAGATGCATAGCAACGAGACGGTAAGAGTGTGTCTACGTACCCTCGTAGACCAAAAGCGGAAGTGTTAGATTAACGAGGTTGATGTAGTCGAACGTCTTCGCGATTCAACCGATCAGGCACTGAACGTACGACACCTCCGAATTCAGCACACTCGATCTCTTGATCTAGTAGAGGGTCGGGGGAGAGTTTCGGCAGAACGACAGTGTGTTGAAGGTGATGGTGAACTAGATCACGCAGGGCTTTGCCTAAGCACTACAATAATATGACCTGAGGTGTAAACTGTGGAGGGGGCACCGCACATGGCTAAGAAAATAACTTGTGTGTCCTAGGGTTCTCCCCACCCCACGAATATAAAGGAGGGCGGGAGAGGAGGTCGGCTGACCCTAGGGCGTGGCAAGGAGAGGAGTCCTACCAGGACTCCTAGTCCTAGTAGGATTCCATCTCAAGGTAGGGGGAAAGAAGGAAGGAGAGGGAAAGGGGGCGCCGCCCCCTCCTCCTAGTCCAATTCGGACATCCATGGAGAGCACGCGGCCACCCCTTGCGGTCCTCCTGTCTCTCCACTAAGTCCCATGTAGGCCCATTAGTTCCCCCGGGGGGTTCCGGTAACCCTCCGGCACCCCGGTACCTCTCGGAACTCATCCGGTGTCCGAATAACATCGTCCAATATATCATTCTTTATGTCCCGACCATTCCGAGACTCCTCTTCATGTCTATGCTCTCATCCGGTACTCCGAACTATCTTCGGTCACCAAAAACTCATAACTCATAATACAAATCGTCATCGAACGTTAAGCGTGCGGACCCTACGGGTTCGAGAACTATGTAGACATGACCGAGACTCTTCTCTGGTCAATAACCAATAGCAGAACCTGGATGCTCATATTGGCTCCTACATATTATACAAAGATCTTTATCGGTCAAACTGTAATGACAACATACGTTATTCCCTTTGTCATCGGTATGTTACTTGCCCGAGATTCGATCGTAGGTATCCTCATACCTAGTTCAATCTCGTTACTGGCAAGTCTCTTTACTCATTCCGTAATACATCATCCCGTGACTAACTCATTAGTCATTTGCTTGCATGGCTTATTATGATGTGTATTATCGAGAGATCCCAGATATACCTCTCTGACACTCGGAGTGACAAATCCTATTCTCGATCTATGCCAACTCAACAAACACCTTCGGAGATACCTGTAGAGCATCTTTGTAATCACCCAATTACATTGTGACGTTTGATAGCACACAAGGCATTCCTCCGGTATCCGGGAGTTTCATAATCTCATAGTCTGAGGAATATGTATTTGACATGAAGAAAGCAGTAGCGATAAAAACTAAACGATCAAAACGCTGAGCTAATGGATGGGTCATGTCCATCACATCATTCTCCTAATGATGAGATCTCGTTACTCAAATGACAACACATGTCTATGGTTAGGAAACATAACCATCTTTAATTAACGAGCTAGTCTAGTAGAGGCTTACTAGGGATATTGTGTTTTGTCTACGTATCCACACATGTATCAAGTTTACGGTTAATACAATTCTAGCATGAATAAAAGACATTCATCAGGATATAAGGAAATATAAATAACAACTTTATTATTGCCTCTAGGGCATATTTTCTTTAGTCTCCCACTTGCACTAGAGTCAATAATCTAGATTACATAGTAACGATTCTAACATCCATGGAGTCTTAGTGTTGATAACGTTTTGCTCGTGGAAGAGGCTTAGTCAACGGGTCTACTACATTCAGATCTGCATGTATTGTGCAAATCTCTATGTCTCCCTCCTTGACTTGATTGCTGATAGAGTTGAAGCATCTCTTGATGTGTTTAGTTCTCTTGTGAAACCTGGATTCCTTTCGCCAAGGCAATTGCTCAAGTGTTTTCACAAAAGATTTTCATTGGACCCGATGCACTAGGTATTACACCTAGATCGGATATGAACTCCTTCGTCCAGACTCCTTCATTTGCTGCTTCCGAAGCAGCTATGTACTCTGCTTCACACGTAGATCCTGCCATGGAACTCTGCATGGAACTGCACCAACTGACAGCTCCATCGTTCAACAGAAATACGTATCCGGTTTTTTACTTAAAGTGATCCAGATCAGTGTTAAAGCTAGCATCAACGTAACCGTTTACGATGAGCTCTTTGTCACCTCCATAAATGAGAAACACATCCTTGGTCCTTTTCAGGTACTTTAGGATGTTCTTGACCGCTGTCCAGTGATCCACTCCTGGATTACATTGGTACCTCCCTACTAGACTTATAGCAAGGCACACATCAGGTCTGGTACACAGCATTGCATACATGATATAACTTATTGCTGAAGAATAGGGAATGACTTTCATTTTCTCTTTATCTTCTGCAATGGTCGGGCATTGAGTCTGACTCAACTTCACACCTTGTAACACAGGCAAGAACCCTTTATTTGACTGATCTATTTTGAACTTCCTCGAAACTTTATCAAGGTATGTGCGTTGTGAAAGTCTAATTGAGCATCTTGATCTATCTCTATAGATCTTGATGCCCAATATATAAGCAACTTCACCAAGGTCTTTCATTGCAAAATTCTTATTCAAGTATCCTTTTATGCTATCCAGAAATTCTACATCAATTCCAATCTACAATATGGTATCCACATATAATATCAGAAATGCTACAGAGCTCCCATTCACTTTCCTGTAAATACAGGCTTCTCCAAAAGTCTGTATAAAACCATATGCTTTGATCACCTCATGAAAGCATATATTCCAACTTTGAGATGCTTGCACCAGTCCATAGATGGATCGTTGGAGCTTGCACACTTTGTTAGCACCTTTAGGATCGACAAAACCTTCTAGTTGCATCATATACAACTCTTCTTTGAGAAATCCATTAAGGAATCCAGTTTTGACATCCATTTGCCAGATTTCATAATCATAAAATGCGGCAATTGTTAACATGATTCGGACAGACTTAAGCATCGCTACGGGTGAGAAGGTCTCATCGTAGTCAACTCCTTGAACTTGTCAAAAACCTTTCGCAACAAGTCAAGCTTTGTAGACGGTAACATTACCATCGGCGTCAGTCTTCATCTTAAAAATCCATTTATTTTCTATGGTTTTCCTATCATCGAGAAAGTCAACCAAAGTCCATACTTTGTTCTCATACATGGATCCCATCTCAGATTTCATGGCCTCAAGCCATTTTGTGGAATCTGGGCTCATATCGCTTCCTCATAGTTTGTAGGTTCGTCATGGTCTAGTAACATGACTTCCAGAACAGGATTACCGTACCACTCTGGTGCGGCATGTACTCTGGTTGACCTACGAGGTTCGGTAGTAACTTGATTTGAAGTTTCATGATCATCATCATTAGGTTCCTCACTAATTGGTGTAGGCATCATGGGAACAGTTTTCTGTGATGAGCTATTCTCCAATTCGAGAGAAGGTACATTTACCTCATCAAGTTCTACTTTCCTCCCACTCACTTCTTTCGAGAGAAACTCCTTCTCTAGAAAGGATCCATTCTTAGCAAAGAAAAGTCTTGCCTTCGGATCTGTGATAGAAGGTGTACCCAATAGTTTCTTTTGGGTATCCTATGAAGACGCACTTCTCCAATTTGGGTTCGAGCTTATTAGGCTGAAGCTTTTTCACATAAGCATCGCAACCCCAAACTTTAAGAAACGACAGCTTAGGTTTCTTGCCAAACCACAGTTCATACGGTGTCATCTCTATGAATTTAGATGGTGCCCTATTTACCGTGAATGCAGCTGTCTCTAATGCATAACCCCAAAACAACAGTGGTAAATCAGTAAGAGATATCATATATCGCACCATATCTAATAAAGTACGGCTACGATGTTCGGACACACCATTATGTTGTGGTGTTCTAGGTGGCGTGAGTTGTGAAACTATTCCACATTGTTTCAAATGAAGGCCAAACTCATAACTCAAATATTCGCCTCCGTGATCAGATCGTAGAAACTTTATTTTCTTGTTACGATGATTCTCTACTTCTGTCGGGGGAAACTGTCCACCACGAGCACCTATGGGACCGGAGCCCCTTGTTCGTGCGGTAAGGGAGCGGAGGGAGCACAAAGAGCAGATCGTGGTGAGCACGCGGGCAGTTTACCCAGGTTCGGGCCGCGAAGGACGCGTAAAACCCTACTCCTGCTTGATTGTATTGAGTTGGAGAGCTCGGGAGCTTGAAGAACTAGCTACACCGAGCGAGTGAACGATCTAGGTTCCGAACCCCCTCTACGTTGTGCATGGGCCTCCTTTTATAGCTCAAGGGGTCACCGACAGGTGTCAACGTAGGAGAAAGGGTAAAAATGTAATAGTGGTGGTAGTTGTAACAGTGCGGGAACAGTGGATGAACAGTGCATGAACAGTGGTCACCACCTACTTTGACAGTGGGGGACAAGAGCATTTAATGCCCGTCGCCGTCGACCCCAAAAGCACTCGCCCTTGCGTCTCCGTTTGCCACGGCGATGGCTTTATCACCGTGGAGCGCCACCGTGTCCCCCAGGCTGCACAGCCATCCGCCACGCATCCCTGGAGTGGCCCCAGGGCGACGCGTGGTTCGATGAGCTGGAGCGTGGGCACACAGCATAACTCTCCCCGGCAAGCACCTTGCCGGGGTCTTGACCTTGCCGGGCCCGGGAGCTTGTCGGGCTCTGAAGCTTGTCGCTCCCCGGGCCCTGCCGGGGCGCACGTCGCGCCGAGGCATGTCTTCTGAAGTGCAATCTTCTAGTCTTCCTGGCAAGCTCCTCTCGCCAGGGTCTTGTACTAGTGAGGTAATCTTGAGCCTGGAACGGCCTTCCCGGCAAGCTCCACTTGCCGGGGCCTTGAGCTTCTGTCTTGTATACTTTGTTTTTGAATGGTTTTATATGGAGCAGGAAGGTCTCCGGCGAGCACGTGGTAGGTCCTGCCGCGGGAAGCTGCTACTGCCCGTGCACAAGTTGGGGTACTGAGGTACCCCTACCTTAGTACACCGACAGGAGCCCCCGGGCCTGGGCCACACACGGTGCCGAGCGCTGTTGGGCCAGGCCCAAAACAGTGCACGGGCACGCGCGGCCCACGGCGCGCCGAATCCACTTCCGCATCCGCCGCGTCCCTCCGTAACGGCACGCGTCGATCGCGGCATCGTGGGATGGGACGTGGCCACGTTCTTTTAATGGAAAGAGCGAAACGTCCCCCACTTCCCCATAAAAGCAGAGGAAGCAGGAGCGGTTCCCCTCTTACGCCTTCATTGCTTCTTCTTCCATCTCCAGAGATTCCTCCTTGCGCTCCGCCTCCACATCTCCTCCGCCGTCTTCCGCATCCGCGGCGCCGGCGGACTCTTCGTCCCCCCCTCCCTCGCCGCCTCCGCCATGGCCCCGAAGACCGAGAAGGCGAAGGCGGAGAAGACCAAGAAGGAGAAATCCGAGCAGGCGGCGAGGCTTACTCTGCTGCGGAAGCGGAACGTCGTCCTCTCGCTGAGGCTTAGCGCGCGGGAGCTCTGGAACAAGTATTACTTGTTCTGGGCCAAGGAGACCAAGGCGCATCCCCGGACCAGAGCTTATCCCGCCGCCGCCAAGGACCATTACCCCGGCGGGTATTTCTTCTTTGCTGCTTTCTTCCATTGCGGCCTTTGTCCCCCTTTTTCTGAATTTTTCTGCGACATCATGCACACCTACGGCCTCCACCTTCTAGACTTCACCCCCAACGCCATCCTCACGATGGCGGTTTTCGCACATCTGTGCGAAAACTATATTGGGATCTATCCGAATGTAGCGCTGTTTAGGCACTTCTTCACCCCTAGAGTAGAGGCCGGCGCTCCCCTCTCCGGAGGAATCTCTTGGGTCTTCCGTCTGAACAAGAAGGAATCCTACTTGCCGGGGGAGCTCCGCGGCAAGTGGGAGGAGTGGCGCGCGGACTGGTGTTGGATAGTTGAGGACGAGCCGCAACCCTTCACTGCGCCGCGCACAACAGCCATCGTGCGCGGCAGGGACTGGAGTGAGTTGGACTCGGACGACATCAAGCTCAACGTCGCCCTCGTCAGAATTCTTCGTCTCCGGGTAGCTAAGTTGTCTGTCGGAGAAGTAGGAGCAGATTTCCTCCGCCGCCGCATTGCCCCTCTACAGGATAGAAAGAGGCCAGCATGGGAGTACGGCAACGCGGCGGACGTAATGAGACTGCGCCCGGGGCTAAACTTCAACTTCACATCGCTGGAGCTGAAGGGGATGGTCCGGGAACTCTTTAAGCACGACCCGGCCCACCCAGAGTGGTTCAGAGCTCCCCGGGGAGTGGTGCCCCTCTGCAACAGCACGGCCCGGGATCCTCTTCGCGCCATGATGCCTGCGTGTGACTCGCATGGCGTGGACCGCACATGGATTCCGCCCAAGTCATCAGACATCATAAGCTTCTTCGACAACCTGGTGGAGGTGGCGAAGAACAAGGATGATATCAAGGGGCTCACACGGGACACCACCGACCAGGAGATTGCTTATATAGCTTCTCGGGTAGAAGAGGCCGCTGCAGCCGCAGCGGCAGGAGAGTTTGGCTTCTCAGTTGATGAGGCAGAGGCTGCGGATGCGTCCAGCCAAGCAGAGGAGGCGGAGATCCGCAGGCTGCTGCAGCTTCCCCCCGACGAACTCGCCGGGGTCCCTTCTTTGAGGCACTCCGGGATCCCCGGAATCGTGACCGAGGCCGCGGCAAGAGGCGGCGTTGCCGGAGGAAACAGGGGCGCCGCAGGGAGCGGAGGCGCCGGAGGGGGCGGAGGCGCCGGAGGGAAGACGGCCGCAGGGCAGGGCGCTGGGCCCAGCAAGCCAGCCGAGGAGGAGGAGGAGGAGGAGGACGTCGGGGCCGACGAGGACTCCGACGGGTCTCTGGGGCTCTATGCCGACGACGTCTCCTCGTCATCGAAGACCTCCCCGCCTCAGGCAAGTCCCAGGCGATCTCCGCTGAAACGTCTCCGCAAGGCGACGACGGGGACGAGGGCGCAGGCGCCCCGACAACAACCAACTCGCCGGGCGGCGCGAGCTACCCGGGGGAGTCAAGCCGCGACGGGGGCGCCCGGCGCACCAACCACGGCGGGGGCGACCCGCACACAGGCCGCGGCGGGGGCGACCCGCACACAGGCCACGGCGGAGGCGCCCCGCACGTCAGCGCCAAGCGGAGGAGGGTCTTCACAGAGCGGAGCGGCTGCTCCGCCTGCTCCCCGGGCCTCGGTGTCCACAGGGGCCGGGTCCTTGCAGCCCCCAGCCCCGGGGACCGCCAAGCGCCCGAGGGAGTCTTCGCCTCCTGCTCCTCGCGCGGACGCGCCTCAGGTGGCGTTCGACTTCTCCGCCCTGAGCGACGACGACGACGACGAGGAACATGAGTAAGAACTCGAGGTCTTGCATCTTCTTTAACTTTGTCTTGATTCTTGTTGATTCTGATCTTGCTTCTTGCTTTGACTTCAGGACCCTGGCCCAGCGAGTGGCGAAGAAGGCTAAGGTTCCCGTCGTCGAGGTCGCGGACGACTCGCCCGTCGCGGCGACTGGGGATGCGCCGGAGACGAGCCTGCCGGACCCGAGCGCTGCTCCGAGGAGCAGCCCCCAGTGCAGCCCTCAGCGTAAGTTTGGTTTCAACCTTTCCGCTCGCCGGGCGCGCTTGAGGATCTTGTTTATACTAACATTTTGTTGTTCTTGTTGTTGTCTTGATTGTCTTGTGCAGAGGGGGAGCCACAGCCACAAGAGCACCCGGAGGTCACTCCCGAGGAGCCGCAGGCCCCGCCGTCCCCGCCAAGGACGAACTCTCCGGCAAGGGAGAGTGCTCCGCCAAGGGCGGGTACTCTGCCAAGGGCGAGCAGCCCGGCGAGGGCGGCCACCCCGCCAAGGCAGAGCTCCCCGGCGAGGGAGCCTGCCGCCGACGAAATCCGCCAAGGTAAGTTTTGCAACTCCGTCTTCTTGAATTCGTCTTTTTTGGATATTTGCTTGAACTTCTTCTTCTTTTTCTTCTTCTTCTAGATCCTCCTCCCCCAGAACAGATGGAGACGGAAACCATCGTTGTGGAGGAGGGCACGTAGGGCGACGGCGGCAACGCCCCTGTCGTTGAGGACACGGCGGGAGCCGCCGAGCCGGCTGTGGAGGAGACTGCTCCGGCCGCAGACGCGGCGGCCGGGGAGGGGGACGGCGGCCATACTGCCGACCCGGAGGCGGCAGGAGCGTCGAGCGCTGCGCCGGCCGCCGACCCCTCCACCGAGAAGGAGCCGTCTGCGTACTATCTTGAAGCCCCCAACGGCGTCTACATCCAGGTGCCGTGGGGATCTTCGTCGCGAGCCCCCGCGGGTCTGAAGGTTGTCGAGGCGCCCGGCGGGAGCGACGAGCCCGAGGAGGAGAAGCTGCTCCACCGGCTCCTGGCCCTTTACCGGGCCAGGCAGGCAAAGCTTGCGTCTCGGGAGGCCCTCGCCGCCAAGGCCGCCGCTGACATGGAGAAGCGCGCGGCGGAGCTCCACGCCGCCAACCAGGCTGCCCTCCGCGACGTGGCGGAGGAGCGCGAGAGGCTCGCCGGGGAGTACCAGGAGTGGCTCCTAGAGAAGGCCGAGGCCGAAGAGCAGCAGTGACTCGCCGGAGAGGAGCTGTCCCGACGAGAAGGAGAGCTCACCCAACGGAAGGTCAACCTCGACTCCCACGAGGAAGACCTTGCCGCCCGGGAGCAGGCCCTTGGCGGAGAGCTGAAGGAGGCGAAGGCCGCCGCGGCTGCCGCGGAGACCGCCAAGGAGGAGCTCGCAGCCAAGGTTGCGCAACTGGAGGAGTCCCTGAAAGCGAGCGTGGAGAGGGTCACCGCGCTCAACACAGAGCGCGAGAAGGACGCCCACACCAACCCTGAACTCCAGGTGCGTCTCTCCAAGCAGGGCGACGAGCTGAAGGCCGCCAAGGATTCGATTGAGGATCTGAAGCTGAAGGTTTCCACGTTGAAGGACTCGCTTGACGCCGTCCGAGACCAGGAAACCAAGCTGAAGGAAGAGCTCCGCAAGGAGCGAGGCTTGGTGGAGAGCGCCACCACTGCGGCTGAGAACTTCCGCCGGACCATTGAAGTGTGGACCGATGACTTGGTGGCCTCTGCATCCAACATTGACCAGGAGCTATTGGCGCTGAAGGTTGAGCATCTTATATACTCTCCGGATCCAAACCTCCCCCACAGCGCCAAGCTCAGCCTCTTCTTCAGAGGGATCGCGCCGGCTCTTGCAGATCTTCGGAAGAAGCTCCCCGCGCAACTGGCCGAGGAGTCGCGCCAGCTCTGCGCGGGAACCTTGGAGCGCGTTCTGACGAAGATTGTATACCGCAATCCTGGTATAAACCTCGCCAACGTTCTCCGCAGCTTGCCGGCCGACGCGGATATGGAGGCGCTAAAGGCGCAGGTCGCCCACATTATCGCCAAAGTGAACAAGATCTCCAGGATTGAAGGCGACCGCGTAGACTAGGCCTCCTTTTCCTTTATCTCTTTTGTTGCTGCATAGTGTGCTATGAACTCATTAGTCATTGCGACAAGTTATCCCTTGTAAGATATTTATCTTATTTTGATAAATTAGTGCAATGTTATCTCCCTTGTGTTGGTCCTTTACTTTGTATGCTTTTCACCCTACGCTTCCAGGGAGCTTGCCGGCAAGGGCCCTTTGCCGCGAGCGCTGAGTGCTGGACTCTGAGCAGCCTGCTGGCCAAGGTCTTACCGGCAAGCAACCTTGCCGCAGCTAGTCGCAGCGCACTTAGCTTGTTGAGTGAACTCGAAAACGAAACAAGGGCGCGACACTTGTCGCAGCTCGCTTAAGTCGTTGAGCGTACTCGAAAACAAGATAAGGGTGCGGCTAGCCACGGGTAGGTTCCTCCACGCACAGGTTTTCCATACAAAGTGTGATTGTTCAAGGAAGACAACTAAAATTTAAAAATTTGAATTGCTCAAATTCTAGTAACTTAGCTTTCATGATCTGTGCGTTCTCCGGCAAGCTTCTTTTTCTTGAACAACACTTGGTTCCCCTTCTATCTCCTTCCCCCCGGCAAACTTGTGCGCGAGGAACATTCCTTCTGCTTAAGAAGCAAGGAAAAAGAGAGGAAAACAAGTATATGGCCTTTCGGCGTGCTAATGCTTACCGGATACGTATGTTGCACAAGAAATGCCAAATAACGCATGCAAATAGCGAAGAAAAGCATGGAAAAGGCAAATAGCGCAAAATACGAAAGCTTTACTGATGCACGGGGTCTTCGCCCGGCTTTGTACAAAGGGTTACATGCAGCAGCGGCAAAGCTTGTACAAAAGGTGGTTGCCGGAGCGGATCACGGCAACCGCGCCTTATGGGTGAAACTTGCGAAGATGCTCTATGTTCCAGGAGTTGCTCACCGGTAAGCCTTCTTCGGTCTCAAGGCGGACAGCGCCGGGCCTTGTGACTTGTCTCACCCGATAAGGGCCTTCCCACTTCGGCGTCAACTTGTTGGAATTCTTGGCGGACTGAACACGCCGAAGAACAAGGTCGCCTTCCTCGAGACTCCTGGCCATAACCTTGCGGCTATGGTAGCGACGCAAGGCTTGCTGGTATCGAGCAGCTCGTACAGCAGCCTGGAGACGTTCCTCCTCGAGGAGCAATGCATCATCTTGTCGCAGTTGCTCTTGCTCGAGCTCATCATAAGCGAGCACTCGAGGAGATCCGTATACGAGTTCCTTGGGGAGAACTGCCTCTGCTCCATAGACTAGAGCAAAGGGTGTCTGTCCGGTGGCTCGACTTGGTGTCATCCTGATTGACCAAAGAGCCGCCGGTAGCTCCTCTATCCAGTTTCTTCCGCACTTGCGCAGCCTGTCAAAGGTCCTTGTCTTGAGTCCGCGCAGCACTTCGGCATTTGCCCTCTCCGCTTGACCGTTGCTCCTCGGGTGAGCAACAGAAGCGAAACAGACCATGGCGCCAAGGTCTTGGACGTACTGCATGAAGGTGCGACTTGTAAATTCTGTACCGTTGTCGGTGATGATCCTGTTAGGGATTCCGAAACGGCAAACAATCGACCTGAAGAACCTGACCGCTGACTGTGCTGTCACCTTCCTCACTGGTTCCACTTCTGGCCACTTTGTGAACTTGTCGATTGCGACGTACAAGTACTCAAAGCCCCCGACAGCGCGAGGGAAAGGGCCGAGGATATCGAGCCCCCAGACCGAGAAGGGCCAAGATAAAGGGATCGTCTTGAGAGCTTGAGCTGGCTGATGAATTTGCTTTGCATGGAACTGGCACGCTTCACACTTGGTTACTAGTGCAGTTGCATCTTGGAGGGCTTCTTGCCAAAAGAACCCTTGCCGGAAAGCCTTCCCGGCAAGCGCCCTTGCGCCAATATGGTGGCCGCATATGCCTCCGTGTATTTCTGCCAACAGCTTCTGTCCATCTTCTCTGGAAATGCACTTCAACCTGACACCATTGAGTCTTCTTCTGTACAGCTCATTGTCCACGAACTGGTACATACTTGACTGCCTGGTTATCTTCTCTATTTCTTCTGGGTCGTCGGGAAGTTCTCCAGTTTGTAGAAAACGGACGATCTGCTGCGCCCATGCCGGAGCCCGAGGCTCAACGGCAAGGACTAAAGGCATGAGGGCCGCTGCGGGAACCTTAGCTTCCACGGCAAGTACCTCCGGTTCTGCCGGAGCTGATGGTCCCCCGGCAAGCTCGCCGGGGCGAGGCTTGTCGAGAACGATTGCTTCAACTGTACAGATCCGAGGATCTGCAGGAGCAAACTGTTCCTCAGCGTTCTGATCGTTGATCTTGGGGACCTTGGCGGCGGCCTCGGGGAGATCCGCCGGCAAGTAGTCGCCGGAGACCAACTTTCTCTTCTTGGACTGCCCAATTGATGGTGTAACGGATGGTTGAGTTAGCTTGAGCAAGAAGGTCCCTGGTTCCACAGGTAACTTCATCGCAGCACACTTCGAAAGGCCATCTGCAATTTCATTCTGAGCTCTCGGGACGTGCTCCATTTGCAGACCTTCAAAGTGCTCTTCAAGCTTCCTCACTTCATCTACATAAGCTTCCATCAAAGGGCTCTGGTAACTCTTGTTAACTTGTCGGACCACCAACTGGGAATCTCCCCGCACAATCAGCTTCCTGATCCCAAGTTCGGCCGCAATCTTGAGGCCGGCAAGCAAGCCTTCATATTCTGCAGTATTGTTTGTCGCTTGCTCCCTGGGAAAGTGCATCTGGATAACATACTTGAGGTGTTCTCCGGTGGGTGCTATGAGTACCACACCGGCTCCAGCGCCTTGCAGCGAGAAGGCACCATCAAAGTACATTACCCATTCACTTGTCACTTCTTGCACGGGTACACTTGTCTCTGGAACTTCCTCATCGGGCGTCGGGGTCCATTCAGCTATGAATTCTGCCAAAGCTCGGCTCTGTATGGTTGAGGTACTTTCAAACTTGAGTCCAAAGCTTGATAATTCCAGTGCCCACTCAACGATCCTGCCTGTTGCTTCTGGATTGTGCAATATCCTCTTCAGCGGAATGCGAGTGACCACTGTTATCTCATGTGCCTGGAAGTAATGGCGCAACTTTCTCGAGGCCATGAGGAGGCCGAAAAGCAACTTCTGCACCCCGGAGTATCTTGATCTAGCCCCCTGCAAGAGGGAACTCACAAAATACACTGGGCGCTGCACCATCTTCTTCCGCACTTCTTGCTCCTGCGCAGAGTTGTCCTTGTCGGGGCCAGAGCTTGTCGGAGGAGCCCCCTGCTTGTCGCTGGATTCGCTTGCCGGTGGTGCTGATTCCTCGTCGGCCTCCCTCTCCGCTACTAACGCAGCACTAACCACCTGGTTGGTTGCCGCTAGGTACAGCAGCAACTTCTCCTGTGGTCTAGGTGCGACAAGTATCGGAGTAGAGGATAGGTACCGTTTCAAGTCTTGCAGCGCTGCCTCCGCTTCCGGAGTCCATTTCATTGGACCTGCCTTCTTCAAAATTTTGAAGAAAGGAAAGGCGCGTTCTGCAGACTTCGAAATGAACCTACTGAGGGCAGCCACACAACCTGCAAGCTTTCTGACATCCTTGACGCGCTTCGGGGCTTCGATCTGCTCGATGGCTTTAGTCTTGTCGGGGTTGGCTTCAATCCCTCTCTGTGACACAAAGAACCCGAGAAGCTTGCCGGAGGGGACTCCAAAGACGCACTTCTCGGGGTTCAACTTAAGCTGTATCTTGCGCAGGTTCTGAAATGTCTCTTCCAAATCTTGGACCAGGGTATCCTTGCTCTTGCTCTTCACCACGATATCATCCATGTAAGCCTCTACATTTCTGTGGATCTGTGGCTCAAAAGCAGTGTGCACTACCCTTGCAAATGTTGATCCTGCATTCTTCAGTCCAAATGGCATGCGTATGAAGCAATAAGTGCCACATGGAGTGATAAATGCAGTCTTCTCTTCATCTTCTTTGGCCATGAAAATCTGGTGGTAGCCTGAATATGCATCAAGAAAAGAGAGTAGCTCACATCCGGCAGTGGAGTCAACAATCTGGTCAATGCGTGGCAAGGGAAATGGATCCTTAGGACATGCTTTATTCACATCGGTGAAGTCTATACACAGTCTCCACTTCCCATTGGCCTTGCGCACGACGACTGGGTTTGCCAACCACGTCGGATGGATCACGCCTCTAACTAGGCCCGCTGCTTCTAGCTTCTTGATTTCTTCACCAATGAATTCTTGGCGCTCCACGGCTTGCTTCCTCACCTTCTGCTTGACGGGCCGCGCATGAGGACAAATAGCAAGCTTGTGCTCAATTACCTTCCTGGGAACACCGGGGATGTCAGATGGTTGCCAGGCAAACACATCGACATTCGCCCGCAGGAAGGCAACGAGCGCGCTTTCCTATTTGCTGTCAAGCGTGGCACTGATGGTGAAGGTACCACCAGTGCCGTCCTCCTTGGCGGACACCTTCTTGGTTGCCGGAGGAGCGGCCATCCCCTTCTTGCACTTGCCGCTGAAGCTCGCGCCAAAGATGTCGGGGGAAACTGTCCACCACGAGCACCTATGGGACCGGAGCCCCTTGTTCGTGCGGTAAGGGAGCGGAGGGAGCACAAAGAGCAGATCGTGGTGAGCACGCGGGCAGTTTACCCAGGTTCGGGCCGCGAAGGACGCGTAAAACCCTACTCCTGCTTGATTGTATTGAGTTGGAGAGCTCGAGAGCTTGAAGAACTAGCTACACCGAGCGAGTGAACGATCTAGGTTCCGAACCCCCTCTACGTTGTGCATGGGCCTCCTTTTATAGCTCAAGGGGTCACCGACAGGTGTCAACGTAGGAGAAAGGGTAAAAATGTAATAGTGGTGGTAGTTGTAACAGTGCGGGAACAGTGGATGAACAGTGCATGAACAGTGGTCACCACCTACTTTGACAGTGGGGGACAAGAGCATTTAATGCCCGTCGCCGTCGACCCCAAAAGCACCCGCCCTTGCGTCTCCGTTTGCCACGGCGATGGCTTTATCACCGTGGAGCGCCACCGTGTCCCCCAGACTGCACAGCCATCCGCCACGCGTCCCTGGAGTGGCCCCAGGGCGATGCGTGGTTCGATGAGCTGGAGCGTGGGCACACAGCGTAACTCTCCCAGGCAAGCACCTTGCCGGGGTCTTGACCTTGCCGGGCCCGGGAGCTTGTCGGGCTCTGAAGCTTGTCGCTCCCCGGGCCCTGCCGGGGCGCACGTCGCGCCGAGGCATGTCTTCTGAAGTGCAATCTTCTAGTCTTCCTGGCAAGCTCCTCTCGCCAGGGTCTTGTACTAGTGAGGTAATCTTGAGCCTGGAACGGCCTTCCCGGCAAGCTCCACTTGCCGGGGCCTTGAGCTTCTGTCTTGTATACTTTGTTTTTGAATGGTTTTATATGGAGCAGGAAGGTCTCCGGCGAGCACGTGGTAGGTCCTGCCGCGGGAAGCTGCTACTGCCCGTGCACAAGTTGGGGTACAGAGGTACCCCTACCTTAGTACACCGACAACTTCACTCTGAAATTCTTTGAAGTTTTCACATGTTTCAGACTTATGTTTCATTAAGTAGATATACACATATCTGCTCGAATCATCTGTGAAGGTCAGAAAATAATGATACCCGCCGCGAGCCTCAACACTCATTGGACTGCATACATCGGTATGTATTATTTCCAATAAGTCAGTTGCTCGCTCCATTGTTCCGGAGAATGGAGTTTTAATCATCGTGCCCAAGAGGCATGGTTCGCAAGTATCAAATGATTCATAATTAAGTGATTCCAAAAGTCCATGTGCATGGAGTTTCTTTATGTGCTTTACACTAATATGACCTAAACGGCAGTGCCACAAATATATTGCACTATCGTTATCAACTTTGCATCTTTTGGCATCAATATTATGAATATGTATATCACTACGATCGAGATTCAACAAAAATAGACCACTCATCAAGGGTGCATGACTGATACGTCTCCAATGTATCTATAATTTTTTATTGTTCCATGTTGTTTTATTATCAATCTTGGATGTTTTATAATCATTTTATAGTCATCTCATATCATTTTTTGGTACTAACATATTGACATGTGCCAGGTGCCAGTTGTTGTTTTATGCATGTTTTTTACATCACAGGAAATCAATATCAAACGGAGCCCAGACACCGCGAAACTTTTTGGAGATTTTTTTGGGGCTAGTGATACGTCTCCAACGTATCTATAATTTTTTATTGTTCCATGCTATTATATTATCTGTTTTGAATGTTTAATGGGATTTATTATGCACTTTTATATTATTTTTGGGACTAACCTACTAACCCAAGGCCCAGTGCAAATTATTATTATTTTTGCCTATTTCAGTGTTTCACAGAAAAGGAATATCAAACGGAGTCCAAATGGAATGAAACCTTTGTGAGGATCGTTTTTGGAACAAACGCAACCTAGAAGACTTGGAGTACACGCCAGGGAAGCCACGAGGCAGCCACGAGGCAGGAGGGCGCGCCCAGGGGGGGTAGGCGCGCCCCCCACCCTTGTGGGCCCCTCGTAGATCCACTGACATATTTCTTCATCCTATATATACTCATATGCCCTGAAAACTTCAGAGAGCACCACAAAACCCTATTTCCACCGCCGCAACCTTCTCTACCCGTGAGGTCCCATCTTGGGGCCTGTTCCGGAGCTCCACCAGAGGGGGAATCGATCACGGAGGGCTTCTACATCAACACCATAGCCTCTCCGATGAGTTGTGATTAGTTTACCACAGACCTTCGTGTCAGGACCCCGATCCTAAGTCACACAGGTCTAGCCTGTAACACATCATATCACTTTACGGCCTCACGCACGGTATCCCCACGGGTGCCACCTTACCTGGCCCGGGACCGTTTGCGCATTTTGGCACACGTATATGATAGTGTCACTAGCATCCATATGACAGAGAACCCGGGCCAACATGACTAGTTATAAACCAAAAGTGGCACTAAATTACAGAGACAGGCATACATGACCCAGCAATGAACGTGTCGGTCATCAACGTATGAACCCAAGTCGTAGCAAGCTACAAGGACTTAAAGGAACAACGCGTGACATTTCCCCTAAGGGACAGACACAGGAACGAAGAAGGACACATGCCGGCCAGCCTAAGTGTTCCGGAGCAGTAGCAAGCTACCAAGGCTCAGTGGAAGCACTAGGAGATATTTCCCTGTAAGATAGGCTACCAAGGGTAAACAACTAGGTGTCGGATCCCACACATAGAAATACACATTACACGTACGCATAACATGCAAGTATGTGTTGTACAACATGGCATCACAACATAACTCAACAACTCATATAGATAAGGCCCAGAAGAGCCATCATAACATTTATTACAAGCAGAGGTCACATGACCCAACATACAGAGCATACAGGCAACAGAAGCATAACATGTCTGAGTACAGACAACTACAAATGAAAAAGGCTGAGAAGCCTGACTATCTACAAGATCCTCCCAAGGGTACAAGATCGTAGCTGAGGTAACAAGCTAAACGTCGAAGTCCACGCGGAACTACTAGTGAGACTGAAGTCTCTCTGCAAAACATAAATTAAGCAAACATGAGTACAAAGGTACTCAGCAAGACTTACATCAGAACTAGCTACATATGCATCAGTATCAACAAAGGGTGGTGGAGTTTGACTGCAGCAAGCCAGCTTTGACTCGGTGGCTATCCTGAACTACGACAGCAAGTAACTCTTTTGAGGTGGCGCACACGAGTCCACATATTCACCAATCAATACACCACTATGGATCCGCTCCCGTCTCCCTACGAGAAGGCCATCCACAGCACTCACGCTTATCTTGCGTGTTTTAGAGTATCCACTTTCACTTGTCTATGAACTGTACAGGTAACCCAGAAGTCCATTACCGCGGACACGGCTATTCGAATAGATCATATATAACCCTGCATGGGTGTACTTCTTCACACACGCTCTCGCCACTTACCGCCATGTACACGTCATGTATCTCGACAACCTTCAAGCGGAAGCCTGGCGAGGGTGTCGGCCACGACCTGACTAACCACACAAGTCTCTAGTCCAGGTTTATCACCTATTTGGGTTCCATCCGTGGGGAGATCCGGCCGGGGTGTCGCTCACGGCCCCAAACGATGTGTGCAGGGTTCCCGCATCACCAAACGGGCGACCGGTACACCATGCCATGTACCTGCCGCATCACAGCCCACCCCGAGGGTCAGCGCTGCGCACGACCTCCAGTAAACTACAAACACCAGAAACTAGTTGCAACTCCTGGACAGAGGACAAGGGCAATTAATAAGTCGAGAGGGTCCATTGGTTTCGGGCCCAATATATGGTAGTAATTGGTCATGGATCACAAACACAGAACTCGGTTCCTGAGGACGGCTGCAATGAGACAACCCACCATGTACTCCTACATGGCCTCTCATCGCTACCTTTAACAAATCGTGTTCACACACAATAGGACATGTTCACCATCCTTCCAATTCATCCCCGATGAATCAGACCTGACACAACTCTAAGCAATAGCAGGCATAACCAGAAGCATGAATGAGTAGGCACAACATGGCTCAAACAACTCCTACTCATACTAGTGGGTTTCAACTATTTACTGTGGCAATGACAGGTCATGCAGTGGAAAGGGGTTCAACTACCGCAGCATGTAATAGTTGAAGCGTTGTTGCCCTAATGCAGTAAAGAGAGCAAGAGCGAGAGAGTGGGATTGTATCGGAATGCTCAATGGGGTTTTGCTTGCCTGGCACTTTTGAAGATAACATTGGGCCTTCATCGGTGTCATCGATTACATCGTCCGAACCACGTCAATCGAGAGGGGACAAAAACCGACAACACAGAGAAAACACAATCAATGCAATGCGACAATATGATGCATGATCATGACATGGCAGTATGCTGTTGATTGAGCTAATGCAACTAGCCACCATATTAAAAGAAGTTGGTTTGAACCAAAGGTTCAAATTCAAACTCCATATGTGATTATTTAATTGTCATTTAATTGATTTGACATGATCAATAGGTTTAACTTGTTCAAACATGCATGAAAATGCCATAAACAGATTCCTCATATTTTTCTGATCATTTTTCATATATAAATTATTTTCATCTGAGCTACGGTTGATTTTATATGATTTTTAGAAGTTTTGAATATTTTCTGAAATAAATAAATCATTTCTAATTTATTTAAAATTCCAGAAAACACTTATTGCGTCAGCATTACGTCACGGTGATGTCAGCAGTCAACAGGGGCTGGTCCAGGTCAAACCCTGACAGCTGGGACCCACGTGCCAGTCTAACAACTAACTAACAAAGTTAACTAGTGTTAAGTTAAACACTAACCTAGGTTAATTAGAGTCTGTGCCCACTTGCCAGTGACTCATTTAGTAAACCAGGGTGTTTTAGCACTAATTTTCCTAAACTAAAAACTGTCAGCGGCCGGGCCTACATGTCATTGAGCCAGGGAAGGTCAAACCCCTAGTCAACCGGGCCTAATACACCGGCGGCTTGTCACCGGCAACAGCGAGCATGGCGGAGCGGCTCGGAAACGCGCTGTGTGGCCCCGTTCGCAGCGTGGCTGGGCTCGTTCGAGAGCCCAGGCCAGCGCGTGTCAGGCGGTGGCGCTAGTCGGGCCTGGGGTGGCCGAAGGCGACGGCGAGGAGCTCGACCGCGGCGGCCGGAGCTCGAGCGTGAGCGCGGGCAGTGCTGCGATGCGCGAGCAGGAAAGCTGAGGCGCTAGCGGGGGCCTACGCGATGCGGGAAGCAGATTAGACTCGCCGGGGTGACCATTTGGTCACCGGAGCTGCGCCGACGGCGAGCTCGGGCGGCGGCGCGTGCGGGTGAATGCGGCGCAGCAGCTATGGTGTGCGAGAGAGGGAGCGGGGAAGGGGAGCAGGGGCAGGAGCTCACTGCGGTTGCGACAAGGCGAACGACGAGCTCGGGGAGGGGCTGGAGATGAGGTGCGGTCGCCGGCGATCTCGGATGCCCGAGGTAGAAGACGACCATGGTGACGGCGTTCGGAGGCGTCTGGTGCCGCGTGGCTCGACGGAGAGGTCTAGGGCGACGAGGCGGAGCTCTTGAGCCAGTCAGGGAAGCGAGGGGGAGGCGGTGGACGCGGTGGTGCACGGCGGCGTTGCCGTGGCCGCGTCGGCCATCGTGGAAGAGAGCGAGGGAGAGAGCAGGAGGGGGAGAAAGGGCGTCCAGGGGATCGGTGCGGCTCCGGGGAGGTGTTTCGAGGCGTCGCTGCGCTGTCCAGGCGATGCAGGCGAGCAGAGAGCTACGTGGCGAGCTTGGGCGCGCCGGCGCTCACCTCCCTGCATGTGTGGTGGGAGGAAGCAGCTGACTGGTAGTTGGGCCAGTTGGGCCGGCCCAGCCAGGTAAGTGCCCAGGTAGGTGCTCTCTCTCTCTCTCTTTTTCTTTCTGTTTTCTGTTTTCTATTTCTTTTGTAACTTTGTGGCTTTTCCAAAAATGCTTAGGCACTTTCAAAATTCACCAAACTGCTCATGCCCACTGTTTAGCATATAACCAACATGGAACATTTCAGTTTAGGATTATTTGAACATTTAGAATATATAGTAGCATTTAAATGCCCAAATGCAAATACTTTAAGATTTAATTCAAAAATCCAGAATGGCCCTATAAAAGTGTGCACCATTTTTAACAATGGTTCTAGACCAATTCAAAAATCATGAACATTTTCAAAGGCATTTTGGGTCAATGAAACATTTTTAGGTTGAACCTAGTTGAATTCTTTTGGTGCTAGGGTTTGATCAAACCCCATTTCAACTTTCTGGAAAACTTAAACATGATGCAACAGACAAGTGCTATCCTAATGCAAGGTAAAGCTGGGGATGTGACACTTCAGGGCCATAGTTATTAGCTAGATGGCTTCTTCTCTCTCTTTGGATCTCAATACAAAGTTCTCCATGATCTTCTTGGAGATCTATTCGATGTAATACTTTTTGCGGTGTGTTTGTCGAGATCCGATGAATTGTGGGTTTATGATCAAGATTATCGATGAACAATATTTGGTTCTTCTCTGAGTTCTTATATGCATGATTAAAATATCTTTGCAAGTCTCTTCGAATTATCAGTTTGGTTTGGCCTACTAGATTGATCTTTCCTGTAATGGGAGAAGTGCTTAGCTTTGGGTTCAATCTTGCGGTGTCCTTTCCTAGTGACAGCAGGGGCAGCAAGGCACGTATTGTATTGTTGCCATCGAGGATAAAAAGATGGGGTGTATATCATATTGCATGAGTTTATCCCTCTCCATCATGTCATCTTGCTTAAGGCGTTACTTTGTTCTTATGAACTTAATACTCTAGATGCATGCTGGATAGCGGTTGATGTGTGGAGTAATAGTAGTAGATGCAGAATCGTTTCGGTCTACTTGTCGCAGACGTGATGCCTATATACATGATCATGCCTAGATATTTTCATAACTATGCGCTCTTCTATCAATTGCTCGACAGTAATTTGTTCACCCACCGTAGAATATGCTATCTTGAGAGAAGCCACTAGTGAAACATATGGACCCCGGGTTTATCTTCCATCATATTAATCTCCATCTACTAGCTATCTTTTATTTTGCAATCTTTACTTTTCAATCTATAAAACAAAAATACCAAAAATATTGATCTTATTATCTCTATCAGATCTCACTTTTGCAAGTGGCTGTGAAGGGATTGACAACACCTTTATCGCGTTGGTTGCAAGGTTCTTATTTGTTTGTGCGGGTACCTGGGATTTGAGTGTACTCTCCTACTCGATTGATACCTTGGTTCTCAAAAACTGAGGGAAATACTTACGCTACTTTGCTGTATCACCCTTTCCTCTTCAAGGGAAAACTTATGCTCAAGAGGTAGCAAGAAGGATTTCTAGCGCTGTTGCTGGGGAGACTTATGCCAAGTCAAGTCAAGATTAGATCTCCCATCAACTTGCAATCTGGCGCCGTTGCCGGGGAGATCTACGCAATTGTCATATACCAAGTACCCATCACAAACTCTTATCCCACGCATTACATTATATGACATTTGCCTCTCATTTTCCTCCCCCCCCCCTCACTTCACATTTGCCGTTTTATTTGCCTTTTTCCGTTCGCTTGCTTCTTGTTTGCTTGTGTGTTGGATTGCTTGCTCGTCCCTATGGTCAAGACAATATTAAATTGTGTGACTTTTCCAATACCGACAATAATGATTTTATTAGCACCCCGATTGCTCCTATTACCGATGCTGAATCTTGTGAAATCAATGTTGCTCTGTTAAATCTTGTTATGAAAGATCAATTCTCTGGCCTTCCTAGTGAAGATGCCGCTACCCATCTAAACAACTTTGTTGATTTGTGTAATATGCAAAAGAAGAGAGATATGGATAATGATATTGTTAAATTGAAGCTATTCCTGTTTTCGCTTAGAGATCGTGCTAAAACTTCGTTCTCTTCTTTGCCTAAAAATAGTATTGATTCATGGAATAAGTGAAAAGATGCCTTTATCTCTAAGTATTTTCCACCCGCTAATATTATCTCTCTTAGAAAAGATATTATGAATTTTAAGCAACTTGATCATGAGCATGTCGCACAAGCTTGGGAGAGGATGAAATTAATAATAAGTAATTTCCCTACACATGGTTTGAAGTTATGGATGATTATACAAAACTTTTATGCTGGATTGAATTTTGCTTCTAGAAATCTCTTATATTCGGCCGCGGGAGGCACTTTCATGGAAATCACATTAGGAGAAGCTACTAAACTCCTAGATAATATTATGGTTAATTACTCTGAATGGCACACCGAAAGATCCATTAGTAAAAAAGTCAATGCAATTGAAGAGATTAATGTTTTGAGTGGAAAGATGGATGAACTTATGAAATTATTTGCTAATAAGAGTGTTTCTTCTGATCCTAATGATATGCCTTCGTCCACGTTGATTGAGAATAATAATGAATATATGTATGTGAATATTGTTGGTAGGAATAATTTTGGTAACAACGCTTATAGAGGAAACTTTAATTCTAGGTCATTCCCTAGTAATTCCTCTAATAATTATGGTAATTCCTACAACAACTCTTATGGAAATTGTAATAAGATGCCATCTAAATTTGACACTAGTGTTAAAGAATTTATAAATTCTCAAAAGAATTTCAATGCTTTACTTGAAGAGAAATTGCATAATTTTGATGAGTTGCCTAGGAACGTGGATAGAATCTCTCTTGATGTTGATTCTTTGAAACTTAGATCTATTCCACCTAAGCATGATATCAATGAGTCTCTCAAAGCCATGAGAATTTCCATTGATGAGTGCAAGGAAAGAACCGCTAGGATGCGTGTTAAAAGAGATTGCTTTGTGAAAGCGTGTTCTTCTAGTTTAGATGATAATAAGGATTGAGATCTAAAAGTAATTGATGTGTCTCCAATTAAATCCGTGTTTTCTAATATGAATTTTGATAAAGATGGGACAGGAGGTGAATCAACTTTAGTTAAAAGACGTCCCAATGATTCGGAGTTTTTAGATCTTGATGCAAAAAGTGTTAAAAGTGGGATTGAAGAGGTCAAAACTTTACATAGCAATGAACCCACTATTTTGGATTTCAAGGAATTTAATTATGATAATTGCTCTTTGATAGATTGTATTTCCTTATTGCAATCCGTACTAAATTCTCCTCATGCTTATAGTCAAAATAAAGCTTTTACCAAACACATTGTTGATGCTTTAATGCAATCCTATGAAGAAAAACATGAATTAGAAGTTTCTATCCCTAGAAAACTTTATGATGAGTGGGAACCTACTATTAAAATTAAGATTAAAGATCATGAATGCTATGCTTTGTGTGATTTGGGTGCTAGTGTTTCCACAATTCTAAAAACTTTGTGTGATATGTTAGGTTTCCATGAACTTGATGATTGTTCTTTTAATTTGCATCTTGCGGATTATACCATTAAGAAACCTATGGGAAGGATTATTGTTGTTCTTATTGTTGCAAATAGGAATTATGTTCCCGTAGATTTCATCGTTCTTGATATAGATTGCAACACGCATGTCCTATTATTCTTGGTAGACCTTTCCTTAGAATGATTGGTACAATTATTGATATGAAGGAAGGAAATATTAGATTCCAATTTCCGTTAAGGAAAGGCATGGAACACTTTCCTAGAAATAAAATCAAATTACCTTATGAATCTATTATGAGAACCACTTATGGATTGCCTACCAAAGATGGCATTACCTAGATATATTCTTGTATCATGCCTAGATAGGGGCGTTAAATGATAGCGCTTGTTGGAAGGCAACCCAATTTTATTTTATTTGCTTTTCACTCCGTTTAGTAATAAATAATGCATATAGCTTCTGTTTAGATGTGGTTTTGTGTTTTAATTAGTGTTTGTGCCAAGTAGAACCTTTGGGACGACTTGGGTGAAGTCTTTGCGATCATGCTATAAAAAACTGAAATTTTTGCGCTCACGAGATTAGCTGCCTTTTTTACTGGAAAGTGATTTTAGGTTGATTATTTCTGCAGATTATTAGCAGACAAATTCCTCACGTCCACCAATTTATTTCAGAATTTTTAGAGTTACAGAAGTATTCAAAAGTTACAGATTGCTACAGACTATTCTGTTTTTGACAGATTCTGTTTTTCGTGTGTTGTTTGCTTATTTTGATGAATCTATGGCTAGTATCGGGGGGTATGAACCATATATAAGTTGGAATATAGTAGGTTTAACACCAATATAGATAAAGAATGAGTTCAATACAGTACCTTCAAGTGGTGGTTTGTTTTCTTATACTAACGGAGCTCACGAGATTTTCTGTTAAGTTTTGTGTTGGAAGTTTTCATGTTTTTGGGTAAGGATTTGATGGACTATGGAAGAAAGAGTGGCAAGAGCCTAAGCTTGGGGATGCCCAAGGCACCCCAAGGTAAAATTCAAGGACAACCAAAAGCCTAAGCTTGGGGCTGCCCCGGGAAGGCATCCCCTCTTTCGTCTTCGTCTATCGGTAACTTTAGTTGAGACTATATTTTTATTCACCACATTATATGTGTTTTGCTTGGAGCATCATGTATGATTTTAGTAGTTGCTTTTCAGTTTACCACAATCATCCTTGTTGTACACACCTTTTGGGAGAGACACACATCAATCGAATTTATTAGAATACTCTATGTGCTTCACTTATATCTTTTGAGCTAGTTAGTTTTACTATAGTGCTTCACTTATATTTTTTAGAGCACGGTGGTGGTTTTATTTTATAGAAATTATTTATCTCTCATGCTTCACTTAGATTATTTTGAGAGTCCTTTAGAACAGCATGGTAATTTGCTTTGGTTACAAAGTTAGTCCTGATATGATAGGCATCCAAGATGGGTATAATAAAAACTTTCATATTAAGTGCATTGAATATTATGAGAAGTTTGAAACCTGATGATTGTTTTGAGATATGAGGATGGTGATATTAGAGTCAGGCTAGTAGAGTAGTTCTGAATTATAGAAATACTTGTGTTGAGGTTTGCTTGTCCCGTAGCATGCACGTTTGGTAACCGTTGTGTGACAAATTTGAAGCATGAGGTATTTCATTGATTGTCATCCTTTGTGTGGAGGTCGGGATCGCGCGATGGTTAACTCCTACCAACCCTTCCCCTAGGAGCATGCGTATAGTACTTCGTTTTTATGACTTGTAGATATTTTCAATAAGTATGTGAGTTCTGTATGACTAATGTTGAGTTCATGGATTATACGCACTCTCACCCTTCCACCATTGCTAGCCTCTCTTGTACCGCGTAACTTTCGCCGGTACCATACACACTCCATATACCTTCCTCAAAACAGCCATCATACCTACCTATCATGGCATTTCCATAGCCATTCCGAGATATAATGCCATGCAAGTTTCCACCGTTCCGTTTATTATGACACGCTTCATCATTGTCATGTTGCCACGCATGATCATGTAGTTGACATCGTATTTGTGGCAAGGCCACCATGCATAAATTTTCATACATGTCACTCCTAATTCATTACACATTGTCGGTGGGAACGACACCTATGGGATCACAAGAATCCCTACTACGGTTAGCGGGGCGCGGGGTTGAGAGAAGAGCGGATCAAACAGATAGCACACGGTTCGTTTATCCAGGTTCGGGCCGCGAGGATGCGTAAAACCCTACTCCTGCTTTGGTGGATTGTATATCTGTGTTATTCAGCTAGCTATGGGGCGTGAGGAGCCCCAAAAACCTGAATCCTCCTCCTGGTCGCCTCGGGCCTCTTTTTATAGAAAAAGGGGTTGCCACAGTGGCACACAGGAGGTGGAAAGGGTACAGTGATGCGAGTTTATCCCTCGCATTACATGACAAGGCGCATTTAATGCGTCTTGCTTAGGTGTCCTTGCTTTATCGGGGACGGGGGAGAGATATGGATTATCCGTTGCCGCTCCTTCTTGTGTCGACATGCGCCCTGGCCAGCGATGCCATGTAGGTAGGCAGGCAGCTGAGGTGGCGCAATGGTGGGTCTTCACGAAGATCTGCATGTCGCCACGCAGGTGCCTGCCCAGCTGGTTGGGTCGGCAGCTGCATAAGGCGGTGGAATTTTAGTCGGCGTGGGCCTGATGGTGGCCCTGTGGATGTCCTTGGCAAGGGCCTTGCCAGGGCCCCGGCAAGGGTCTTGCCGCAGCGCCTGCTGCCATCCCCGGCAAGGTGCTTGCCGGAGGTCTTGTGGTCTTCCTTGGCTGGGATCCCGCCAAGGGTCATCGTCTTCTTAGTGCGTATCTGATCTTGAATGTCCTCACAAAGATCTGCATGCCACTACGGGGATGTCTCCCGAATCCTTGCCCCATGGGGGCAGTGGACTCAAGGGTGATTTGCTCCGTAGGCGTGGGGCGAGTTGCCGCGGCAAGGGTCTTGCCGGGGCTACTAGAGCCGGCCCCAGCAAGGATCTTGCCGGGAGAGCCCGTCTTGTCCCTTGGCTCTTCGTGGTCTTGGCTTTGGTGTTGCTCCAGTTCCATCGAGCTTCGGTCTCACCCTGGCTCACCTTCCTTGCCTTGCCTGGTGTGGTGGTGCCCGCGGCTCAGACTGCCCGTGCAGAGTCATAGGGGTACAAAAAATGTACCCCCCCCCTTTTTGTACACCGACAGGAGCCCCCGGTCCTCGGCCACACATAAGCGCGATGCGTTGTTGGGCTAGGCCCAGAACGGTGCGCGGGCAGCGGGACGGTTTTTACCGTGGTAAGACTTTTCGCGCGCTGCGCCTCACACGATCCGCGCGCGTGGCGCGGTGTGGAGGGGTGTGCGTGACGTGGGCGGCATGCGTGGGGTTGGTTCCCGCAGGCATGCGTCACGTCACAGTTAATGTGAAAGGAGGCGGCCCGCGTTTTCCCCCATAAGAAGGAATAACCGTGGGCGCGCTGCTCACTTTCTCCTCTTTCATCGTGCCTTCTCCAATCTTAGAGCTGTCGTTTCCTCTCTTCCTTCCTTCCTAAGCTTCCGCCGTCGCCTGCCGTCGTTGCTTCGCCATCCCCCTCCCTCAGTCCTCTAACTTTCTTAGCCGCCATGGCGCCCAAATTCGTCAAGGGCAAGGGGGTGGCCAAGG
The DNA here is from genome assembly GCA_902687465.1 of Secale cereale. Taxonomy (NCBI): domain Eukaryota; kingdom Viridiplantae; phylum Streptophyta; class Magnoliopsida; order Poales; family Poaceae; genus Secale; species Secale cereale. Next base: position 230,425,209 of record LR738713.1, on the reverse strand, counting down.
GCGCTGGGACTGTGGTGCTGCCGGAGAATGCGCTATTGGGGGATCGGATGAAGTCCACCTTCTTCTTCCCGTCGACGGTTGATGTCCGCGAGCTCCGGGCCTCCTTCAAGCCTCTATGGGGAGTGAAGACGGGGGGAGAGAATTCGGGACATCCGACGACGCGCGTCATTCCTGCCGCTTGCGCCGATCCTGCCCCAAATCGGTATCCCTTGTTCGTCGATTATCTTTCTTGCGGGTTATGTCCCCCTTTTTCCGATTTCTTCTGCGATATTATGCATACCTTCGGCTTTCACCTCTTGGATTTTACTCCGAATGCGGTGGCGTGCATGGCTTTCTTTGTGCATCTTTGCGAAGGCTTCGTCAGGGTGCAGCCCAACACGGCGCTTTTCCGCATTATTTCTCCCCTCGGATCCAGCCGGGAGGTGCCGTCTCTGGATGCGTCACCTGGATCCCAAGATCCAAGGGGGCGTACCCAGACGGTGCCGTGAAGGAGAGGTGGGATGAATGGCGTGGCCGGTGGTGCTGGATTGAAGACGAAGACCCGCCAAAATTCTGCAAGGTCCGCCAAGTTCCGCCGGTCCATGGCAGTGATTGGAGCGATGTCGATGTCGCCGACGGGAGGCTCACCGTCGCCACTACCAGGATTCTCCAGCTCACCCGAGCTGGACTCACCCTTGAGATGATTGGGGCGGACTTTATTCGCCGTCGGATCGCCTCGTTGCACAACAAGGGGAAACTAGCCTCGCTATTTACGAATCCGGCTGACATTATGCGACTCCGTCCTGGCCTCGACCACAATTTCACGGTGATGGCACATGCCCATTTCTGACAGCGGCTTTTTCAGCTTGATGTGGGTCGTGATGGCGAGGTCGAACGGACCGGCAAGGCCGCGAGGGCTGCCGCAAAGGTCAGCAAGGCCCTCAAGGGGCCGTTTTTCAAGTTGCTAGCGGGTGTGGTCCCGTTGTGCAATAATTCAGGTCGGTCCGAGATCATCGCTATGATGCCGGACTGTAACGGGCACGGCCCTGTACCGAGCTAGAAGGAGCCGACGGACGCGAATGTGCAGCAATTCTTTGACACCCTGATTGAGGTATATGTCAATGCTGACGCCGAGCGGTGGCTTGTCATGGACACCACCCAGGCAGAGCTGGACTACATCGCCACTAGGGCGAGGGAGATGCAGCTTTCCATGGAGGCCGGCAGTGCTGGGGGTGTGGAGGACAAGGCCGCAATGGCTGCGGAGGAGGAGGAGCTCACCCGGTGGGCAGCGGCCGCCGGGGAGGTTAGCAGCGCCGGCACTGGAGCTCCGCTTGTCGAAGATGCGGCCGACGAGTCATCGTCGGAGGAGGACGTGGCGGCGGGCTCGACGCCGGCCAGGGGAAGAGGGCGAGTCCTGCGGCGGGCTGGCTTCGGCGAGCCGGTCCGGCCCGGCAGGGCTACGCGGCCTCAATTGACCCTGGAGGGGTCCGGGCGTCACACGAGGTCCACGGCAGCAAAGAGGCTGACGAAGGCCGCTGAGAAGAAGAAGACAACAGCCCCTTCCCCATCTGGGTGCGCACAAACCCCGCCTTCTTCGCCTCCTCCGGCAGATGTCGACTCGGATGTTGACGCGGAGCTCCCTTTTGATCTTGGGCCTCTCAGCCCGAAGAGGAAAAGGAAAGTGGTGGAAGAGGAGGAGATGGATGACGAGTAAGTTCTCCGCTCCTTACTGCCATTTCCATTCCTCTGAATTAAGTCACTCATCTTGATCCGTTTTTGCTTTTGCAGGGATGCAGAGACGTTGGCCCGGAGGGTGAAGAGGGCGAAGGCCTCGGAGAACAGTCAGCCCTCGGCTGGGGCTTCAAAGACGCCACTGGTGGTGTTGAGTAGCCCAGAAAGCAGCCCCCGGCACAGCCCCCAACGTAAGTTCGTCACCGTCCTCTTATTCGACTTCTGGTAGGTATTCGATGCTATGGTGTTGATCTTGTCGGGTTTGTAGGAAGGGAGCGGCAGCAGGAGGAGCCGCAGAGGGCTACCCCCAACACACCACCCCCATCGACTACGCCGCCGCGAGGGGCGTCCCCGGCGAGGGCATCAAGCACAGAGCCCACACCCATGGAGGAAGAGGGGAACTTGGGCGCTGGTGACTCTGCCACGGCGCCAAATACTAGCGGGGAGGGGGCTTCTGCTTCACAGCCTGGCACTGGTGAGTCGCCTGTCCTCCGTCTTTGTTTTTCCCTTATTCTTTTTCTTGGCTTCATTGCTCCCATTACTGCCCAGGCCCTCCTTCAACAGATATGGAGGACGTGGATACTGTTGTTGGGAATATAGCTGAGGAGGCCGCGGCGGAGGCTGACAGGATTGCCACCGAGGAGGCCGCCAAGGATGCTGACGAGGCCGCCGCCGATGAGGCCGCCAAGGATGCTGCCGACGACACCGCTGGTGAGGCCACCAAGGATGCTGCCGAGGACACCGCTGCGGGGGCCGTCAAGGCGACCGGCGAGGCTTCTGCCGAGGGTGCCAGCGGTGGGCCTACCGGGGAGGCCGGCAAGGCCACAGCCGGGGAAGAGGTGGTTGATGATCAGCCTCCTTCCTCCACAACCTCGGGCCCCGGCAGATATCTGAAGGTGGGCGACGATCTTTTCGTCCATCTTCCAGGGGCGTCAAGTTCCCGAGCGCCCGCCGAAGGGGAAGTCTTCGACGGCGAGGTGCTCGCCACCACCGGGCTCGAGGTGGTCGATGAACCGGGCGTTGGTGGCGATGGTTCTCCAGAAGAGCAGCTTTTTCGTGATATGGGGGCCAATTTCCGAAAGCTCCAAGTGCTCTACCGTGCCCGTCTGGACAAGGTTAAGTCCAGGATGGCAACGGTGGACAACGCGGAGGTGGACTTCAAGGCGCGCGTTGCTGAGACGCAGACCTGGTTTCACCAGACTCGCGAGGAGCAGAGGGCCTTTCAGGGGGAATTGGCCCAGCGCGATGTAGAGCTCACCATGAAGATGGCTGACATCAAGAAGGCCCAAGAAAAGGCAGCGAACTTGGCTGCCGCGGCCGAGGCCGCCCGGAACCAGCATCAAGCCGCATTGGATCCCAGGAAGAAGACCTCTCCGCGTGTGAGGTGAAGCTTGCTGCAACGCTTCGCGTCAAGGATGAGGAGCTCGAGGCCCTTGTCGTGCGGCGGACTCGCGAGCTGGAGCAGAGGCACAAAGAGGCACTCGATGCCCAGGCTCTGGCCCATGCCGGCAAGGTGAAGGAGTTGGAGGTAGAGCGGGACGAGCTGAAGGAACAGGCCCTCAAGCTGTCCAACGAGAAGAGCACGCTCAACAACGCCTTGGTAGAGGCGCACGGAGCGGTCATCAGCAAGGCTGGGGAGCTCTCCGAAGCGCAAAACTCCATCAGAGATCTCAAGCTGAAGCTGGAGAATCTCGAGAAGATGTTGTCGGAGAGCACGGCTCGGGAGGAGACCTTGACCAGGAGCCTAAAGGAGGAGAAGCATCTGCGGGCGAACGAGGGTGCCTCCCACCATGAATATGTGGCGGGCGAGAACAGATGGATCAGCCTCCTGGAGGACATCGCCGGCAGGGTCACCTCGCAGTTGGCCATCATGGGGATGCCAAACCTGAGGTATGCCCCTGAGCGCAGCAGGACCGTCAACGCCAAGCTGACCCAGTTCTTCGAGGGCGTCCTTGGAGCCTCGGCTTCTCTTCACTCCAACAGAGCGGCCACGTTGGCCGGGAGGCCCGGCGACTTTGCCGGGGGGGTCGTGACCAAGGTCCTCACCAAGATGGCGTATTGGAATCCCGACCTTGACTTCGAAGCCGCGATGGATGGCTTGCCGAATGGTACTGACCTCACGGTGCTCAAGGAGCGCATCAAGCCTGTCATCAGCTGCATCGACGAAATCAAGAGGGTGGAAGGCCAGCGCCGGGATTAGGCATCCCGTTCTTCTTTGCCGCTGCGGGTTCCCGACTAAGACAAGTTTTTTCTTTAGTTAGAACCGCAGCAATGATGTGATGTAACATAAATTTGAAGTATTTTTGGGATTATGCATGCTATTTTCATGTTTGTTGCCTCTTTGTACGTCCACCCTACACTAGCTGGGTAGGCTTGCCGGCGCGGAAACCCAGGGCGGCGTTTTGGGGACGGGTCCCCATTGGCCTGCCGGGTGAACGTGCTATCAGGTGAGCCACCTTACCACCCTTAACGCAGCCACTCGAACTGTCGAGTTTGACTCGAGTCAGAGTCGAGAGCCTTGCCAATTGCGGAAGGCTACCCTACCGTTTCCAACGCAGCCATTTGAACCGTTGAGCAGACTCGAAACAGAACAAAGGCATTGCCGATCGGGGAGGGCCCCATTTGCGTACACGTTTCTTTTTGTACAAAGAACGACAGCTCCGAGGATAATAACTTTATATAATAGAATGGAAATATCCGGGGTTCAATGTAACTTAGCTCCTGTTTGTAGCCGCTCGAGTGCTGATCTTCTGGCCTCCTTCCTTCTCAAAGAGCCACGAAGATGAAGGAGTGCTGGGCTAACTGTTAGAGCCGATTCTCACAACTGCGCCCCCTACCTGGCGCGCCAAAGATGTCGGTGGGAACGACACCTATGGGATCACAAGAATCCCTACTATGGTTAGCGGGGCGCGGGGTTGAGAGAAGACCAGATCAAACAGATAGCACACGGTTCGTTTATCCAGGTTCGGGCCGCGATGATGCGTAAAACCCTACTCCTGCTTTGGTGGATTGTATATCTATGTTCTTCAGCTAGCTATGGGGCGTGAGGACCTCCAAAAAGCCGAATCCTCCTCCTGGTCGCCTCGAGCCTCCTTTTGTAGAAAAAGGGGTTGCCACAGTGGCACACATGAGGTGGAAAGGGTACAGTGATGCGAGTTTATCCCTCACATTACATGACAAGGCGCATTTAATGCGTCTTGCTTAGGTGTCCTTGCTTTATCAAGGACTGGGAGAGATCTGTCTTGTCCGTCGCAGCTCCTTCTTGTGTCGACACGCGCCCTGGCCAGCGATGCCTGAGATGCCATGTAGGTAGGCAGGCAGCTGAGGTGGCGCAATGGTGGGTCTTCACGAAGATCTGCATGTCGCCACACAGGTGCCTGCCCAGCTGGTTGGGTCGGCAGCTGCATAAGGCGGTGGAAGTTTAGTCGACATGGGCCTGATGGTGGCCCTGCGGATGTCCTTGGCAAGGGCCTTGCCGGGGCCCCGGCAAGGGTCTTGCCGCGGCGCCTGCTGCCATCCCCGGCAAGGTGCTTGCCGGAGGTCTTGTGGTCTTCCTTGGTTGGGATCCCGCCAAAGGTCGTCGTCTTCTTAGTGCGTATCTCATCTTGAATGTCTTCACAAAGATCTGCATGCCACTACGGGGATGACTCCCGAATCCTTGCCCCATGGGGGCAGTGGACTCAAGGGTTTGCTCCGTAGGAATGGGGCGAGTTGTCGCGGCAAGGGTCTTGCCCGGGCTGCTAGAGCCGGCCCCGGCAAGGATCTTGTCGGGGGAGCCCGTCTTGTCCCTTGGCTCTTCGTGGTCTTGGCTTTGGTGTTGCTCCAGTTCCATCGAGCTTTGGTCTCACCCTAGCTCACCTCCCTTGCCTTGCTTGGTGTGGTGGTGCCCGCGGCTCAGACTGCCCGTGCACAGTCATAGGGGTACAAAAATGTACCCCCCTTTTTGTACACCGACACACATCCTGGTACACCGCCGGAGGCATTCATATAGAGTCATATTTTGTTCTAGTATCGAGTTGTAATCCTTGAGTTGTAAATAAATAGAAGTGTGA
>LR738713.1:230368747-230419437 GCA_902687465.1 Secale cereale | reverse complement strand
GGGCAGTGGACTCAAGGGTTTGCTCCGTAGGAATGGGGCGAGTTGTCGCGGCAAGGGTCTTGCCCGGGCTGCTAGAGCCGGCCCCGGCAAGGATCTTGTCGGGGGAGCCCGTCTTGTCCCTTGGCTCTTCGTGGTCTTGGCTTTGGTGTTGCTCCAGTTCCATCGAGCTTTGGTCTCACCCTAGCTCACCTTCCTTGCCTTGCTTGGTGTGGTGGTGCCCGCGGCTCAGACTGCCCGTGCACAGTCATAGGGGTACAAAAATGTACCCCCCTTTTTGTACACCGACACACATCCTGGTACACCGCCGGAGGCATTCATATAGAGTCATATTTTGTTCTAGTATCGAGTTGTAATCCTTGAGTTGTAAATAAATAGAAGTGTGATGATCATCATTATTAGAGCATTGTCCGGAATAAAAGGGGGGGGAAGGCCAAATAAAAAAATAAAGGCCAAAGTAAAAAAGGACAAATAAAAAAAGGAGGCCCAAAAAAAGAAAAAAAGAAAAGGGACAATGCTACTATCTTTTTCCACACTTGTGCTTCAAAGTAGCACCATGATCTTCATGATAGAGAGTCTCTTGTTTAGTCACTTTCATATACTAGTGGGAATTTTCATTATAGAATTTGTCGTGTATATTCCAACGATGGGCTTCGTCAAATGCCCTAGGTCTTCGTGATCAAGCAAGTTGGATGCACACCCACTTAGTCTCTTTTGTTGACCTTTCATACATTTATAGCTCTAGTGAATCCGTTGAATGGCAATCCCTACGCACTCACTTTGATATTTATTGATGGGCATCTCCATAGCCCATTGATACGCCTAGTTGATGTGAGACCATCTTCCTCTTTTGTCTTCACCACAACCACCACTCTATTCCACCTATAGTGCTATATCCATGGCTCACGCTCATGTATTGCGTGAAAGTTGAAAAGGTTTGAAAAAATTGAAGTATGAAACAATTGCTTGGCTGAAACAGGTGTTGTGCATGATTGTAACATCCCAAATTTTTAATTTGGAATGTTATACATAGATCATATTGCATTGCATATTTTATTGCATTTGTGAGCTCGCGATCCTTGAAAATTCTAAGCAACTCAAGGACCCACGGAGAGTTGGGGATTTTACCGTTTTCGTATTTGAGTTCTCTCAAATACCGGTACGGGGATCACTTTGGCTTTAATTGTTTTTCTCTCCTAAAAATATTTCCTAATAAAATATATGAGCGGAGATAATATGACTTCTCCAAAATAAAAGAAATATCGGAGGAAAAATATTAAAATAACTTTTGGTATTTTATTCGGATTTATTTTTGATTTATTTGCATAGGAAAAATGCGCATTTTCAAAATTACATTTAGGTCCGGGAAAAATGTTCACTTTGTCCTAAATGTTATTAGATGATGGCGAAAATTTATTTCGGAATTTTTGGAGTCCGTTTAGTATTTTCTTTCGCATGTTTTAGTACGTGAGGACTATTTAAAAAAAAGTGCACCGACCTAGTCGGTCGTACCCGACTAGGACTCCTCTAGCCGCCGCCGCCTGCCTGTCGTCGCTGCAACCTCCGCCCCACCGCCCCGACGGAGCGCCGCTGCTGCCAACCCGCCGCCCCGCCGTCGCGAGCCGCCACCGCCGAGGTAGACGCCGTCCCGAGCCGCCGCCGGGTTTTTTTTAACCGTTCGTTTTTTTAGTAAACCCTAGATCTGTTTTTTTAAGTAGATCGGTTTGGTTTTTTTCGGTTTAGTTAAGTAGCGGACGTTCGTCCGTACGTTCGTTTTAACGAACGATCGTTAGCCTGTTCGTCAATTTTTCTTTTTCAGGGTTTTTCCGCGATTATTTTCGATCGCGATTTCTACCCTGATCTTGTTTTTAGTTTTTCATTTCGCTCGAAAGTCGAAGTCAGGCGATTCAAATGCCCACATCTTTGTCTCGAAGCCCTCTTTCTGTTTAATCAACCTGAACAAGGTTTTGCTACTGTAAAATTTGACTTTAGTTTAATCTAGTAAACGGATCTTGTTTCTTTCGCAGTTTGAGTTTCGTTGCTCCGTTTGATTTGATTCTTTTGGCAATCCGGAGTTCTCAAGTTGAAATTTTTGGTTAGATCTTCTTATTTGGAGTTTTTTCTGTGCATCTTTGCTTGTTCGCTTATGTATGCTATTGTTTGCTTGCGATAGAATTCCCGGAGTGCGAAGCATGCTACTACGAGTCCCTAGGTTTTGCGAATCATCAGCAAGGCAAGTAACACTTTGATCATACCCATTTTTACCCAGTTTTTATGCATTAGATCAAACCCTCACACATTGCACGAGTAGGATCTCATAACTTGTGGGTCTGTGAAGTAGATTGAGGTAGAACCTATTACCCGCATTATTTTCAAATCCCTGGGAGTTACTTCTATGTTATGCTTAGGTTGCCATGCTATGCTCGTAGACGTGGATTGGGTTTGCGAGTATCCATGACAGATGTGAGTTGTTAATTAATGGTACAACATAAGGTGGCAACTTTAATACACATCTCGGTGGATTGGTTGCAGGGCACCTGGAGAATCCAGTGTTGTCCTAGGAAATCCCGGAGGAACCGTGTGATTATCTATGGAATGCCACCCAGACTCAAAGGGATCATAAAACTATTCATGCTAGAAACTTCCGTGTGCAGCCACAATGCCATAATGGGCTCTGGCATAGTATGAGTAAGTTATGTGAGCTCTTTCAGTGGTGGACTAGAGGATGTAGGGGAAAGTAGGTGTACCGGTCCACCCGGGGTAAGGAGTAAATGCTTCTGAAAGACTGTGTCTCGGTCATCCGTTTCTCAAACACCATGCAGTGCAAGAAATCCACGGAGGAGATCGTGTCTTGTGGGGAAAAATGTGCAAACCTCTGCAGAGTGTACAAACTAATCATGATTAGCCTTGTCCCCGGTTATGGACATCTTGAGTATCTGGTACTTGAATTATTGGTTGATCTCAACACTCTAAAAATTAATTTGTTGGGTTAATGATGAATACTTTAATTGGGATTGAGTTGGAGGTACCTTCTCAATGATGTATCAACTACCATGATACTTAAAATAAAATTTACTCCTTTGTTGTAGGGAAAAATTGGCTTTATGCAAAAACCTTAACCTTAGAGCCTCCACCAGCCAAATATGCATATAGTGGTAGCCTTTATTCTGTTACTTGCTCTACTGTGTTATCTTGCCAGCATATTCCATGTGCTGACCTGTTTCGGGCTTCAACATGTTACGTTGCAGACTTTCCAGAAGAAGAGTATGGTGCGCTAGGTCGTTTGTCATGCACTTAGCTATGCCGTTGGAGTTGATCGACTCACTTATCTTCCAAGCCTTCCGCTGTTATTTTGATAGATGGCCTTATGCCATAGACTTTTGTAATAAGTTCTCGTTTGAGACATTCGATGTAATAAGTGTATGATTGCCACTCTGTTATAAATCCTTCAAGTACTGTGTGCGTCAGCATTACCGATCCAAGGATGACACAGAACATAGAGACTTCGGTGGATTCGGATCGTGGTCGCTACAAGATGGTATCAGAGCACACGCTGAATGTAGGACACGATCACTAAGATAAACCCTAGGTCACTTGTAATGCCCAGGATGGAGTTATACCTCCTACGTGTCGAGGCACGACTTAAAGGCATAAATCCATCCTAGAATGATCTCAAGTTTGGTATCTTTGCACAACTCATGTAAAAGAGGGATTAAAATGCAAAAGGAGATAGTTGGCTTACACTCGCCACTTCACACAATACATTACATAAGCAATCATCATTCAGAACATCACAGCCCGACTACGGGTAAGATCCAAAAGAAAGATACCAAAACAACAAAAGCCACAGGTCAGGATCGAATCCTAGTAGAAACCACTACTGAACATCGAAACGTCACAAGCAAACGACAACTCTCTTCATCGAGCTCCCAGGTGAAGGACTGATCCAACTCCTGCATCAAACTCGGCTGAACCTGCAACTGGTGTGGTGAAGTAACTGTGAGCCACAGAGGACTCAGCAATCCCGTTCCCGGGTAACAAGACTATTTAAGCCTTGGGTGAGGACAAGGCTGAAGAAAGAATATGAGGTGAAGGAAACAAAACAAGAGTCTGCAGCAGCAACTAGCACTAACTTACGTAAAAGAGAGCGAGAAGAGAAGAGCATCGGTCGAAAGATGATCATGAAGTGATCCTATCTAAAGCCGGTCAAACATAACCCCACCGTGTTCAACTCCCGAATCCCTATTCGGAAATTGACAGTCACGGTACACACGCGGGTAGTGTATTGAAACATTGTGTCAAGTTATCTACAACCGGAATTAACAAGCTCCCATCTGCCACATAACCGCGGGCACGGCTTTCGAAAGTTCAAACCCTGCAGGGGTGTTCCAACTTGACCCATTACAAGCCCACGATCCGCGGAGTCGCAACTCCATAGTTGGGAAGACCCGAGTATTCTCGGAATCCCGTGCTCAAGTTAAACCGAACTAAGGTAAGGCTAATCCAGCAAATCCTCCCGGCGTGTCGACACCCTGATAGTAGCCGCGCGTATCTAAGTCTCAGGACACGACCGGATGGGCGATTCTACGGGTGGATACCAAATACCTCGGGTTGCCCCAAGGCGGCCCTGCAGAACCCCCGTTTGGGACCAACACCATCGGCACTGGCCCCCCCTGCTATGTAGAAATAAAGGATCCTCGAGGGAGCGACCCTCTATGCAAATTTAATTAATTAATTAAGTTGTTATTATGGGCAAATAGTACCAAAAGTTGGGACTTGCTGGAAAAGACTTAGCACTTAGCGGTTTATCAAGGGGGTCCCATACACCCCAACCGTGTTAGGAACGCATAATCAAGGAACATAACACCGGTTTATACGGTTCCTAACGGCATGAGTGGAACAAAACACCAAGCAAAAGGCTTAGCCTTCCACCCTGCCAGTATATAGATGATTTCATTTTAAGCATTTATATAGTGTGATATAACCCAACCAAACTTCAACATGAAGCAAGCATCTTCAATCTTCACCTGCAACTAGCAATGCTATAAGAGGGGCTGAGCGAAGCGTACTTAGCCAAGCAACGGTTTGCATAGGTAGGGTGGTTAAACATGGCAATGGTTACAATAGGAGGCTGACAAGAAGAACATGGGCATCGAGGCAAAACTATAGATCGTGACTTCTAGCAAGAGGCAAAAATAGTAATGGTATCCGGGTTCGGTCATCTTGCCTGGGATTCCACAAAGGAGAAGAACGGATCCAAGAAGAAGACGGAGCAACACAGTCGAGCGGATCCTCACAACTCCGGAACGAAACCGAAGCTATCAAGAAAGCAAACCGGAAAGAAAGAAAACAACACGGTAAACACACACAAGCATAAACATGGCATAAGATGCACAAGCAAGTATGATGCATGTCCGGTTTAAATATGCATGGCATGGTAAAGTGCACAAACAAATACTACAAGTTAAGTGGAGATCAATTTGCAACGAGTTGCATATTGACGAAACACCACATTAATTATTTAGTTGACTCTCATTATTAACAAGACAAGTTTAAGAGTTTGTTAACATGGCAAGAGGTGAAACATAAGAAACTACACTAACTAGGCAATTTAAATGAGGCCGGAGAATAACAACAACATATCCGGAAAAATCCTCATGAGCATGTTTAATAATTATAAGCAAACAACAAACACACATATTAATGTTGTTAAATGATGCGGATGAGATGCTCAAGTTTATGCAAGTTTTAATAAAAGGTTGACTTAAGAGGATAAGAAGCATTTGTCACCGTGGTGGAACGAAAGGGTGCCACGGCATGATCCGAAATGAGGCAATGGCATCATATCGGTACCGGTAACTCGGTGAGGGACCGGTGCAAAACAAAAGGTGGAGTGAACGAGTCAAACGAGGAGATGGGGTGATCCCGTTGCCGGGTTCCCACGGGTCGGCGACGAGGCAACCGAGGAACATGACAAAAGGTGGAACGGGCACGAAGCACACACGGGAGACATTTCATACAACACAACAAGCATGCACGGGTCATCCACGGGGTCGTTTCGGTATACCTTCGAAGCGTGCGTTTCGGGGCGGTTCGAGACGTAGAGGAAGAAGTCGTTCTCGCGAGTCGTGGTACACATGTCGTAGAGGGAAGTAGACGTTCGGGCGACGGTAGTCGTTCGGGCGACGGTAGACGTTCGGGCCGTAGATGTACTTGGCGCATCCGTCTTTTCCGGGCGACGGTAGTGGTACACGCGATGGTAGTAGTTCGGGTCGTCGTGGTACTTGTCGGTCATGTAGAGGTACTTGGCGTTCGACGGCGTCGTGGTACTCGTTCACGTAGTCGTACACGGATGTAGTGGTACTTGAGGGTCGTCGAGCGTAGGGGTACTCGTTTCCGTAGACGTTCGGTTTTACCGTAGATGAACTCGATATATCTCCGTTTCTCCGGTCTCCACTTGGTCAACGAACGGTGCCTGGACATTGCAACAGCACACGGCAACACAAAACAAAACAAAACAAAACGCACAGGAACAACAAAAAGGGGCAGCAGCACGGCGACGAGGTTGCAGCAGCTCGGGAAGGAAGGGGCGCCGAGGCCGTGCAGCGGCAAGATAGCACCGAAGGAGGCCAGCGACGAGGGGCGAGGCGCACGGCGCAGCACGGGACTTGGAGACGAGGCGAGGACGCGGGACGGCGCCGGTGCTGGACTGGACGGCGGAGGGAGGAGGGGGCCCGCGGGCGCCAGCGCTTGGCGAGGCAGGGAACTGCTCGAGGGCGCGGCCCCATGGCGCTGGGCTCAGGAGGACGGAAGCAGGTCGGCGCTAGAGGGCCAGAAGATGGGCGCTGGACGATCCTGGTGGCGGAGCACTTGGCCGCTGGAGGGGAAGAGGCGCAGCGGTCGCGGGGCGTGCTTGCCTGCCCGAGGAGGCAGGGCTATAGCCAGCTCGCGGATTGGTTAGGGCGCGGCCGGAGGGAGGCGACGCGGGAGCCTGGCCTGACGTTGATGGTCGCGGCGGAGAGAGGAGGCTGGGCGCGTCGGAGGAACCGCGGCCTTGGGGCGCGGAGGGTGCGGTCTAGTCGGAGGGGCTCTGGCGACGCTCGGGCCAGGCGGGCACCCTGCCACGGCGGAGGAAGGAGGCAGCAAGGGCGGCTCGAGGGTGTGGCCATCGGGCGAAGGGGACGAGGGGTCGAGCGGTCGGCGCTGGGAGAGTGGCGGCGGTGCGAGGGAGGAAACGAGAAAAGAGAGCGATGGGATTAGGTGGGCTAGGGTTAGCGGTGCAAAGGGAGCTGGGCTGCACGCTGAGAGAGTTGGGCCGAAGTGGCCTTGGGCCTAGAGGAGGGAGGAGAGGCCTGGGGGAGAAGGAGAGCTGCGGCCAGGGAGATTGAGGCCCGAGCGGCTGGGATGCCTCTTATTTTTATTCCTTAGCAGAAATAAAAATAAAAGGAGAGAAACAAAATAAAAAGAAAGAGGCAAAGAACAGAAAATAAAAGATGGGTCATTTTTGTAAGGCTTTACGGGTTATTACCAACCCAACAAAAATAGAACCAACAAAAGGGAAGTGCAAACTAAAACTTTTAGCTTGCAAATAAAAGGAGTTTAGATAAAAGGAGGAGCCTCGAAACAACGGAAAGAATTATCGGCAATGTTTTGAAGGTGAAACACGAAGTGAAAGACATGGGGAAATTATGCAAGTGTGTTATGGTGATTCCGAAGCAATGGAATATTTTAATATAGCTCCCTAAAATAATGGGAGACTTTTATATGTTATAAAGAGAAGACATCTTCCCTCGATTTAAATGGACCGAAGGTCCACACGATTTATTTAGGTTGAGATGCAAAAAATTAAACTGACATGATGGCATGATGCATGATGACAAGATGCAATGCAAAAAAAAAAATAACACAAGCTCAAAAGAAACCCACGGGCAACCCGGAACATCTGGAATCTTCGAGCATCTTCTGGAATCTTCTGGGACGTCGGTCTCGGGCGTCACAACTCTCCCACACTAACAGAGGATCTCGACCCGAGATCCTAGAGATATCACCGGGTAAAAACGGAAGAGGAAGAGGTAAAACAAAGTTGCTTCTTTGACGGACGAGTGAAACCAAAGAACCTTGAGAGTTTAAACAAGTTGAAAGAAAGAAAGCAACGGAGATGAACGAAGTTAAGAGCACTCCTGTAAAAGAAGGAACAAGGAACACAACGAGAACCTTGTAGGTCGAAAGACATGAAACAAGAGCTCACGGATGACAAAAGAATAAGAAACCGCAATGGTATAGCCAAGGAAAAAGAATGACAGAATTTGGACAGCACTCCGTCTGTAAATGGAAGGAAATGGACAAAAACTAGCCAAGTTGGGAAGATACTTGATAAAAACAACAACATATTGCCTCCGGAACAATGAAAGAATGGCACAAGGGGTAAGAAAAGATTCAGACAGCACTCCGGTTAAAAGAGAGTTAACACTTGATAAGATGAGATAAATAGAATGAAGAATACAACACTTCGGTTAAAAGATAAGCAAGGGAAAGAACATGATCTTGATATGACAAGATGATGGTTAAAGAGAGCAACATCACAAAGCCTCCGGAATGAAAGAATAGCATAAAACTGAATGAAAGACTTGAACTGAGAAGAAAATGACAACTTTTCTCAAAAATGAATTTGAGAGAGCAACCTTACGAAGAAGGGTTGAACAGAGTTGATGGAAATCAACAACGAAACGAATAAGCTCGTTGTGGGCTTATGGAAAACATCTCAAAATTAAGAGGTGATAACCAGCCACTGAGGAGAACATTTGATTGGATTGAGATCAACAAGGAGACGATAAACTTATTTCACCGGAATGATAAATGAAGAACTTGGGTCATTATAAGCACCACAATAGCAACAATCCTTAGGGAAAGCTTTTTGGTGAAATACAACCCAAGATTACTCCAATGAATAAATTGAAGGGTTGAAAAGATCTCTTGAGCAAAGAAAATGATGGTTTTAAATATCTCATTCCTGACAACTTGTGAATCATGAAAACATGAAGGAATTAACAAGAATGACATAGCACCATCTGAAAGATAAGGTAGAAAGAATTGCAATTGGAAAGCATGATGAAGAATGCTTGAGCTCCAACAAGAATCTTGATGAAGACTTCAAGGATGAATTAAATGATGATGAACCACCATGAAGAACTCCGGTAATGAAAGCAAGAGAAGTGAAGATGAAAAGAATAAGATTCAAGGCCTGCGATGAATTAGATGGAGCTTTGAAATGATATAATAGAAATAACTTGAAGCTCCGGAAAAACAAGATGAACAACTTAGAACCAAGGATATGATATGATGAACAAGCTCCGGAAAAAGAGATTAAATCACCGTGAAGGAATAAGAATAAGAATTATGTCATGCATCTCCTTCACCAATTTAAATTGATGACAACCAAAGGATTTGGCATACTACTTATTCTCGTTGGAAAGAATTAAAGAGAGATCTAGCACAAGCTCGGATTCAACGAACCACCGGTAGGATTGTGAAAGGAACAAATGAATTAACACGATAACAACGGAAGGGTAAACTTGAAAGAACCACCGTAAGAATATGGAGACGAACGAAGAGACATCAATGAAGAATATTTGGAGGACGAAGTTGAAAACTGAGAACGAAGAAATATTCTGAAATGATGGCCTTCGGAGGAACACAAAGAAAGGAAACCATGAAATGCTTCGAACGAGTATAAAAAGAATTCCTCACAACTCCGGTAATGAAGAATTAAAAAGGTTAAACCAACGATGAACAAGAATTTGAGTATAACTCCAGAAAAAGAAGAGTCAGGTAAGATCCTGGGAAAAGACCTGTGGGTTAGGGCCCACTCAAAGAAACACCGTTGGGAAAGATTGCTTAGGAGATATTGCACTGGTTGAATTAAATGGCTTGAATAAGGGGACAAAGCTCAAAATAATTTGAACGGATTAAGAATGGAATTATGAATCTTTAGCACTCCGGATATGAATAGCAAGAGGAGAATGATTAATTGGTGCGCCGGAATAAGAAAGCATTGTGAAAAGAGGAAAAGGATAAGATCAACATCGAATTCTTGAATTACATCCACCGGCAGAATCCGAGAACAAAAGAATAATGAACTTGAAGCTCTTGAGCATCTTCATGATAAATCACCGGATAAGGACATGAAGGAAATGAATGAAGAAACATCACATGAATAAAATGGATACTTCATTCTAGAATTCTGACTCCGAGAAGAAGAAGGGTGGGAGGGTGGGGAAAACAAGGACAACTTGGGATGAATGAAACAGACAAATCGTCAGATTTCTCAACGACGTCCGTATGGAATAACTAGACGAGAAGGCACACCGGTTGGAAAAGAATTTAACATGACCATCTTGATGGTGAAGAAGGACTAGCACTCCCATAGAAATATGAGAACACCGATTAGGAAAGGTAAGGAATCAATATTTGACATTGAAGCAACTCGAATACCAGAATCAAAACAAAACAAAGGATAGATATGCAACAGCCTAATCTTCACAACATCATTCGAACAGAGGATTGAACGAATGAATTCTGCAGGTACATCAACTTGTCGAGAAGCCACTTGGAGAGCAAAATGAAAATAAAAAGGAACAAGGAACAGATGGAACAAATACAAGATAGAAGTTTCGTTCGACATCTTCGTGCTGAAAGCTCATGGAACGTGTTACAAAAGGGTTTTGCAATCCCCGGATCAGCATAGCCAAGGACCCTTTAAGATGCAACTCCCGATCAGAACAAGTCCATAAAACCACTTCACTCAATGTAAAACCCCAAACTTCATATCGAGCATCCGTTGGAAGAATGCCTAGAACTACTAGATGAACCCACCTATAGATTTCCGAAAGTTTCCAGTTATGCAATCAGGTGTTGGGGATACACGGGAAGCACCGCGCAATCAACTCTAAACCTACATCCAGGTGTATCCATCCTTCAACACATAACCAGTCTTTCTCGGAAACTGTTTACCTCGGACCTTCGAAAACGCATCCACTATAACAAGCTATGGCAATATTCTCGAACTACCTCCCCAGTACTGGGTGATGTCGGGGTTATCTCGCCACTGGCCGTATAGGAGAGATTTTCGATGTCGGCCGTCTTAAGTATTTAGTACTGCCGCGATATGCTTGTGTCAATGATACCCCGAAGCTCAACTCCTCGGTAACAGGAGGCATCGAGAACAATATCCTTGTCACAAGAACATCGAAACAATCCCAGAATACTCGCGGGATCCTAAAAAAAATTTAGTGCAATTTTTGAAAGTAGAAGAGAAAAGAGTAATCGTCAGGAGTCCTCACCAGAGAGAAAGGGGATGAGAAGCAAAGAAATCCTACTCTCCGATATAATATAGGACTCAAAAATTTTCTCAGTGTGTGCCTAGACTCAACCGTCAACGATTCGATCAATCAGTGGGGCTTCTAGGTCGGAGAAGGCTCTGATACCAACTTGTAATGCCCAGGATGGAGTTATACCTCCTACGTGTCGAGGCACGACTTAAAGGCATAAATCCATCCTAGAATGATCTCAAGTTTGGTATCTTTGCACAACTCATGTAAAAGAGGGATTAAAATGCAAAAGGAGATAGTTGGCTTACACTCGCCACTTCACACAATACATTACATAAGCAATCATCATTCAGAACATCACAGCCCGACTACGGGTAAGATCCAAAAGAAAGATACCAAAACAACAAAAGCCACAGGTCAGGATCGAATCCTAGTAGAAACCACTACTGAACATCGAAACGTCACAAGCAAACGGCAACTCTCTTCATCGAGCTCCCAGGTGAAGGACTGATCCAACTCCTGCATCAAACTCGGCTGAACCTGCAACTGGTGTGGTGAAGTAACTGTGAGCCACAGAGGACTCAGCAATCCCGTTCCCGGGTAACAAGACTATTTAAGCCTTGGGTGAGGACAAGGCTGAAGAAAGAATATGAGGTGAAGGAAACAAAACAAGAGTCTGCAGCAGCAACTAGCACTAACTTACGTAAAAGAGAGCGAGAAGAGAAGAGCATCGGTCGAAAGATGATCATGAAGTGATCCTATCTAAAGCCGGTCAAACATAACCCCACCGTGTTCAACTCCCGAATCCCTATTCGGAAATTGACAGTCACTGTACACACGCGGGTAGTGTATTGAAACATTGTGTCAAGTTATCTACAACCGGAATTAACAAGCTCCCATCTGCCACATAACCGCGGGCACGGCTTTCGAAAGTTCAAACCCTGCAGGGGTGTTCCAACTTGACCCATTACAAGCCCACGATCCGCGGAGTCGCAACTCCATAGTTGGGAAGACCCGAGTATTCTCGGAATCCCGTGCTCAAGTTAAACCGAACTAAGGTAAGGCTAATCCAGCAAATCCTCCCGGCGTGTCGACACCCTGATAGTAGCCGCGCGTATCTAAGTCTCAAGACACGACCGGATGGGCGATTCTACGGGTGGATACCAAATACCTCGGGTTGCCCCAAGGCGGCCCCGCAGAACCCCCGTTTGGGACCAACACCATCGGCACTGGCCCCCCCTGCTATGTAGAAATAAAGGATCCTCGAGGGAGCGACCCTCTATGCAAATTTAATTAATTAATTAAGTTGTTATTATGGGCAAATAGTACCAAAAGTTGGGACTTGCTGGAAAAGACTTAGCACTTAGCGGTTTATCAAGGGGGTCCCATACACCCCAACCGTGTTAGGAACGCATAATCAAGGAACATAACACCGGTTTATACGGTTCCTAACGGCATGAGTGGAACAAAACACCAAGCAAAAGGCTTAGCCTTCCACCCTGCCAGTATATAGATGATTTCATTTTAAGCATTTATATAGTGTGATATAACCCAACCAAACTTCAACATGAAGCAAGCATCTTCAATCTTCACCTGCAACTAGCAATGCTATAAGAGGGGCTGAGCGAAGCGTACTTAGCCAAGCAACGGTTTGCGTAGGTAGGGTGGTTAAACATGGCAATGGTTACAATAGGAGGCTGACAAGAAGAACATGGGCATCGAGGCAAAACTATAGATCGTGACTTCTAGCAAGAGGCAAAAATAGTAATGGTATCCGGGTTCGGTCATCTTGCCTGGGATTCCACAAAGGAGAAGAACGGATCCAAGAAGAAGACGGAGCAACACAGTCGAGCGGATCCTCACAACTCCGGAACGAAACCGAAGCTATCAAGAAAGCAAACCGGAAAGAAAGAAAACAACACGGTAAACACACACAAGCATAAACATGGCATAAGATGCACAAGCAAGTATGATGCATGTCCGGTTTAAATATGCATGGCATGGCAAAGTGCACAAACAAATACTACAAGTTAAGTGGAGATCAATTTGCAACGAGTTGCATATTGACGAAACACCACATTAATTATTTAGTTGACTCTCATTATTAACAAGACAAGTTTAAGAGTTTGTTAACATGGAAAGAGGTGAAACATAAGAAACTACACTAACTAGGCAATTTAAATGAGGCCGGAGAATAACAACAACATATCCGGAAAAATCCTCATGAGCATGTTTAATAATTATAAGCAAACAACAAACACACATATTAATGTTGTTAAATGATGCGGATGAGATGCTCAAGTTTATGCAAGTTTTAATAAAAGGTTGACTTAAGAGGATAAGAAGCATTTGTCACCGTGGTGGAACGAAAGGGTGCCACGGCATGATCCGAAATGAGGCAATGGCATCATATCGGTACCGGTAACTCGGTGAGGGACCGGTGCAAAACAAAAGGTGGAGTGAACGAGTCAAACGAGGAGATGGGGTGATCCCGTTGCCGGGTTCCCACGGGTCGGCGACGAGGCAACCGAGGAACATGACAAAAGGTGGAACGGGCACGAAGCACACACGGGAGACATTTCATACAACACAACAAGCATGCACGGGTCATCCACGGGGTCGTTTCGGTATACCTTCGAAGCGTGCGTTTCGGGGCGGTTCGAGACGTAGAGGAAGAAGTCGTTCTCGCGAGTCGTGGTACACATGTCGTAGAGGGAAGTAGACGTTCGGGCGACGGTAGTCGTTCGGGCGACGGTAGACGTTCGGGCCGTAGATGTACTTGGCGCATCCGTCTTTTCCGGGCGACGGTAGTGGTACACGCGATGGTAGTAGTTCGGGTCGTCGTGGTACTTGTCGGTCATGTAGAGGTACTTGGCGTTCGACGGCGTCGTGGTACTCGTTCACGTAGTCGTACACGGATGTAGTGGTACTTGAGGGTCATCGAGCGTAGGGGTACTCGTTTCCGTAGACGTTCGGTTTTACCGTAGATGAACTCGATGCATCTCCGTTTCTCCGGTCTCCACTTGGTCAACGAACGGTGCCTGGACATTGCAACAGCACACGGCAACACAAAACAAAACAAAACAAAACGCACAGGAACAACAAAAAGGGGCAGCAGCACGGCGACGAGGTTGCAGCAGCTCGGGAAGGAAGGGGCGCCGAGGCCGTGCAGCGGCAAGATAGCACCGAAGGAGGCCAGCGACGAGGGGCGAGGCGCACGGCGCAGCACGGGACTTGGAGACGAGGCGAGGACGCGGGACGGCGCCGGTGCTGGACTGGACGGCGGAGGGAGGAGGGGGCCCGCGGGCGCCAGCGCTTGGCGAGGCAGGGAACTGCTCGAGGGCGCGGCCCCATGGCGCTGGGCTCAGGAGGACGGAAGCAGGTCGGCGCTAGAGGGCCAGAAGATGGGCGCTGGACGATCCTGGTGGCGGAGCACTTGGCCGCTGGAGGGGAAGAGGCGCAGCGGTCGCGGGGCGCGCTTGCCTGCCCGAGGAGGCAGGGCTATAGCCAGCTCGCGGATTGGTTAGGGCGCGGCCGGAGGGAGGCGACGCGGGAGCCTGGCCTGACGTTGATGGTCGCGGCGGAGAGAGGAGGCTGGGCGCGTCGGAGGAACCGCGGCCTTGGGGCGCGGAGGGTGCGGTCTAGTCGGAGGGGCTCTGGCGACGCTCGGGCCAGGCGGGCACCCTGCCACGGCGGAGGAAGGAGGCAGCAAGGGCGGCTCGAGGGTGTGGCCATCGGGCGAAGGGGACGAGGGGTCGAGCGGTCGGCGCTGGGAGAGTGGCGGCGGTGCGAGGGAGGAAACGAGAAAAGAGAGCGATGGGATTAGGTGGGCTAGGGTTAGCGGTGCAAAGGGAGCTGGGCTGCACGCTGAGAGAGTTGGGCCGAAGTGGCCTTGGGCCTAGAGGAGGGAGGAGAGGCCTGGGGGAGAAGGAGAGCTGCGGCCAGGGAGATTGAGGCCCGAGCGGCTGGGATGCCTCTTATTTTTATTCCTTAGCAGAAATAAAAATAAAAGGAGAGAAACAAAATAAAAAGAAAGAGGCAAAGAACAGAAAATAAAAGATGGGTCATTTTTGTAAGGCTTTACGGGTTATTACCAACCCAACAAAAATAGAACCAACAAAGGGAAGTGCAAACTAAAACTTTTAGCTTGCAAATAAAAGGAGTTTAGATAAAAGGAGGAGCCTCGAAACAACGGAAAGAATTATCGGCAATGTTTTGAAGGTGAAACACGAAGTGAAAGACATGGGGAAATTATGCAAGTGTGTTATGGTGATTCCGAAGCAATGGAATATTTTAATATAGCTCCCTAAAATAATGGGAGACTTTTATATGTTATAAAGAGAAGACATCTTCCCTCGATTTAAATGGACCGAAGGTCCACACGATTTATTTAGGTTGAGATGCAAAAAATTAAACTGACATGATGGCATGATGCATGATGACAAGATGCAATGCAAAAAAAAAAAATAACACAAGCTCAAAAGAAACCCACGGGCAACCCGGAACATCTGGAATCTTCGAGCATCTTCTGGAATCTTCTGGGACGTCGGTCTCGGGCGTCACATCACTCTTCTCTACTCATTTCTGACTCCTCTCCATTTTCTACTCTTTAGGATGGTGGACCCAAGGAACAAGTTCACTCAACCGGTTGAAGACACACCTTTTGGACGACACTTGAAGGAAGTTACTAGGTACCTTTCCATCGGAATACCAAGCTTCAACAGGACCAACACCGCCACTTTACCAGAAGAGGAGCGATAGAATATTCAAGTTCAAATTCCCGAGAGGACATTCGCACCATCCACTGAGCCCATAGAGTTTTCTTTTGATGCACCAACCTAGAGCCTAGGCAAGAGTATGGCAGCCCACATTATCATGGGACGTATTGGAGTAGTCTACAAGAAGGAGCTGAAGGACACTATCTACCAGATATGTGAATGCCGAGATGAGCAATGGGACATGATCAGTACCCGGAAGGACAGGTCCATTGCAGCGTTCATCCAGGAGTTAAACCAGCACATTCGTCGACAGGAGCACCAGATGTGCGCAGGGATGATAGATTTGAAGAAGGCGCTAACCAGGAACTTCGAGCTAGAAGAGGAACTCAAGTCTACACGTGACGGATACGAGGAGGAGATGACAATACTTGTGGAGAAGAATGATGACTTGACAAGGAAGCTAGGAGTATTCATGGGAGATCCAGCACCAGGAGGAGGAGAAGAAGAAGAAGAAGAAGAACCTAAGGAGATTCGTTTTGATGACTACATCATCATTGACGACACCGACTCAGACCCGGATGATAGCGACGACGACTACGAAGATGAAGCTGGAGCAAATATCATGGAATCTTCTGCCGATCAAAATTTCTAGATGACCACCCTATGACTAATAGTTTTCCCCATATAGTAGAATTTAGAGCACTTTTGTAACGTTAGTTAGAATCTTTTGTACGCCCTTGCTTGAAATTGATTAGTGTGATATGATTGTGTTTGTCTCATGTGCCCATGGGTAGTGAATTTTCCCTTAGACCATATTTCTATTCTAATCTTTTCCCTCTACACCCATCAGATGCCTCCGAGACGTGAGCCCGGATTTCAGTTTCTCCCTAAGCTCACTCAGTTGATCCAGCAGCAGAACACCTTGATGCAACTTCTTGTCCAGAACAATCAGAACAACAACAACAACCCTACACCACCACCACCCGTGGACAACCTGACACGTTTTCTAAGGTTGCAACCACTGGTATTCTTTAGTAGCATTGAACCAATAGTTGCTGATGACTAGCTGCGCAAGATTGGAAGGGAGTTGACCATCGCAAATTGCACGGATGCTCAGAAGGTGTGTTTTTACGCACATCAGTTGGCTGGACCTGCAGCAACATGGTGGGAGAACTACACATCCACCTTTCATGTACCCAATATCACTTGGGATCAGTTTCAGCAAGCTTTTCGTACTACCCATGTCTCAACTGGAGCCATGAGCATGAAGAAGCGAGAGTTTCGCAACTTGCGCCAAGAAAATCATACTGTGGCTCAGTACGTAGATGAGTTTAGTACTCTATCTCGCTATGCCCCGGATGATGTGGCCACAGATGTCGCGAAGCAGGTGAAGTTTATGGAAGGGATGAATCATGAGATGAGCATACAATTGATGGTGGCAACCTTCAACAACTACCAGGAGTTGGTAGACAAAGCTCTTCTGATTGAAGGGAAGCAGCAGCAGATTGAAAGCCGCAAGAGGAAGTATGGACAAGGCGGGAATAATTCTGGAGCCCAACAGAAGGCCCGTTTCACCCCGAACTCGGGAGGATATACCCATAACCATGGAGGCCACACCCATAATGGAGGGAGTTCTCACAACCACAATGGCTCCAAAAATGGGAATGAGAATGGAGCAAGCAATAATCAGAACCGCTCCACTCCATCCACACCCGCCAAGAGGGATTTAGGTCACATTACCTGTTTCAAGTGCGGGAAGAATGGACACTACACCATGGAGTGCCCTGAAGCTAAGAATGGGAACGGCAATGGAAGCACCGGGAAGAAGCCCAACCCTTTCTACAAAGGACAAGTGAACCACGTGTCCGTGGAGGAAGTTGAAGAGCAACCTGATACAGTTGTCTGTAAGTTTTTGGTTAGGTCATTTACCGCAGTAGTTTCTTTTCGATACTAGTGCATTGCATTCATACATTTCAAGGGGATTCGTGAATAGATATAAGTTGCCCTCCCAAGTCCTTAAGACCCCCATGTTAGTAAGTTCCCAGGAGCAGAGTATATGGCGCATGAAGGATGTTTTCAAGTACCATTGACCATTGGATGCCATGTTTTCCCCTCTGACCAGATAGTTTTGGAGTCACAAGGATTGGATGTGATACTAGGTATGGATTGGCTATCGATGTATGGAGGGAACATCGATTGTGCCAGTAAGTCTATATTACTTACCATCCCGGAGGGAAAAAGGATCAAGTATGTATCTAGGCATTCGCCTAAAAGGACACAAGTACATTCTCTCTCAGGAGTTGTTCAGGAGGAAGTGCCCGTAGTAAGGGATTATCCGGATGTATTTCCAGAGGAGCTACCAGGCATGTCGCCGGATAGGGATATTGAGCTTTTGATTGAGCTATTGCCACACACCGGACCAATATCGAAGAGACCATACCGGATGCCAGCAAATGATCTGGAGAAGATCAAGAAGCGGATTAAGGAGTTACTGGAGAAAAGATTTAATCGACGAAGTTCATCACCTTGGGGAGCCCAAGTGCTTTTGGTCGAGAAGACGGATGGATCTTTAAGGATGTTCGTTGATTATCGGGCACTGAATGAAGTGACGATTAAGAATAAGTACCCACTGCCGATGATCAATGATTTGTTTGACCAACTTCAAGGAGCTAAAGTATTCTCCAAGATCGATCTACGATAAGGATACCACCAGTTGAAGATCCGAGAGAAGGATATACCTAAGACAGCCATCACCACAAGGTATGGGCTATATGAGTATACGGTTATGTCATTTGGATTGACTAATGCCCCTGCCTATTTCAAGATTATGATGAATAAGGTGTTCATGGAGTTCTTGGATAAGTTTGTCGTGGTATTCATTGATGATATCTTGGTGTACTCAAGGAACGAAGAGGAACATGAGGAGCATTTGCGTTTAGTTCTGGAGAAGGTCAAAGAACATCAGTTGTATGCCAAGTTCAGCAAATGTGAGTTTTGGTTGAAGGAAGTTGGATTCTTAGGACATGTTATATCAGGAGGAGGTATAGCAGTGGACCCTGTCAAGGTGCAGGCAGTCACTGAGTGGCTGGCACCCACTTCAGTTGGAGAGATCCGCAGTTTTCTTTGACTCACGGGATACTATCGGAGATTTATAGAGAATTTCTCCAAGATTACGAAACCTATGACGGCATTGTTGAAGAAGGACACCAAGTTTTATTGGACTAAAGAGTGCGAAGAAAGTTTCCTGGAGATGAAGAAACGTTTGACGACAGCCCCAGTGCTGATCTTGCCAGATATACGCAAGGATTTCCAAGTGTATTGCGACGCTTCACGCTTAGGACTTGGAGGAGTACTCATGCAGGATGGAAGAGTTGTTTCTTATGCATCTCGTCAACTTCGACCGCACGAGTTGAATTATGCTACTCATGATTTGGAGTTAGCAGTAGTAGTGCATGCGCTAAAAACCTGGAGACATTTCCTTATTGGAAATCGTTGTGATGTGTACACGGATCACAAGAGTTTGAAGTACATTTTCACTCAGAAGGAGCTGAACCTCAGACAGAGGAGATTGTTGGAGCTCATAAAGGATTACGATATGAAGTTGCACTATCATCCAGGCAAGGCCAATGTCGTGGCAGACTCTTTGAGCCGGAAGAGTTATGCAAATACCCTAGTAAATGGAGGATTGCCGAAGGAGTTAGTAGATGATCTCAGGGAGCTTCGTTTGGAGATAGTTCCTATAGGTTTTGTTGCAACATTGGAGGTTTAGTCAACATTGTTGGGAAATATACGAGAAGCCCAGAAGGAGGACAAAGAGATTGCCGAAATAAAGGAAAAGATGAGTGAAGGAAAAGTCAAGGGTTTTCGTGAGGATGAACACGACACCTTGTGGTTTGAGGATCGAGTGTATGTGCCCAACGACGCCGAAATCAGGAAGTTGATACTGCGGGAAGCACATGATTCACCATACTCGATACACCCCGAAAACACTAAGATGTATTTGGATTTGAAAGAGAATTTCTGGTGGACGAGAATGAAGAAGGATATTGCGGAGTATGTAGCCATATGTGATGTATGCCAGAGACTGAAGGCAGAACATCAGAAGCCAGCAGGATTACTACAGCCTATGCCGATACCCGAATGGAAGTGGGATAAGTTTGTCTTGGACTTTATCACCGGATTACCCAGGACCAGATCGGGATATGACTCAATCTGGGTAGTAGTGGATCGCTTGACCAAAGTAGCCCACTTTATCCCCGTGAAAACCACGTATACCGGTGCAACGTTGGCCAAGATATACATGACCAAGATCGTATGTATGCACGGAGTTCCGAGGACCATTGTATTAGTTAGAGGAACACAGTTCACTTCAAAGTTTTGGCATCAGTTGCACCAGACTTTGGGAACGAGGCTGGAATTCAGTACAGCTTTTCACCCGCTGACTGATGGACAGACCGAGAGAGTCAATCAGATTCTGGAGGACATGTTGAGAGCTTGTGCGCTATATTATGGATCTAGTTGGGATGACAACTTGCCCTATGCGGAGTTCTCGTACAACAACAGTTACCAGGCCAGTTTGAAGATGGCACTGTTCGAAGCATTGTACGGAAGGAGATGTCGAACACCGTTAATGTGGGATGAAGTCGGAGACCGTCAGTTGTTTGGACCAGACCTGATCAAAGAGTCAGAAGAGAAGGTTAAGCTGATTCGAGATACACTGAAGGTAGCTCAGTCCAGGCAGAAAAGTTATGCACACTCGAAGCGCAGGAATAATTCTGGAGCCCAACAGAAGCCCCGTTTCACCCCAAACTCGGGAGGATATACCCATAACCATGGAGGCCACACCCATAATGGAGGGAGTTCTCACAACCACAATGGCTCCAAGAATGGGAATGGGAATGGAGCAAGCAATAATCAGAACCGCTCCACTCCATCCACACCTGCCAAGAGGGATTTACGTCACATTACCTGTTTCAAGTGCGGGAAGAATCGACACTACGCCATGGAGTGCCCTCAAGCTAAGAATGGGAACGGCAATGGAAGCACTGGGAAGAAGCCCAACCCTTTCAACAAAGGACAAGTGAACCACATGACCGTGGAGTAAGTTGAAGAGCAACCTCATGCAGTTGTCGGTAAGTTTTGGTTAAGTCATTTACTGCAGTAGTTTCTTTTTGATACTAGTGCATTGCATTCATACATTTCAAGGGGATTTGTGAATAGATATAAGTTGCCCACCCAAGTCCTTAATACCCCCATGTTAGTAAGTTCCCCAGGAGCAGAGTATATGGTGCATCAACGATGTTTTCAAGTACCATTGACCATTGGACGCCATGTTTTCCCCTTAGACCTGATAGTTTTGGAGTCACAAGGATTGGATGTGATACTAGGTATGGATTGGCTATCGATGTATGGAGGGAACATCGATTGTGCCAGTAAGTCTATTTTACTTACCACCCCGAAGGGAAAAAGGATCAAGTATGTATCTAGGCATTCGCCTAAAAGGACACAAGTACATTCTCTCTCGGTAGTTGTTCAGGAGGAAGTGCCCGTAGTAAGGGATTATCCGGATGTATTTCCAAAGTAGCTACCAGGCATGCTGTCGGATAGGGATATTGAGTTTTTGATTGAGCTATTGCCAGGCACCGGACCAATATCGAAGAGACCATACCGGATGCCAGCAAATGATCTAGAGGAGATCAAGAAGCAGATTAAGGAGTTATTGGAGAAAGGATTTAATCGACGAAGTTCATCACCTTGGGGAGCCCCCGTGCTTTTGGTCGAGAAGACGGATCGATCTTTAAGGATGGTCGTTGATTATCGGGCACTGAATGAAGTGACGATTAAGAATAAGTACCCACTGTCGATGATCAATGATTTGTTTGACCAACTTCGAGGAGCTAAAGTATTCTCCAAGATCGATCTACGATAAGGATACCACCAGTTGAAGATCCGAGAGGAGGATATACCTAAGACAGCCTTCACCACAAGGTATGGGCTATATGAGTATACAGTTATGTCATTTCAATTGACTAACGCCCCTGCCTATTTCATGAGTATGATGAATAAGGTGTTCATGGAGTTCTTGGATAAGTTTGTCGTGGTATTCATTGATGATATCTTGGTGTACTCGAGGGACGAAGAGGAACATGAGGAGCATTTGCGTTTAGGTCTGGAGAAGCTCACGGAACATCAGTTGTATGCCAAGTTCAGCAAATGTGAGTTTTGGTTGAAGGAAGTTGGATTCTTAGGATATGTTATATCAGGAGAAGGTATAGCAGTGGACCCTGTCAAGGTGCAGGCAGTCACTGAGTGGCTGGCACCCACTTCAGTTGGAGAGATCCGCTGTTTTCTTGGACCTGTGGGATACTATTGGAGATTTATAGAGAATTTCTCCAAGATTGCCAAACCTATGACGGCATTGTTGAAGAAGGACACCAAGTTTTATTGGACTGAAGAGTGCGAAGAAAGTTTCCAGGAGTTGAAGAAACGTTTGACGACAGCCCTAGTGTTGATCTTGCCAGATATAAGCAAGGATTTCGAAGTGTATTGCAACGCTTCATGCTTAGGACATGGAGGAGTACTCATGTAGGACAGAAGAGTTGTTTCTTATGCATCTCGTCAACTTCGACCGCATGAGTTGAATTATGCTACTCAATATTTGGAGTTAGCAGCAGTAGTGCATGCGCTAAAAACCTGGAGACATTTCCTTATTGGAAATCGTTGTGATGTGTACACGGATCACAAGAGTTTGAAGTACATTTTCACTCAGAAGGAGCTGAACCTCAGACAGAGGAGATGGTTGGAGCTCATAAAGGATTACGATATGAAGCTCCACTATCATCCAGGCAAGCCCAATGTCGGGGGAGACGCTTTGAGCCGGAAGAGTTATGCAAATACCCTAGTAAAGGGAGGATTGCCGAAGGAGTTAGCAGAAGATATCAGGGAGCTTAATTTGGAGATAGTTCCTATAGGTTTTGTTGCAACATTGGAGGTTCAGTCAACATTGTTGGGAAAGATACGAGAAGCCCAGAAGGAGGACAAAGAGATTGCTGAAATAAAGGAGAATATGAGTGAAGGAAAAGCCAAGGGTTTTCGTGAGGATGAACACGACACCTTGTGGTTTGAGGATCGAGTCTATGTGCCCAACGACGCCGAAATCAGGAAGTTGATACTGCAGGAAGCAGATGATTCAACATACTCGATACACCCCGGAGACACTAAGATGTATTTGGATTTGAAAGAGCATTTCTGGTGGACGGGAATGAAGAAGGATATTGAGGAGTATGTAGCCGTATGTGATGTATGCCAGAGAGTGAAGGCAGAACATCAGAAGCCAGCAGGATTACTACAGCCTATGCCGATACCCGAATGGAAGTGGGATAAGCTTGGCATGGACTTTATCACCGGATTACCCAGGACCAGGTCGGGATATGACTCAATCTAGGTAGTAGTGGATCGATTGACCAAAGTAGCCCACTTTATCCCTGTGAAAACCACGTATACCAGTGCGAAGTTGGCCAAGATATACATGACCAGGATCGTATGTATGCACGGAGTTCCGAGGACCATTGTATTAGTTAAAGGAACACATTTCACTTCAAAGTTTTGGCATCAGTTGCACCAGACTTTGGGAACGAGGCTGGAATTCAGTATAGCTTTTCACGCGCACACTGATGGACAGACCGAGAGAGTCAATCAGATTCTGGAGGACATGTTGAGAGCTTGTGCGCTAGATTATGGATCTAGTTGGGATGACAACTTGCCCTATGCGGAGTTCTCGTACAACAGAGTTACCAGGCCAGTTTGAAGATGGCATAGTTCGAAGCATTGTACGGAAGGAGATGTCGAACGCCGCTAATGTGGGATGAAGTCGGAGACCGTCAGTTGTTTGGACCAGACCTGATCAAAGAGTCAGAAGAGAAGGTTAAGCTGATTCGAGATAGACTGAAGGTTGCTCAGTCCAGGCAAAAAAGTTATGCAGACTCGAAGCGCAAGGAAGTAGTCTATGAAATTGGAGACAAAGCGTACCTGAGTGTGTCGCCTCTGCGAGGAGTTAAACATTTCGGAGTTAAGGGAAAGTTAGTCCCGAGATTTGTGGGACCGTACCGTGTTTTGGAACACATGGGAGAGGTTGCCTACAAGTTGAAGTTACCCGAAGGATTGTCAGGAGTTCACGACGTGTTTCAGGTTTGTCAGCTTAAGAAGTGACATGCGGAGATGTCTGATATTCCTTTAAGAGACAAAGTGCCCCTGGAAGCAATTCAGTTGGATAGTGATCTGACATACGAGGAGAAACCCATCAAGATCCTCGAGTTTGCGAGCAGAGTCACCCGCAGTAATGTTATCAAGTTTTCCAAAGTTCAGTGGAGTCACCTTATCGAAGATGAAGCCACCTGGGAACGAGAGGAGGATTTACGCAAGGACCACCCACACCTATTCTCTAGCCAAACCGAATCTCGAGGGCGAGATTCCTTCTAAGGGTGTAGGTTTGTAACATCCCAAATTTTTAATTTGGAATGTTATACATAGATCATATTGCATTGCATATTTTATTGCATTTGTGAGCTCGCGATCCTCGAAAATTCTAAGCAACTCAAGGACCCACGGAGAGAGTTGGGGATTTTACTGTTTTCGTATTTGAGTTCTCTCAAATACCGGTACGGGGATCACTTTGGTTTTAATTGTTTTTCTCTCCTAAAAATATTTCTTAATAAAATATATGAGCGGAGATAATATGACCTCTCCAAAATAAAATAAATATTGGAGGAAAAATATTAAAATCACTTTTGGTATTTTATTCGGATTTATTTGCGATTTATTTGCATAGGAAAAATGCGCGTTTTTTAAAATTGCATTTAGGTCCGGGAATTTTTTTCACTTTGTCCTAAATATTGTTAGAGGACGGTGAAAATTTATTTTGGAATTTTTGGAGTCCGTTTAGTAAACAAATTCGCCTGTTTTAGTATGTCAGGACTATTTTTTTTAAAAAAAGTGCACCGACCTAGTCGGGACGTACCTGACTAGGACTCCTCTAGCCCGCCCCTTTAAAAGGAGAGGCCCGAAGCCGCCGCAGCCCACCAGCCCCGCCGCCCTAACCCTAGCCGCTCGCGCCTCGACGCCCGAGCCGTGCCACTGCCGCCACGCCGTCGCGAGCTGCCGCCTCCGTTGCGCCCCGCCTCCCCGCCGGAGCACCGCCGTCGGCAGCCCGCCGCCCCTCCGCCGCCGCCGTCGCAAGCTTCCACCGCCGAGGTAGACGCCGTCCCGAGCCGCCGTCGGTTTTTTTTTTAAACTGTTCGGTTTTTTTAGTAAACCCTAGATCTTCTTTTTTAAATAGATTGGTTTGGTTTTTTCGGTTTAGTTAAGTAGCGGACATTCGTCCGTACGTTCATTTTAACGAACGTTGTTTGCCCATTAGTCACAGATAATGAACGTTCGTTCTTTAGCCAGTTCGTTAGTTTTTCTTTTTTTAGGGGTTTTCCGCGATTATTTTCGATCACGATTTCTGTGATGATCCTGTTTTTAGTTTTTCCTTTCGCTCGAAAGTCGATATCAGGCGATTCAAACGCCCAGATCTTTGTCTCGAAGACCTCTTTCCGTTTAACCAACTTGAACAAGGTTTTGATACTGTAAAATTTGACTTTAGTTCAATCTAGTAAACGGATCTTGTTTCTTTCGCAGTTTGAGTTTCGTTGCTTCGTTTGATTTGATTCTTTTTGCAAACCGGAGTTCTTAAGTTGAACTTTCTGGTTAGATCTTCTTATTTGGAGTTTTATCTGTGCATCTTTGCTTGTTTTCTTATGTATGCTATTGTTTGCTTGCGATAGAATTCCCGGAGTGCAATGCGTGCTACTACGAGTCCCTAGGTTTTGCGTATCATCAGCTAGGCAAGTAACACTTTGATCATACCCTTTATTACCCAGTTTTTATGCATTAGATCAAACCCTCACACATTGCATGAGTAGGATCTCATAACTCATGGGTTTGGGAAGTAGATTGAGATAGAACCTATTACCTGCATTATTTTCAAACCCCTGGGAGTTACTTCTACGTTATGCTTAGGTTGCCATGCTATGCTCGTAGACGTGGATTGGGGTTGAGAGTATCCATGACAGATGTGAGTTGTTAATTAGTGGTTCAACTTAAGGTGGCAATTTTAATACACATCTGGGTGGATTGGTTTACAGGGCACCTGGAGAATCCAGTGTTGTCCTAGGAAATCCCGGAGGAACCGTGTGATTATCCTATGGAATGCCACCCAGGCTCAAAGGGATCATAAAACTATTCATGCTAGAAACTTCCATGTGCAGCCACAATGCCATTATGGGCTCTAGCATAGTATGAGTAAGTTGTGTGAGCTCTTTCAGTGGTGGACTAGAAGATGTAGGGGAAAGTAGGTGTACCGGTCCACGCGGGGTAAAGAGTAAATGCTTCTGAAAGACTATGTCTCGGTCATCCATTTCTCAAACACCATGCAGTGTGAGAAATCCAATGGGGGAGATCGAGTCTTGTGGGGGAAAAGTGCGCAAACCTCTGCAGAGTGTACGAACTAATCATGATTAGCCGTGTCCCCGGTTATGGACATCTTGAGTATCTGGTACTTGAATTATTGGTTGATCTCAACACTCTAAAAATTAATTTGTTGGGTTAATGGTGACTACTTTAATTGGGATTGAGTTGGAGGTACCTTCTCAATGATGTTTCAACTACCATGATAGTTAAAATAAAATTTATTCCTTTGTTGTAGGGAAAAATTGGCTTTATGCAATAACCTTAACCTTAGAGCCTCCACCAACCAAATATGCATATAGTGTTAGCCTTTATTCTGTTACTTGCTCTACTGTGTTATCTTGCCAGCATATTCCATGTGCTGACCTGTTTCGGGCTTCAACATGTTATGTTGCAGACTTTCCAGAAGAAGAGTAAGGTGCGCTAGGTCGTTTGTCATGCACTTAGCTATGCCGTTGGAGTTGATGGACTCACTTATCTTCCAAGCCTTCCGCTGTTATTTTGATAGATGGCCTTATGCCATAGACTTTTGTAATAATTTCTTGTTTCAGACATTCGATGTAATTAGTGTGTGATTGCCACTCTATTATAAATCCTTCAAGTACTGTGTGTGTCAGCATTACTTATCCAGGGATGACACAGAACACAGAGACTTCGGCCTTTCGGATCATGGTCGCTACAATGATTTGAGTATTTTGTGTGACGAAGATGGAGCATAGCCAAACTATATGATTTTGTAGGGATGAACTTTCTTTGGCCATGTTATTTTGAGAACATAATTGCTTTGTTAGTATGCTCGAAGTATTATTATTCTTATGTCAACATTAAACTTTTGTCTTCAATCTTGTAGATATGAACATTCATGCCACAATATAGAAAAATACATTGAGAATTATGTGAGGTAGCATTCCACATCAAAAATTCTGTTTTTGTCATTTACCTACTCGAGGACGAGCAGGAATTAAGCTTGGGGATGCTTGATACATCTCTAGCCTATCTATAATTTTTTATTGTTCCATGCTATTATATTATCTGTTTTGGATGTTTATAATGGGATTTATTATGCACTTTTATATTATTTTGGGGACTAACCTACTGACCCAAGGCCGAGTGCAAATTGCTGTTTTTTTGCCTATTTCAGTGTTTCGCAGAAAAGGAATATCAAACGGAGTCCAAATAGAATGAAACCTTTGCGAGGATCGATTTTGGAACAAACGCAACCCAGAAGACTTGGAGTACATGTCAGGGAAGCCACGAGGCAGGAGGGCCCGCCCAGGGGGTAGGCGCGCCCCCACCCTCGTGGCCCCCTCGTAACTCCACCGACATTCTTCTGCATCCTATATATACTCATATACCCTGAAAACATCCGAGAGCACTACGAAACCCTATTTCCACTACCGCAACCTTCTGTACCCGTGAGATCCCATCTTGGGGCCTGTTCCGGAGCTCCACCGGAGGGGGAATCGATCACGGAGGGCTTCTACATCAACACCATAGCCTCTTCGATGAGTTGTGAGTAGTTTACCACAGACCTTTCGGTCCATAGTTATTAGCTAGATGGCTTCTTATCTCTCTTTGGATCGCAATACAAAGTTCTCCTCGATCTTCTTAGAGATCTATTCGATGTAATACTTTTTGTGGTGTGTTTGTCGAGATCTGATGAATTGTGGGTTTATGATCAAGATTGTCTATGAAAAATATTTGATTCTTCTCTGAATTCTTATATGCATGATTAAAATATCTTTGCAAGTCTCTTCCAATTATCAGTTTGGTTTGGCCTACTAAATTGATCTTTCTTGCAATGGGAGAAGTGCTTAGCTTTGGGTTAAATCTTGCGGTGTCCTTTCCCAGTAACAGCAGGGGCAGCAAGGCACGTATTGTATTCTTGCCATCGAGGATAAAAAGATGGGGTTTATATCATATTGCTTGAGTTTATCCCTCTGCATCATGTCATCTTGCTTAAGGTGTTACTCTGTTCTTATGAACTTAATACTTTAGATGCATGCTAGATAGCGGTCGATGTGTGGAGTAATAGTAGTAGATGCAGAATTGTTTCGGTCTACTTGTCGCGAACGTGATGCCTATATACATGATCATGCCTAGATATTCTCATAACTATGCGCTCTTCTATCAATTGCTCGACAGTAATTTGTTCAGCCACCATAGAATATGCTATCTTGAGAGAAGCCACTAGTGAAACCAATGGTCCCCTAGTCTATCTTCCATCATATTAATCTCCATCTACTAGCTATCTTTTATTTTGAAATCTTTACTTTTCAATCTATAAAACAAAAATACCAAAAATATTTATCTTATTATCTCTATCAGATCTCACTTTTGCAAGTGGCCGTGAAGGTATTGACAACCCCTTTATCGCGTTGGTTGCAAGGTTCTTATTTGTTTGTGCAGGTACGAACGATTTGAGTGTTGTCTCCTACTGGATTGATACCTTGGATCTCAAAAACTGAGGGAAATACTTATGCTACTTTGCTGCATCACCCTTTCCTCTTCAAGGGAATACCAACGCATGCCCAAGAGGTAGCATCCAGAAGGAAAACTATGGGCCCTGGTGGCACCTGGGGGAGTCCCGAGGAGGGGACAACCCACTAGGGCGCGCCAGGAGGCCCAGGCGCGCCCTGGTGGGTTGTGCCCACCTCGGGTGCCCCCCGGACCGCCTCTTTTCTCTATAAATATCCCAATATTCCATAAACCCTAAAGGCATCGACGAAATATTCATCCAGCCGCCAAAGAGTCTAGAACCACCAGATCCAATTTAGACACCATCACGGAGGGGTTCACCACTTCCATTGGCGCCTCTCTGATGATGCATGAGTAATTCCTTGTAGACCTTCGGGTCCGTAGTTAGTAGCTAGATGGCTTTCTCTCTCGTTCTTGATTCTCAATACAATGGTCTCTTGGAGATCCATATGATGTAACTCTTTTTGCGGTGTGTTTGATGGGATCCGTCGAACTTTGAGTTTATGATCAGATCCATCTTTTTATATCCATGAAAGTTATTTGAGTTATTTGATCTCTTATATGCATGATCTCTTATAGCCTTGTATTTCTTCTCCGATATTTTGGTTTTGTTTGACCAACTTGATCTATTTATCTTGGAATGGGACGAGGTGCCCGGTAGTGGGTTCGATCTTACGGTGCTTGATCCCAGTGACAGAAAGGGAACCGACACGTATGTATCATTGCCACTAAGGATAAAATGACGAGATCCATATCCAACGCCATAGATAAACGGATCTTGTCTACATCATGTCATCGCTCTTAATGCATTACTCCGTTTTTCCATGAACTTAATACACTAGATGCATGCTGGATAGCTGCTGATGTGCGGAGTAATAGTAGTAGATGGAGGCAGGAGTCAGTCTATTAATCTTGGACGTGATGCCTATGTAATGATCATTGCCTGGATATCGTCATGATTATTTGAAGTTCTATCAATTGCCCAACAGTAATTTGTTTCCCACCGTTTGCTATTTTCTCGAGAGAAGCCACTGGTGAAACATACGGCCCCTAGGTCTTCTTTCTCATATATTTGCCTTTGCGATCTACTTTTTCCTTTGCTTTTATTTTCAGATCTATTAATCCAAAAACCCAAAAATACCTTGCTGCAATTTATCTATCATTATTTATATATATCTGACGTCTGTTACCCGAAAGGGATTAACAACCCATTTTACATGTCGGGTTGCGAGGTGTTGTTATTTGTGTGCAGGTGTTGTTTACGTTATGTTGCTTGGTTCTCCTACTGGTTCGATAACCTTGGTTTCATCATTGAGAGAAATACCTACCGCTGCTATACTGCATCATCCCTTCCTCTTTGGGGAAATACCAACGTAGCTCTAGCAGACATCAAAAGGAATTTCTGGTGCCGTTGCGAGGGAGCACCTTCAACGTATACCAGGATCCTAATCACAAATCTCATCTCCTCACAATTTACATTATTTTCCATTTACCTCTCGTTTTCATCTCCCCCACTTCACAAACATTTGCCGTTTTTATTCGCCATCTTTTCTATTTGCCATTTTTCTGGTCGGATCTATCACCACTTGTGTTCTTGTTTACAATTGCTCAAAAATGACGCAAGAGAACACTAAGTTGTGTGATTTTACAATACCAACAACAATGATTTTATTTGCATTCCGTCTTGCCCTATTGTACTTGATAGACCGTTTTTGCGCACTATTGGCGCGGTGATTGACATGAAAGAAGGGAATATTAAATTCCAATTTCCCTTGAGAAAGGGCATGGAACACTTCCATAGAACCAAGATCAAATTTTCTTATGAATATATAATAAGGGCAACTTATGGAACATCGAACAAGGATGACAATACTTGAAATCTTGGTATTATGCCTAGCTAAGGGCGTAAAACGATAGCGCTTGTTGGGAGGCAACCCAATCAATAATATTTATTATTTACTTTTTGCTTTCTGTTCTTCGGTGGTTGCAGAATTATACTACTGGTATGATTTTGTTTTTTGTGTTTTACTTAGTGTTTGTGCCAAGTAGAACCGATAGGATCTTCTTGGGTGATAGTTGTTTGATCTTACTTAAAAACACAGAAACTTTGCGCTCATGAGAAAATTTGTCATTTTTAACAGAAAAGTGCTTTTTAGTTAATTCTTTTTGCAAAAGATTAATATACAAATTTCCCACGTGGCCCTGTTTTTTTCAAGATTTTTCGATTTCCAGAAGTATTGTAAACTTCCAGATTTCTACAGACTCTTCTGTTTTTGACAGATTCTATTTTCTTTGTGTTGTGTGCTTATTTTGATGGCTCTATGGTTTTCTTTGATGAGTTTTTGCCATAATAAATTTGGAATACAGTAGATATAATAAAAAACAAAATATGAATTGGTTTGATAGAGCACTTATAGTAGTGGTTTGCTTTCTTATACTAACGGATCTCACAGACGTTTTGCTAAAGTTTTGTGTGATTGAAGTTTTCAAGTTTTGGATTATCTTACGATGGATGAAAGAAGAATAGAAGAGCCTAAGCTTGGGGATGCCCCGGAATCCCAAGCTATTATCCAAAAATGAGCGACCAAATAAGCTTGGGGATGCCCCCGAGTGGCATCCCCGCTTTCTTCCAACAACTATCGGTATTTCACTCGAAACTATATTTGTATTCGTCACATGATATGTGTTTTGCTTGGAGCGTCTTGTATGAGATGAGTCTTTGCTTGTTTTGTTTTGCTTTTTAAGTCATCAATCCTTGATGTACACACGTATTTGAGAGAGCCAAATTTATGCCATGACATGCTAGAATAGCTCTCTATGCTTCACTTAAATTCTTTATGAGCTAGGACTTGCTCTAGTGCTTCACTTATATCTTTTTGAGCACGGTGTGCTTAGTATTTTGAAGAAATACTATCTTTCTTCACATAGATTTATTTGAGAGTTAGTAAATTTTAAAGAAATTCTCTCTTGCTTCACTTATATTATTTCGAGAGAAGAAAGAAAATTGTTATGCTCATGATCTTCACTTATATTTGCTTGAGTTTATGAAAAGCAACACATGAAAATTAGTCCCAAAGTGATAGATATCCAAGGAGGATAAAGCAAAAAAAATGTAATGAAGATCATTGGACAAAATAAACTTGATTCTTAGTAATATTTTTGAGACATGATGATATGATATGTGAGTCATGTTGATGAGTAATTGTGCTTTAGTAAGAATACTAGTGTTAAAGTTTGTGATTCCCTATGCAAGCACGAAAGTCAATAATCATGCAATGAAATTATATCCTACTTGTGGTGCATTATTCGGTATTATTTATGCTCAATATTCGCTTACGAGATTATTTGTTTCATAGTTGGTTGCTTTCCAGTCTTTTGCTAGCCTTCATTTTGCACTAAGTATGATCTCTACTTGTGCATCCAAAATCCTTTATCCCATTTTTGCCATACGAGTCCACCATGCCTACCTATATGCGGTATTTCCTTTCCGTTCTAAGCAAATTTGTATGTGCCATCTCTAATTTTTCAAAATAAATTTCCCTTTTGTGTGCCCATACCACTCGCGAGGCGGTGAGGGGTGGCCAATATTTTCCATGTTGGATAGGTTATTCTCACGATGAGTATTTATTCACTTGTCATTGCACGAGAGTATGGCAAAGGTATTAGGGATGCCCAGTCCTGAAATGAAAAACAAATTTACATTATGTTGTCAAATAATAAATTCCTTGGAAAATGTTGGTATGGAAGGCAACAGTGGATTCGGCTAGCCATGGCTTGTGAAAGTTTGGTGGAAAAGGAATAAACTTTATTTTTATGTTTGGGAACCGCATATGATATATCTAGCATGGAAAGTGTAGGGAACCTCAAGTCTTTCTCGTTGGTGGGAAAAGTATACCTCCCAAAAAAATTATCTCTCAATTTTTTTCTTTGAGCTCTGGCACCTCTACAAATCCCTATTTCCCTCTGCAAAGGGCCTTTCTTTTACTTATGCATTTTTTATTTTTTATTTGAGTCTCCACCCTCTCTTATAAAGCACCAACTAGGAAACACTATGATCGTACTTGAGCATTAGGTGTAACTAATATGCGAGTGTGTTTCACGAATGGATCAATGATAGAGCATGATGGGCTAGGGTAACTTATTTTAGCATTGATATTTCGAAAGACATGCTTGCTTGTTGATATACTTTAGTATATACATTATTATGTCAAAACTAGACTATTGCTTTGAATCATATAGAAGTCCAAATGTCCATGCTATAAAGAAAAGAATATGATGTGACTTGATAAACAGCACTCCACATCAAAAATTCTGTTTTTATCACTTACCTACTCGAGGACGAGTAGGAGTTAAGCTTGGGGATGCTGATACGTCTCCAACGTATCTATAATTTTTTATTGTTCCATGTTGTTTTATTATCAATCTTGGATGTTTTATAATCATTCTATAGTCATTTTATATCATTTTTTGGTACTAACCTATTGACATAGTACCAAGTGCCAGTTGCTATTTTCTACATGTTTTTTACATCGCAGAAAATCAATATCGGAGCCCAAACAACGGGAAACTTTTTGGAGATTTTTTGGGGTCAGAAGGAACACTATGGGCCCTGGTGGCACCTGGGGGGAGTCCCGAGGAGGGGACAACCCACCAGGGCGCGTCACGAGGCCCAGGCGCGCCCTAGTGGGTTGTGCCCACCTTGGGTGCCCCCCGGACCGCCTCTTTGCTCTATAAATACCCCAATATTACACAAACCCTAAAGGCAACGACGAAATATTCATCCAGCCGCCACAGAGTCCAGAACCACCAGATCCAATCTAGACACCATCACAGAGGGGATCACTACTTCCATTGGTGCCTCTCCGATGATGTGTGAGTAGTTCCGTGTAGACCTTCGGGTCCATAGTTAGTAGCTAGATGACTTTCCCTCTCGTTCTTGATTCTCAATACAATGGTCTCTTGGAGATCCATATGATGTAACTCTTTTTGTGGTGTGTTTGTTGGGATCCAATGAAATTTGAGTTTATGATCAGATCTATCTTTTTATATCCACAAAATTTATTTGAGTTCTTTGATCTCTTATAGCCTCATATTTCTTCTCCGATATTTGCGTTTTGTTTGGCCAACTTGATCTATTTATCTTGCAATGGGAAGAGGTGCCCGGTAGTGGGTTCAATATTACGGTGCTCGATCCCAGTGATAGAAAGGGAACTGACACGTATGTATCATTGCCACTAAGTATAAAACGACGAGATCCATATCTAACGCCATAGATAAACAGATCTTGTCTACATCATGTCATCGTTCTTAATGCATTACTCCGTTTTTCCATAAACTTAAAACACTAGATGCATGTTGGATAGCGGTCGATGTGTGGAGCAATAGTAGTAGATGCAGGCAGGAGTCGGTCTATTAATCTTGGACATGATGCCTATGTAATGATCATTGCCTAGATATCGTCATGATTATTTGAAGTTCTATCAATTGCCCAACAGTAATTTATTTCCCACCGTTTGCTATTTTTCTCGAGAGAAGCCACTAGTGGAACCTACGGGCCCCGGGTCTTCTTTCTCATATATTTGCCTTTGCGATCTACTTTTTCTTTTGCTTTTATTTTCAGATCTATTAATCCAAAAACCGAAAAATACCTTGCTGCAATTTCTCTATCATTATTTATATATCTCTCACGCCCGTTACCCGAAAGGGATTGACAACCCCTTTTACACGTCGGGTTGCGAGGTGTTGTCATTTGTGTGCAGGTGTTGTTTATGTTGTGTTGCTTGGTTCTCCTACTGGTTTGATAACCTTGGTTTCATCACTGAGGGAAATACCTACCGCTGCTATACTGCATCATACCTTCCTCTTTGGGGAAATACCGACGCAGGTCTAGCAGACATCAATGACCATAAAAGATATTACTCATATAAATAGAACAACAATTATTCTTTGATTTAAATGAATAACCATCTCGCAACAAACAAGATCCAGATATAATGTTCATGCTCAACGTTGGCACCAAATAACAATTATTTATGTCTAAAGCTAATCTCAAAGGTAGATGTAGAGGTAGTTTGCTGACGGCGATCACATTGACTTTGGAACCATTTCCCACGCGCATCGTCACCTCGTCCTTAGCCAATCTTCGTTTAATCCGTAGCCCCTGTTTCAAGTTACAAATATGAGCAACCGAACCAGTATCTAATACCCAAGCGCTACTATGAGCATTAGTAAGGTACACATCAATAACATGTATATCAAATATACCTTTGTTCAATTGCCATCCTTCTTATGTGCAAAATACTTGGGGCAGTTCCGCTTCTAGTGACCAGTCCCTTTGAAGTAGAAGCACTCAGTTTCAGGCTTGTCTCCAGACTTGGGTTTCTTCCCAGGAGTAGCAACTGGCTTGCTATTCTTATTAAAGTTCCCCTTCTTTCCCTTGCAATTTTTCTTGAAAATAGTGGTCTTGCTAACCATCAACACTTGATGCTCCTTTTTGATTTCTATCTCCGTAGATTTGAGTATTGTGAAGAGCTCGGGAATTGTCTTCTCCATCCGTTGCATATATAGTTCATCACGAAGCCTGTATAGCTTGGTGGCAGTGATTGAAGAACTCTGTCAATAACACTATCATCTAGAATATTAACTCCCAACTGAGTCATCTGTTTATGGTATCCAGACATTCTGAGTATGTCTTCACTGACAAAATTGTTCTCCTCCATATTGCAGCTATAGAACTTGTTGGAGACATCATATCTCTCAACTTGGGCATTTGCTTGAAATATTAACTTCAACTCTTGGAACATCTCATATGCTCCATGACGTTCAAAACGTCTTTGAATTCCCGATTCTAAGCCGTAAAGCATGGCAGACTGAACTATCAAGTAGTCATCAGATCAAGCTTACCAGACGTTCATAACATCAGGAGTTGCTCCTGCAGCAGGCCTTTCACCTAGCGGTGCCTCAAGGACATAATTCTTCTGTGCACACTACAAGAAATATGTCAACTTATGACCTTTTGTTAGTGACCCTGGAAGAATTGGTCATAGATCTATGAGCATTTCAGACCCAATTGGTCAAAAGCTGTTCGGGGGGCTCCAAACCCTAAACTTTAACGACCATTTTGGTCAGAAAGGTCATAATTTCCTTACACGAAATGGTCATAAAGCAGATAGCACTGGTTCGCTGCCTTATTT
Organism: Secale cereale; assembly: GCA_902687465.1. Classification (NCBI taxonomy): domain Eukaryota; kingdom Viridiplantae; phylum Streptophyta; class Magnoliopsida; order Poales; family Poaceae; genus Secale; species Secale cereale. Next base: position 230,383,218 of record LR738713.1, on the reverse strand, counting down.
CTAGCTGATCATGACCAATATAGATGGTCATAACCTTGTAAATTGTGGTGGGTTGCTACGACTAGGCGCCACCTCATCAGTTTTGCCTATGTGTCATGTCCATGTGGCAGTTTTTGCCCTAGGTTGTGAAGCAACCTATATTTCTGTCATTCCCAAAATTCCCCAAAAAATCTCATAAATTCTTTGGGTCATATCTTCGTCAAATATGTAAAAAACCTTCCTTGCCTTGTTTAAAAATAATTCAAAAATATTCATTTTCATATTCTGTTCAAAAAAACACTTTGTGAAGGAAGTACCACTTTGGCATGTCCAAATGGTATCCATTTTCTACAGTGCTTTCCTATGCCCAAATAACTATCCTCCACCAAATGCCAGATCAATCCATTCATTATTTTGAGCCCAGCTTCAACATTCGTATTTATGTCAAGTGTGGTACTTTGCAAAGCAAGTACCACCTAGACTCCTCCTTTTGAGCTGAAAATTTGTGAAGACGGTCTTCTTAGTAACTGATCATCCTCAACCAAAACTCAAGCCCATTATCCATGTGCATTTCCCGTACCGCTAATCAAACACTTGGCTGCTAATTCATATTTGAGCATCGATCGGTCTCCTCGTGAGAATCTTATGTTGTAATTTTCTTCCTAGCACCTACCTGGGGAGTGCCCAACCCACTAGACATGCCTAGACCTCCCACAACACATGGCAATGCCACAGTCACGTGGTGACCACGCGGCGGGCATGCGAGTTTACGCGCTCTAGAGTTGGGGCCCTCGACCACCGCCCAAACCTCGACGTATCGCCACCAAACCATGTATTTATGATTAAATAGGTACTTATGTAACTATAAATGATTATTGGAAAAAATAAATAGCAAACTATGAGGCAGCCGCAGTTCAAATTTGACCCGCTTCCAGCTGAATCGGCGGAAATTTGTCTTTTTCATGAGAGGTGAATCAAAACTTTTTACACCCAACCATTTTGTCAATTGTGCATTAAATATGTCCTAGTATTTTAGAAAATTGATTTGGTCCAATTTTGCAACAATTATTTGGGAGGTCCTTCACAAAAAAACCTCCTTTTGGGCACTCGAAAAATGGAAAATGATTTTTTCGTCCAAAGAAAATGAAAACTTCCTTAAGCAATATTGTTTGCCATTCCAAGATGCACCCTTGTGCACAATATGAGATCATTTGAACAAACTATGCTATGAATGTGGCCATAGGATTGATCATTTGGCTTGAAAGCCATGAATCTTCACGCATGATAGCTCATTTCTGAGAACACTTTTTTAAAAGAATTGCCGTATTATAAGTTTATTATTTTTCCTGGTAACTTGGTCATATATAATGACACAATGCGAAGGTTTTCCAATTTTTTGATTTTTTTTTGAATTTTTGTATGCCCGTTTCAAAATGTGGTCAAAACGGCGGGAATGACCGTTCCTAGCTAGTGGTTGAATCTTGGTATTTTTTTTGGTGTTTCTCTGATTAAATAGATACTTATGTACCTAGAAATGATTTTAAAAAAAATAAAGAGCAAACTACAAGGCAGCTAAAGTTCAAATTTGACCCGCTTCCAGCTGAATCGGCCGAAATTTGTCTTTTTCACGAGAGGTGGATCAAAACTTTTTACACCCAACCATTTTGTCAATTGTGCATTAAATATGGCCTAGTATTTTATAAAAATGATTTGGTCCAATTTTGCAACAATTATTTGGGAGGTCCTTCACAAAAAAACCTCCTTTTGGGCACTCGAAAAATGGAAAATGAATTTTTCGTCCAAAGAAAGTGAAAACTCCCTTAGGCAACATTGTTTGCAATTCCAAGATGCACCCTTGTGCACAATATGAGATCATTTGAAAAAACTATGCTATGAATGTGGCCATAGGATTGATCATTTGGCTTGAAAGCATGAATCTTCACGCATGATAGCTCATTTCTGAGAACACTTTTTTAAAAGAATTGTCGTATTACAAGTTTATTATTTTTCCTGGTAACTTGGTCATATATAATGACACAATGCGAAGGTTTTCCAATTTTTTGATTGTTTTTGAATTTTTTATGCCCGTTTCAAAATGCGGTCAAAACGGCGGGAATGACCGTTCCTAGCTAGTGGTTGAATCTTGGTATTTTTTTGGTGTTTCTCTGATTAAATAGATACTTATGTACCTAGAAATGATTTTTGTAAAAAATAAAGAGCAAACTACAAGGCAGCTACAGTTCAAATTTGACCCGCTTCCAGCTGAATCGGCCGAAATTTGTCTTTTTCACGAGAGGTGGATCAAAACTTTTTACACCCAACCATTTTGTGAATTGTGCATTAAATATGGCCTAGTATTTTATAAAAATGATTTGGTCCAATTTTGCAACAATTATTTGGGAGGTCCTTCACAAAAAAACTTCCTTTTGGGTACTCGAAAAATGGAAAATGGATTTTTCGTCCAAAGAAAGTGAAAACTCCATTAGGCAACATTGTTTGCAATTCCAAGATGCACCTTTGTGCACAATATGAGATCAATATTTGATTTTTTTTTCATGTGAAAAAGTAGAAGAAAAACAAAAGAAAAAACACAATTATATGTGCTCTATTCCCATTGGTGGTATTCGTTGTCACACTGATCGATGACATGGCGCCCATCCATCCATCCATCTCTCCATACCACACCCATCCATCCATCCATCCATTTATGTACAGAAAAAAAGAAAAAGAAAACCCCACCCGCATCCACCTACCCAAACCCTACCCAGATCCCATCGATCCCCTCCTCCCATCGCACCCCTCCCCCCCCCATCTCCTCGCCGCCGCCATCGACGGCTCTCCCCTCGATCCCTCCCACCGCCGTATCCCTCTCTCAGATCGAGCTCCCCCTCCCCTCTCCCTCCCACCTCTCGAAGCTCCCGCGTCCCACCGCCGTGCACCATGCTCCTCTCGTTGCATCCCGCGCAGTCGTCGACGCGCGTGCCGAGAAGGATTCTCGCGCCGCCTCTGCTTCCGCAGGGGCGCCTCGCCGTCGGCTACCGCGCAAGCGTGCTTGCCTCATCGCCGTTGTTGCCTCGCCCGTGCCCCGTCTTCGCGTGTCACGCCGCCACTGCCTTCCAGAAGCTCGACGCCGTCGGTGAGTCCCCCCTCTTTGTGGTCTCCCTGCTCTGGAACCTTGTGGTGCTGATTTTTTTCTGGCTTTGCGCGATTGACTGAATGACAGAATGTGGGTCGTTTGTCGCGCGCGCGGGCATCAGTGCGGGAGGAGGAGGATGCCTTCAGGTCGGCGGCTACGGTGGGGCACACGCTGCTGCCCCTCCAGCGCTGCATCTTCTCCGACCACCTCACGCTGGTGCTGGCATACCGCTGCCTCGTTCGGGAGGACGACTGCGAGGCGCCCAGCTTCCTCTTCGAGTCTGTCGAGCAGGCCTCCGAGGGCACCAATGTGGTTCGTCCCTGCCCTTACCTAAACAGCCTAAGTAGGTACCTGTAGAAAGAAGTAGTCCTTGTGGATCTGTCTTTCTCAAGTAGTACTAGCCTGCATATGTGTTGGTTTGATTTCGAGCCTGTAGCATGAACTCATTGTATTGGTCTCTAGTCTGTTCGTATTTGCATGTTGATCACCATGTTGTTATAGTTAGTTTAGATGCTACCTCACCGGATAAATCTCATGATATTTCTAGATTGTACTGTTACTAACTGAAGTTTGTAGTATCCTGCAATTGTTAGTTCGATTGGTAAACTTCATGAATTATCTGTCATCATCTAGTTTAGAGATGTATATATGCTCTAGTCTTGTTAGCAAATTGGAGAGGCAAAAAGTTGTTGGGTCGAACTGGCGTGTTGCTCTTTGATGTACTAACTTGTGTTGCCTGCTGAGTGTTGACGGTGTTTCGGGGGATTGATTATTATCTCACCGGTTGTTTTTTGCTTCTTCAGGGGATTAATCCAGATCCTCGGGGTCGTCGGCGGTGGCAGCCCTCCTTGACGTCGCCAGCTGCACCGGCTCGTGGGAGGACGCGATGAGCGGACGCAGAGATGCACTACACGCCCGACTACTTGGTATAATGCAAATATTAGGTTCATTTTGTTTCACGCCGTTTCATTTATCTAGTTGCACATCGTGCATGGTATCTAGCAATGTAATCCCATTCCATGTGTCCTTCACATCATCGTTAGTGAGACAAGAGGTGCAGAAGCATAACAATAAAAAAGCCCAGTCAATCTCCTACACTACAGTATGTCATGTCAGTATACAACCCCAACATGCAACATGCAATAGCCCAGTGTGGCTGTCTGCATGCTCCATCACATGGCCACCCTAAGCAAATGCAGAGAACACACTTCCAGGACAACACCTTTCATTTGATACACTTTGATGCTATTTCTAGCATGAATTTTTATTTCAGACTTAAAACTAAAATTCTGAACAACTAATTTTTTTTATTTCCGATCCGATTCAGTCGCTTGGATTCGATTCCTATACATGCTTTGAATGCATATCGTGGGGGTGGTGAAGCTGGGAGCCTTTCCTCCCCATAAAAATACTTTGCTCTTCATTATGAGTAGTACCCTTATATAATTAGCTGCTATGAGTGTTTATATACTTGATCACCACACCTCTACTGTTCTGGTTACTTTTGCTTTCTTCTATGTAGTTGTCTAGGGCATAATAGTTTTATGTGTGGCTTGTTATTGTGTTACCAGACTACTTTCTTGTGCCGGCTCTACCATCAGTGACACACCTCTTGGCGATTTTTGTATTACCGATGGCTTAGTATTTAAACTGTTTAGCTTGATTTGAAATTGAAATCATAGGGTTCTTTTAATCTCGTTTTTAATTGTTTGTAGTTGCTCCAGGTCCTTCTCTAGCTGTGTTTATAACTGTCTTTGTTCCTTTTTTGATAATAGGACCAGTTTGACACGATTGACTTGTCGGACAACGAGATTGTCAAGCTTGAGAACTTCCCTTTCACGAATCGCCCAGGGATCTTGCACCTGATTACAACTTACAATGAGAGGGAGCAGGTTACACCCAGCCCCCAGGGACTCCGCAACCAAGTCTCGGCCGTCCTCCGCAGCAAGGAGCTGAGCCAAAGGAGTAAGCAGCGTTGCTGGTTCCTTCGAGGATGCGTCCTCCTGGTCGAGTCTTGTGGAGAAGCAGGGTGAATCAGGCATCATCTGACTTGTGCCGCTGTGGTAAGAACAGAACACCACTCTCACTTGATGTGCATGTATTATTACAACAAAGCATTCTTACATGGTGATTGTTAGCGACACAACAATTATCTTGCAACATAGCTTGCCAAATTCCTTGCTTGCTTACTATATAACATGTACTCCTAAACATGTTATCCTACTCCATGATGTTGTATCATTTTCAAATACTCCTGGACATCAACTCCCATTAGCTATAATTTATACCTCTAAAAGAGGAGTATAAACTGGTATTGTATTATGCTTGAGACTTGATCCAAACCGCATTAATTGTTGCCAGTGATGTTATTATCTACTCTAATGGTTGATGAATCTGTACCTGCCATACCATGTGGAATGACTAATGAATCTGTACCCGAATACCATGTGTAATGGCTGTTATTTTTGCATCGTTTGAACATTTTTTTTCTGCTATATAGTTTCTCACTCATGATCGATGTACTGCCAGGTGAATGAGGTTTTCAACTGTTGAATGAGGTTTACTAATCTCAACCTCTGAAGTTTATGTTCACTGGTGTGTAGGTAACTTGTCATTTTTATTGGCAAGACTGTACTGAATTTATTTGAATTTTGCTCCTATTGCCGTGTACAGTATGTAACAAACATGTTTATATTACTGAGGATGTACAGTATAGAAACCATAAATTCAAGCTTCTGCAATAGCATGCTTAATATATACTTTTATAGAATAGTGTTCTACAAAAGGTTGAAACAGCACGGTCTTAGTCATTTGTAGGAAGTAGAAACACTACGGCTGACATCTTTTATTCGTTTTTTTCTAATTTAATTTTGTGGATAGTAAATTTGCAATTGTACGCCCTTTGTAAAAAAATGCATTTTACGTTTCCATGCCCTGTAATACTGAAGCATGTGTCTCTATGATATTTTGCACAACTGAAAGGATGATATCTTGTATACGTTTGGCTTTTGGCAGGTAATCCTTTTCCCTGCCACGTTCAGCTGCATCACTTTGATGCCCATGTTCACCATCTTCCTGCCGTCATGAAGGGCCACTTGAAGCTGTCAAATAGGATATGATTATACTTGTAGATACTTGTAGAGCTTGTGGCTTTGATTACATTTGTAGAGCTTGTGGCTGTAGAGACTTACACTTGTATCTAAGTGATATGATGTAACGGAATTATTTTGGCTGTCATTTGAAGTATTATGTGTGATTTCTGTCTGTTCTGATTTGAATATTGGTTATGTATTTACCGGTGAATTGAAAACATGGACCCACATAGTAGAACCTGACAATTGAAACCCATTTGAGCACTGGACCCATCTTTTGAAGAAAAACTGAAATGTTGAGCCAGAAAGGCCTCAGCCCAGAAACAAAAAGGCTGAAATATTGGGCCTGGCCCATGTAGCTGACCAAAAGGCCAACAAAATCGATAATTAAAAAAGGATGAATTGTTGGGCTCGGCCCATGTAGAACAGCCAATTGGATCGGGCTGATTCTTGTGCCACATCAGCTTGCCACGCTGGATGCCTACGTGGTCTGGGGAGGCTGCTAGTGACCAAAACACGATAGTAGGCATATTTTGGTCATAAACGTCTATGACCTTCTCACAGAGAAGGTCGCTATAGTCAGTTTATGACGGCCAGCTTTTGACCTTATGTTTTTGGTCACAAAAAGGTCACAAATGGAAATTTGTGACCATTCAGTGACCAATAGTGGTGGTCACAAGTTGACATATTTCTTGTAGTGGCAGCAATGAGGATAATCCTCAAGTTACGGACCCAGTCCGTGTAGTTCCTACCATCATCTTTCAACTTAGCTTTCTTTAGGAACGCATTAAAATTCAAGGGAATGGTAGCACGGGCCATTGATCTACAACATAGATATACAAAAACTATCATGACTAAGTTCATGATAAATTAAGTTCAACTAATCATATTACTAAAGAACTCCCACTTAGATAGATATCCCTCAAGTCATCTAAATGATAACATGATCCAAATCAACTAAACAATGTCCGATCATGACGTGAGATGGAGTATCTTTCAATGGTGAACATCTCATGTTGATCATATCTACTATATGATTCATGTTCGACCTTTCGGTCTCCAGTGTTCCAAGGCCATGTCTGTACATGCTAGGCTCGTCAAGTTTAACCCGAGTATTCTTCATCTGCAAAAATGTCTCACACCCGATCATCACGTGGTGTCTCGGCACAACGAACTGTCGCAATGGTGCATACTAAAGGAGAACACTTGTACCTTGAAATTTTAGTAAGGGATCATCTTATAATGCTATCGTCGTTGTAAGCAAAATAAGATGCATAAAAAGATAAATATCACATGCAATCAAAATATGTGACATGATATGGCCATCATCATCTTGTGCTTTTGATCTCCATCTCCAAAGCATCGTCATGATCTCCATCGTCATCGGCTTGACACCATGATCTTCATCGTAGCGTCGTGGTCGTCTCGCCAACTATTGCTTCTACTACTATCGCTAACTCATAGTGATAAAGTAAAGCAATTACATGGCGTTCGCAATTCATACAATAAAGAGACAACCATAAGGCTTCTGCCGGTTGCGGATAATTTACAAAACATGATCATCTCATACAATAACGTATAACTCATCACGTCTTGACCATATCACATCACAACATGCCCTGAAAAAACAAGTTAGATGTCCTCTACTTTGTTGTTGCAAGTTTTACGTGGCTGCTACGGGCTTCTAGCAAGAACCGTTCTTACCTACAGCACAAAAACCATAATGGTTATTTATCAAGTTTGCTATTTTAACCTTCAACAAGGACCGGCTGCAGTCAAATTCGATTCAACTAATGCAAGAGAGACAGACACCCGCCAGCCACCTTTATGCAAACAAGTTGCACGTAATGGTGGAACCGGTCTCATGAACGCGGTCATGTAATGTTGGTCCAGGCCACTTCATCTTTCAATACCACCGAATCAAAATAAGACGTTGGTGGTAAGCAGTATGACCAACACCGCCCACAACTCCTTTGTGTTCTACTCATTCATATCATCTACGCATAGACCTAGATCATGATGCCACTGTTGGGAACGTAGCATGCAATTTCAAAAAAATTCTTACGCTCACTCAAGATCTATCTAGGAGATGCATAGCAACAAGACGGGAAGAGTGTGCCTACGTACCATCGTAGACCGAAAGCGGAAGCGTTATATTAACGCGGTTGATGTAGTCGAACGTCTTCGCGATTCAACCGATCAAGCACCGAACGTATGGCACTTCCGAGTTCAGCACACGTTCAGCTTGATGACGTCCTGCGATCTCTTGATCCAGTAGAGGGTCGAGGGAGATTTCCGGCAACACGACGGCGTGTTGACAGTGATGGTGAAGTAGATAGCGCAGGGCTTCGCCTAAGCACTACGACAATATGACCTGAGGTGTAAACTGTGGAGGGGGTCACCGCACACGGCTAAGAAAATAACTTGTGTGTTCTAGGGTGCTCCCCTCCCCACTTATGTAAAGGGGGGAGGGAGAGGAGGCAAACTGGCCCTATGGCGCGCCAAGGAGAGGAATCCTACCAGGACTCCTAGTCCTAGTAGGATTCCATCTCAAGGAAGGGGGATGAAGGAAGGAGAGGGAGAAGGGGAGGGAAAAGGGGGCGCCGACCCCTCCTCCTAGTCTAATTCGGACTGCCATGGGGGGGCGCGGCCACCCCTTGCTGCCCTCCTCTCTCTCCACTAAGGCCCATGTAGGCCCATTAGTTCCCCCGGGGGGTTCTGATAACCCTCCAGCACTCCGATATTTACCCGGTACCTCTCGGAACTCATTCGGTATCCGAATAACATCGTCCAATATATCATTCTTTATGTCTTGACCATTTCGAGACTCCTCGCCATGTTCGTGATCTCATCCGGGACTCCGGACAATCTTCGGTCACAAAAAACTCATAACTCATAATACAAATCATCATCGAACGTTAAGCGTGCGGACTCTACAGGTTCGAGAACTATGTATACATGACCGAGTCACTTCTCCGGTCAATAACCAATAGTGGAACCTGGATGCTCATATTGGGTCCTATATATTCTACAAATATCTTTATTGGTCAAACTGTAATCACAACATACGTTATTCCCTTTGTCATCAGTATGTTACTTGCCCGAGATTCGATCGTCGGTATCCACATACCTAGTTCAATCTCATTACCGGCAAGTCTCTTTACTCGTTCTGTAATACATCATCATGTGACTAGCTCATTAGTCATTTCCTTGCAAGGCTTATTATTATGATTGTATTACCGAGAGGGCCCAGAGATACCTCTCCGACACTCAGAGTGACAAATCATATTCTCGATCTATGCCAACTCAACAAACACCTTCGGAGATACTTGTAGTGCATCTTTATAATCACCCAGTTACGTTTTAATGTTCGATAGCACACAAGGCATTCCTCTGGTATCCAGGAGTTGCATAATCTCATAATCTGAGGAATATGTATTTGACATGAAGAAAGCAGTAGCGATAAAAACTGAAGGATCAAAACTCTAAGCTAACAGATGGGTCATGTCCATCACATCATTCTACTAATGATGAGATCTCATTACTCGAATGACAACACATGTCTATGGTTAGGAAACATAACCATCTTTGATTAACGAGCTAGTCTAGTAGAGGCTTACTAGGGACACTATGTTTTGTCTATGTATCCACACGTGTATCAAGTTTCCGGTTAATACAATTCTAGCATGAAAAAATGACATACATCATGATATAAGGAAATATAAATAACAACTTTATTATTGCCTCTAGGGCATATTTCCTTCAGCTAGCGTTTCCACGATTCCAGAAACTTTATGTGATGTATTAGGTTTCCATGAATTTGATGAGTGTTCTTCAAATTTGCATCTTGCTGATTCCACTATTAAGAAACCTATGGGAACGATTAATTATGTTCTTATTGTTGCAAATAGGAATTATGTGCCCTTTGATTTCATTGTTCTTGATATAGATTGCAATCCTACATGTCCTATTATTCTTGGTAGACCTTTCCTTAGAACGATTGGTGCAATTATTTACACGAATGTAGGAAACATTAGATTTCAATTTCCATTAACACTTTCCAAGAAACAAAATTAAATTGACTTATTGATCTATTATGAGAGCTACTTATGGATTGCAAACCAAAGATGACAATACCTAGATCTATTCGTGTTTTATGCCTAGCAAAGGGCGTTAAACAATAGCGCTTGTTGGGAGGCAGCCTAACTTTATTTTTGCTTTTTGCTTTCTGGTTATGTTTCTAATTTTCACACATTATTACTTCTTTATTCATTGTGTTTTGGTGTTTTAATTAGTTTTTGATCCAAGTAAGACCATTGGGATGGCTTACGGTGATCGTTGATTTGATTTTGCTGAAAAACAGAAACTTTTGCGCCCAGTGTAGAAAATTCAATAAGTCGCTGGAACATGAAAACCTTCTGAAAGTTTTACACAAAATTTATATAAAAATTCCCCACGTCTTCCTAATTTTTCAAAAAAAATGGAGTTACAGAAGTATGCAAAGTTTTCAGATTTCTACAGACTGTTCTGTTTTTGACAGATTCTGTTTTCTATGTGTTGTTGCTTATTCTGATGAATCTATGGCTAGTATATGGGGGTATGAACCATGATAAAGTTTGAATACAGTACATATTACATGAATATAAAATAAGAATGAGATCACAACAGTACCTGGAGTGGTTATTTGCTTTGTCTTACTGACGTAGCTCACGAGTTTTCTGTTGAGTTTAGAGTTGTGAAGTTTTCAAGTTTTGGGTAAAGATTTGATGGACTATGTAATAAGGAGTGGCAAGAGCCTAAGATTGGGGATGCCCATGTCACCCCAAGGTAATATTCAAGGACAATCAAGAGCCTAAGCTTGGGGATGCCTCGGTTAGGCATCCCCTCTTTCGTCTTCGTCTACCGGTAACTTTACTTGAGGCTATAATTTTATTTACCACTTGATATGTGTTTTTCTTGGAGCGTCTTGTATGATATGCGTCTTTGCTTTTTAGTTTGCCACAATCATCCTTGCTGTATACACCTTTTCAGAGGGACACGCTTCAATCGTGATTTATTTAGAATACTCTATGTGCTTCACTTATATCTTTTGAGCTAGGCAATTTTGCTCTAGTGCTTCACTTATATCTTATTAAAGCACAGCGGTGGTTTATTATATAGAAATTGTTGAACTCTCTTGCTTCACTTATATTATTTTGAGGGTCTTTAAAAAAGCATGGTAATTTTCTTGGGTTATGAATTTAGTCCTAATATGATAGCCATCCACAGGAGATATAATAAAAACTTTCATGTATAGAGCATTGAATACTGTGAAAAGTTTGACTCCTAATTATTTTGAGATGTTAAGATGGTAATATTAGAGTCATGCTAGTGGTAGATTGTGAAGTTAAAGAAATAATTGTGTTAAGGTTTGTGATTCCCGTAGCATGCACGTATGGTCTCCTAACTATGCAACCGAATTGGAGAGCATTGTATCTTGATTGTTTATCTTTGTATGAAGGGCGGGGACGCGCGATGGTTAACTCCTACCAACCTCCCCCCTAGGAGCATGCATCATAGTACTTTGCTTCGAGGGATAATAAGATTTTTCACAATAAGTACGTGAGTTCTTTAGGACTAATGTTGAGTCCATGGATCATACGCACTCTCACCCTTCCACCTTGCTATCCACTCTAGTGTCACGCAACTTTCGCCGATGCATCAAACCACCTTATACCCTTCCTCAAAACAGCCACCATACCTACCTATTATGGCATTAACATAGCCATTCTGAGATATATTGCCATGTAACTCCAGCATTCCGTTTATTATGACACGCATCGTCATTGCCATATTGCTTTGCGTGATCATGTTGACATAGTATTTGTGGCAAAGCCACCGTCCATATTTTGTATACATGTCACTCTTGATCATTGCACACCCCGGTACACTGCCGGAGGCATCCATATAGAGTCGTATCTTTGTTCTAGTATCGAGTTGTAATATGGAGTTGTAAGTATATAAAACTGTGATGCTCATCATTATTAGAAAATTGTCCCATGTGAGGTTATAAATAAACTTACCGAAAGAGTCTCCAAAAAAAAGAGAAAAGGGTCTCCAAAAAAAGAGGGGCCTAAAAAAGAAAAAAAATGAGAGAAAAAGAGAGAAGGGACAATGTTATTATCCTTTTCCACACTTGTGCTTCAAAGTATGTCGGGACCCCGATCCTAAGTCACACAGGTCTAGCCTGTAACACATCATATCACTTTGCGGCCTCACGCACGGTATCCCCACGGGTGCCACCTTACCTGGCCCGGGACCGTTTGCACATTTTGGCACACGTATATGATAGTGTCGCTAGCATCCATATGACAGAGGACCCGGGCCGACATGACTAGCTATAAACCAAAAGTGGCACTAAATTACAGAGACAGGCATACATGACCCAGCAACGAACGTGTCGGTCATCAACGTATGAACCCAAGTCGTAGCAAGCTACAAGGACTTAAAGGAACAACGCGTGACATTTCCCCTAAGGGACAGACACAGGAACGAAGAAGGACACATGCCGGCCAGCCTAAGTGTCCGGAGCAGTAGCAAGCTACCAAGGCTCAGTGGAAGCACTAGGAGACAGTTCCCTGTAAGATAGGCTACCAAAGGTAAACAACTAGGTGTCGGATCCCACACATAGCAATACACATTACACATACGCATAACATGCAAGTATGTGGTGTACAACATGGCATCACAACATAACTCAACAACTCATATAGATAAAGGCCCAGAAGAGCCATCATAGCATTTATGACAACCAGAGGTCACACGACCCAACATACAGAGCATACAGGCAACGGAAGCATAACATGTCTGAGTACAGACAACTACAACTGGAAAAAAAAGCTAAGAAGCCTGACTATCTACCAGACCCTCCCAAGGGCACAAGATTGTAGCTGAGGTAACAAGCTAAACGTCGAAGTCCACGCGGAACCACTAGCGAGACTGAAGTCTCTCTGCAAAACATAAATTAAGCAAAAGTGAGTACAAAGGTACTCAGCAAGACTTACATCAGAACTAACTACATATGCATCAGTATAACCAAAGGGGTGGTGGAGTTTGACTGCAGCAAGCCAGCTTTGACTCGGTGGCTATCCTGAATTACGACTGCAAGTAACTCTTTTGAGGTGGCGCACACGAGTCCACATATTCACCAATCAATACACCACTATGGATCCGCTTTCGTCTCCCTACGAGAAGGCCATCCATAGTACTCACACTTGTCTTGAGCATTTTAGAGTATCCACTTTCAATTGTCTATGTACCATGTAAGCATCCAAGAAGTCCATATCCGCGGACCCGGCTATTCGAATAGATCATGTTAACCCTGCAGGGGTGTACTTCTTCACACACGCTCTCGCCACTTACCGCCATGTACACGTCGTGTATCTCGGCAACCTTCAAGCGGAAGCCTGGCGAGTGTGTCGTCCACGACCTGACTAACCACACAAGTCTCTCGTCCAGGTTTATCGCCTATTTGGGTTCCATCCATGGGGAGATCCGGCCGGGGTGTCGCTCACGGCCCCAAATGATGTGTGCAGGGTTCCCAAGCCCACCTCGACGGATGGATCTACGCTTGGTACACCGTGCCATGGTGCCTAGTCTGCCCCAAGCCCACATGTACCATGTGCCACTTGGTAGACTACTAACACTACCTACAAACGCCAGAAACTAGTTGCAACTCCTGGATAGAGATCATGTTGATTAATAAGTCGAGAGGGGTCGAGTTATCGGAACCCAATGTGTGGTAGTAGCTTTGTCATTGGACAACTTACACTGAACTTAGTTCTTAAAGACGGTTCCAGTGAGACAACCCACCATGTACTCCTACATGGCCTCTCACCGCTACCTTTACCAAATCGTGTTCGCACACTTAGCTCTCAACAGTAGGGCATGTTCACCACAATCCAATTCATCCCCGATGAGTCAGACCTGACACAACTCTAAGCAATAGTAGGCATAACCAGAAAGCATGAATGAGTAGGCACAACATGGCTCAAACAACTCCTACTCCTACTAGTGGGTTTCAACTATTTACTATGGCAATGACAGGTCATGCAGAGGAAAAGGGTTCAGCAACCACAGCAAAACGCAGTTCAAAACGTTGTTGTCCTAATGCAGTAAAAGAGAGCAGGAGCGAGAGAGTGGGATTGTATCGGGATGCTCAATGGGGGTTTGCTTGCATGGCACTTCTGAAGATATTAATAGCTCTTCATCGGTGTCATCGAACT
>LR738713.1:230356968-230368737 GCA_902687465.1 Secale cereale | reverse complement strand
CCTTTACCAAATCGTGTTCGCACACTTAGCTCTCAACAGTAGGGCATGTTCACCACAATCCAATTCATCCCCGATGAGTCAGACCTGACACAACTCTAAGCAATAGTAGGCATAACCAGAAAGCATGAATGAGTAGGCACAACATGGCTCAAACAACTCCTACTCCTACTAGTGGGTTTCAACTATTTACTGTGGCAATGACAGGTCATGCAGAGGAAAAGGGTTCAGCAACCACAGCAAAACGCAGTTCAAAACGTTGTTGTCCTAATGCAGTAAAAGAGAGCAGGAGCGAGAGAGTGGGATTGTATCGGGATGCTCAATGGGGGTTTGCTTGCATGGCACTTCTGAAGATATTAATAGCTCTTCATCGGTGTCATCGAACTCATCGTTGGAACGTCGTCTACTGAGAGGGGACAAAACCGAAAACAGAGAAAGAAAACAATCAATGCAATGCAACAATATGATGCATGAATGTGACATGGCAATATGATGTTTATTGAGCTAATGCAACTAGCAACACAATTAAATGAAGTTGGTTTGAACCAAAGGTTCAAATTCAAACTCCATATGTGATTATTCAAATGCCATTTATTCAAATTGCCCTAAACAGCAGCCATAAGTTGTTCAAACATGCATGAAAATGCCATAAACAGATTCCTTGGATTTTTCTGATCAATTTTCATATATAAATTATTTTCATCTGAGTTAGGGATTATTTTCTGTGATTTTTAGAAGTTTTGGCTATTTCCTGAAATAAATAAATCATTTCTGATTTATTTAAAATTCCAGAAAATACTTACTGCGTCAGCACTGCGTCAGGCCGAGGTCAGCAGGTCAACTGACCGGCCAGAGTCAAACCTGACGTGTGGGGTCCACACGTCAGTGACACAACAGTTAAACAGGCTTAACTAAACTTAACAGAAGATTAAACTAAACTAAATAGGCACTGGGGCCCACTGTCAGTCTCTCAGGGCCTAACTAAGTTTAGTTTTAAACTAAACAAATTAGATAAGGGGCTGACCCCACCTGTCATTGGCTCATAAAGCTAAGCACCGTAGTTAGCACTTAATTAACAACCTAAGCTAATTAGTCCAACGCCGGCCCCACATGTCAGTGACACAGAGGGGGGGGGTCCAGCCGTGGTCAAAGGTGGTCAAACCCACCGGCGGCTCGACGCCGGCGAGGCCAAACGCGGCAGCGGTGCTCGGAAATCGCCCTCCGGCGACAAAAAGAGTGGCGGAGGGGCTCTACGTGGAGCTGGTGAACTTGCGCATCCAACAAGGCAAGCAAGAGGAGCTGGGGTGGCCGGAATCATCGGCGGCGACCTCAACGGCGGCGGCCGGAATCGGGCCTCGGTGTTTTCGGTGATACGGGGCACGGGGAGGCGAGCTAAGGGGCTCTACGGGCTCCTAGGAGCGTGCTGAGCACGACGGAAGGCTCGGACGCGAGCTATGCTAGCTCTGTCCACGGCGGCACCATGTTCGGCGGCGAGGAGCTCCGGTCATGGCGGAAATGATGCTACGGCAAGGGGGCAAGCGTAAAGGAGAGAGGGGAAACGCGGTGGAGCTCACAGCGGGGTCGACGGGGGTCTCAGGAGGCTCGGGGAAGCGCCAGCCGTCGCGAATTCGACGACGAGGTCGTCGGCGGCCGGAGGTTGAAGAAGACGAAGACGGCGACGTTTCAGGGGCTTCTGGCATCGGGCGGCTCGGCGAGGAGCTCCAGCGCGTGGAGATGAAGCTCGTGGGCACGGTCATGGGTCGAGGGGTGGCCGGTGGTCATGGCTACGGCGAACGGCGTGCTCACGGGCGCGTCGGCTGACGTTCGGGATAGACGAGGGAGGGAGGAAGGGGGCGAGTGAGAGGTCAGATCGATCCGGACGGCAGTGGGGTGGTCATCTGCGGCGTCGCGCTGGCGAGGGAAGGGCCAGGCAGGCATGTGGCGTGGAGGCACGGCAGTGCGCGCGCGCCGGCCACACGCCTGGCCGACTGGCGCCAGGAGGACGACGGCGGTGGTGGGCTGGGCCTGTGGCCGTACAGGAGCTGGGCCGGCTCTGGTGAGCCCAGGTACTCCCACTCTCTCTCTCTCTCTCTCTTTCTAAAAAAGTTTTTGTTTTCTATTTTCTGCTTTTGTTTTGATTTAATAAAAATGCCAGAACATTTTCATAAATCTTGGAAATATTTGTGGGCACTGTCTGGATTAATTCCAACAACCCTCATTTACTTCCAAGATTATTTGGGCATTTAAAATTACCTATAGGATTTAAATGTCCAAATGCAAATATCTATGATTTAATTCAAGGATCCAAATGGCTCCCAAAATTATGAAACCATTTTTGGCAGAGGTTTTAGCCAAGACCCAAAATGATGAACATTTTGTGAAGGGCACTTTGGATACATTGAAAAGTATTTAGGTTCAACCTAGTTGAGTTCCTTTGGTGCTAGGGTTTCAACATCCCCAATTCAAGTTTAACAAAAATTTAAACATGATGACATGATGATCAGGCAAAGACCACAAGGGTTGATCTAGGGATGTGGCAACTCACCCCCACTAAAACAAGAATCTCGTCCCGAGATTCAAGCGTAGGGTAAGAAATCAGAGGGGACACAAGCCAGCACAATCTTCACGATCCAATTTCCCTTCTCGGAGATGTTGATTTAATGCATCACATTGATCTTGTCAACCTTTCTTTGAGATCTTCATCCAACACGGTGACGACGAAAGAAACCCTACAAAATTGATCCTCTGAAAGATCGAGCAACTCAAGATCAACTCCTAGAGTGAGACGTTGAAGCATCTCTTGAGCCGAGATACGAAACACACATCCAAACGGGTGGAGTGAAACAAACGATGAAGATTCACTCGGTAGGCACTAATTACACACCTAAGAAGATGGTGATGGAGATCACCGGACGGGGCACCTTGGAGAAGGTGACTCGCAGAGTTATTCCCTTAAGTGGCAAAAAGAATTACTTTTGATATAGAGATCGTTGAATTTCCCTATACCAGCCTGAGGCAAATTTCAATCGATCATTTGACGGAGTTCGAAGGAATGACATTCTCGGGCCAGAATGGATGATGTGGACTACCTTGTTGAAGACAACACAAGGGATGATTTTGCTTATCATCGGAAATGGATGGGACCCATGGTGAAATGGCACATTGACGGTGCAAGCTGGAAACAAAATGCAAATGCTGGGAATGATTCTGGTAACTGGGGTGAATCCCAACAGTAGAGAGTGAAACTACTCTTGTAGAGGCTATAGCATAACCGAAGGGACTAGGAGCAATCCTAGTTAGTGCCGGTGATAACACCTAGTGCTTGTGCGCGCTCTCAAGAGCTTGAGAATTCCCATATTCATCAAGGTTTTACCAATATCCGTGTCAAGGATCCTGGCAACACCACATACTACCATGATGAATAACGATGGACGATGCAGATGCAAAGGAAGATAACACTTTCTTAGATTTCACCTTAGCGGAGTCAAGGGGCAAAATCTGGATGATCGACCGAGAGACATTTAACACTCCGCTTCTAATGTTCTCCTTGATGTGTTAGCGTAAGCCATTCATAGATATGTTTGGTATCTTGAACATCAAGTAACGATCGGACTTCGGGAGCACAAGAATCCATAAGAAGCAACTAGGAAGTAAATCCTATGAAATCCTTATGGGGAAGGTGGCCAACTTCTTCAATCAAGATACTACAACAATAGGTCTTCCGGCTGAGTGTGTTGGCCACGACATCCACTTTACCGGTTATCGGGTGACCAATATTATAGTTCTTGGAATATACTCCAACCATCATATATGCCTGAGATTCAGTTCTGGTTGGTGTCAGGATATTCTAGACTCATCGAGTCTAGAAAGAAAATGAAATTTCGCAACACAAATCGACGAGATGACGTTGCGAGATTCTCGAGGAATGAACTGTGATAGTAAGCTCCAAAACATGAGCTGGTTCTGCTACATACATGTGAGCACGTTGTCGCAGACAAGCATGACCACGTAGTAGTCTTATAATAAAACACTACCGATTTCAAGTGGGGAACCATCATCGAGGATATCGAAGTCCTAGCATAAGTCATGATTCTTAAGAAGGCACTTAATCTCCTTGAACAAATCAGTCGGTGGCTTGGTGTGCTAGGAAATACCAATAGGATGGAGGTAGCTAATCTCTCAAGCCATAGCATACTTCGCACGTGCATGACTGACTTGGAATGATTCCGGAGGAAGCAAAACTAACTTTCTCGAATTCATGGCGGCTGATGGGCCTCTAACCCCTCGTTGGTTACCCCAAGTGGAAGGTGTAAGATGCAGTGTTGTGGAAGTTTTTCCCTTAGCAAAGATGCCAATGATCGAATCCCCAGAGACTCCTAGGTTCAACAAGTAGGTATCAACTGCTAACGGCGCCGGATTAGCAATCAACGTGGACCTGCACACAGATACAAATAACTTTGCTCCCAACGAGTACAAAGAGGTTGTCAATCCCTCCGGCCTTGTAGTTCACAAAGGATTAAACGCAAATGATAGTAGTGATAGATAATGTTTGCAATAGTAAATAAAAGCGAAAAGTAAATAGCGGATGTAATTAATGATGGTAATATGGACCGGAGTCTCATGATGTTCACTAGTGATGTCTCTCTCCCAAAAGACGATAAAACAGTTATGTGAGGTAAACGAATTACAGCTGGGCAATTGACAGGACCACGAACGCAAACCAATGCTGACTACATTGCAAGAAAGGTTGAGGTTCAAAGCAAGGGCGGTGCGCCAAAGTAAGTAGACCGAAATCCATCAATATCTACTACTAATCATCCACCTTGATATATATATCCAGAACATCTCGCTGGTATTAAGTTGCGAGCCCCACCCATAATGTAAACTCAAAGCAACAGACAACTGCATTAAAAGAACTTTGCGTAAAGTAAACAATCCTTGCACCCACGAGCACAAGCACCGTTGTTTTCCCCCTTGTGGCAACAGCACATCCCCTAGACTCATGTTTCTGTCACTCAAGCTAGTCATCGAGGGGCATGAACCCACAATCGAGCATAATGTTCCCTCTTGGAGTCACTACGTATTACTTGGCCAAAGCAATAAATAACAACGGAGAACATGCAAGAATTACTTATGAACATAAATATAAAAGAGGTAGATCAAATATATTACTCAATCACAATCTGAACATAATCTCATAATCCATCGGATCCCAGCAAACTCATCATAGCAATAGCATAAGGATTACATATGTGCCTCGATCATGTAGGGCAGCTCACGAGGACTAATTAGTGAAGCACAAGAACGGGAGGAGAACATCACATAGCTACTGGTCATGGACTCATGGTCCAAGGGAGACTACTCACAACTCATCCGGGAGGCATCCATGGTGGTGGAGAGGCTCCCGATGGTGATCCTCCCCTCCGGCAGGGTGCCGGGAAGAGTTCTCCTGGTGCTCCCGATCTTGGAAGCGGCGGCGGCGGCGGAACAGAGATGAGATCGCGAAAAAGAGTTCCCGTCCCGAGGGTTTCGAAGGACGCTCTAAATATATGCCGAAGGGGGCACCAGACGGGGCTGGGGGGGCCCAGGCGCCCCCCCGGCGTGGCCCAGGGGGGGCGCGCCGCCAGGGCGCCTGGAGCCCTGGTGCCCCCCCCCCCCCGGCTGTCCTTCGGGCGCAAGGTAGGTTCTGGAACGCTGATTTTTTATATATTTTTTCTGGATTTTTCCTGGCAGTTCTCGTAACGTGAAAACCTGAAATACAAAAATAGCCGAAAACAGAAACTGGCACCGGGGTGCACTGGATTAGTAGGTTAGTCCAAATATGATCAAAAGTGTATGGAAGTGTATGAATATCATAGCAATATCACCCAAAAGTGGCATGGAGCAAGCAGAAATTATAGATACGTTTTGGACGTATCAGCGGCAACTTGCACCTAATGCACGTGAACTGGGAGAAAGTCACTTCTTGCACCAAACATATACTTCATGAACAGGACATGAAGATAACTCTTATAAAAGTTCCCAACACTAGCTGGATGTTCAACAAAATCATGGAGAGGATAAGGAGATTGTCGATGGGCTCAACAATAACTCATCCAGGTTTCCATATAGATGGAATTCCATGACAATGTGAACAAAGTGATAGCATTGGTCAGACCCAAAGGATATAATGGTGTATGCTCATGGGAACAACCATGAGTAAGACAACATTATGTATATCGTTGGTTCTGATTTGACTTGACGATAACCCATACTCAAATCAAAGTTTAGACAAGACAATAGATCCACAAATGATCACGGGGATCAATTGAAGAAGATATCATCTATCTTCAATACACACAAGATATCCCTTGAAGTGAGCTATGTGGATTAAGCTTTTATCTTCCAACTCTCCAAGTTTTGTTTAGCTTAACCAACTAGTTCAGGGTATCCGACACATATTCTTGGAGAAATGGTGGTTTATAAGAAACCAACTTGACCACGAGCTCAACATAACGGCCAGGAAACAACCTGGTAATACTTCCGAGAAGATATTCGGAAAACCACGAACCACCGATATGATACTAAGCTCGAGAACAATCTTGCTTTTCAGGGCAAAACGATATGATCAAATGAGCGAGGACTTAACGAAATCCTAACTCATCAATCAAGGAGTGCACCAAGAAAGTGGACTAGGTAGCACGATCAATCTTAGAAATGGTGATTCAGTAACCAACACACTAAGAATGAAATTGTTGTCCTTTAACTACCAAGCAACAGGGTTTCTAGGAGTATTGTTTTCACACATCACAATTCACTTGTCGGTATTCCGGTTACCATAACATGGAGACCGAGGAATGAACGACGATGGTGAGAAGTATTACTGTATCAAGAGTTCATAGGATGATGTGCAATTCCCAGGACATTCTTGACATAAGGGTGGTAATCCTCCAGGATAGACCAGTTTAGAAGCTGGATTAGCATTCTTCATCTGCGAAGTACAACTTCTTTGACCCAATCCTGGATATGGATAAGGTACTGGAGTTTGTTTCTCCTAGTCATTCCGGAATAGAATGGCTTGACGGACCACAAGAGTAAAAGGCATCGATAAACACGAGTGCACAACTACTCCTGACTATCAACTGATAGATGAGAGTCGGAAAATAACTGAAGGGAGACAACTCAAGGAACATATAACTTTCTGAGTTGCGGATGCATAGGTTAGCGTGTCGAACTAGTTCAACATATTTCTTCCGGATAACCCATGTAGAAAGTAGATTTGGCAGAGTCACAATATGAATGGAGTACTACTCAAGAGCACTCGGGTTGTGATCTTTTCGTTCAGAAGAACTTCTGCCATGGTGGTTCAAGGTATTGGAAGAACGATAACCACGGACCTCGAGGACTATCACAAGGTTACTAATATCCTAAAGGAACGAGCAAATACTATCAACAGGAGGTAAGTGGAGTGGGTCTTGGGTTCAAGAACCCAGGAATATAATGCCTACTAACTAAATGGCATCACGGGTTGCTTTCGAGAATGATGGCCAGAATCACCACACTGGGAATATGAAACATTGCTAGATTACTGGGTGATCTTCTAAGATACTTAGGGTCATAATAACTCCAACATATATGTCGAGGTAACAGAGTTCCTCAACACACCGACTAATGTGGATAATCTGGCCTAAAAGGACATTAAGAACAGGTAGGAATGATTTGCAAATGCATCAGATTGTTTAAAGACCTGGGATGACTCGAACAGCATAACGGCAGTAAATGCTCGAAAATACTTTTGAGACTCATGCACAAAGATAGCATAACCACTCAACACCATAATGTCAAGGTTCTGAGATAAAAAGTTGAACACACAGAAGTAGAATAAACTGAACTAAGAGTTGAATCCACAATTAACGTGATCCTGATAGACATAATAGAAAGCCTAGTTCTTAATCCCCGTAGAAAGAAGAAGGTGACTCAGATCAGAAGGTCATGGGGTAAAGGAGTAAAAAGAGCCTTACGTTCCCTTCCACAATCAATTCCCTTATATAACTAAAGAGTTTCTAGACACGACTTCGACCAGTTTGGCTTACTAATCCTACAGGCAGTCATGCTCTGATACCAAAGCTGTCGGGACCCCGATCCTAAGTCACACAGGTCTAGCCTGTAACACATCATATCACTTTGCGGCCTCACGCACGGTATCCCCACGGGTGCCACCTTACCTGGCCCGGGACCATTTGCGCATTTTGGCACACGTATATGATAGTGTCGCTAGCATCCATATGACAGAGGACCCGGGCCGACATGACCAGTTATAAACCAAAAGTGGCACTAAATTATAGAGACAGGCATACATGACCCAGCAACGAACGTGTCGGTCATCAACGTATGAACCCAAGTCGTAGCAAGCTACAAGGACTTAAAGGAACAACCCGTGACATTTCCCCTAAGGGACAGACACAGGAACGAAGAAGGACACATGCCGGCCAGCCTAAGTGTTCCGGAGCAGTAGCAAGCTACCAAGGCTCAGTGGAAGCACTAGGAGACATTTCCCTGTAAGATAGGCTACCAAAGGTAAACAACTAGGTGTCGGATCCCACACATAGCAATACACATTACACGTACGCATAACATGCAAGTATGTGTTGTACAATATGGCATCACAACATAACTCAACAGCTCATATAGATAAAGGCCCAGAAGAGCCATCATAGCATTTATTACAACCAGAGGTCACACGACCCAACATACAGAGCATACAGGCAACGGAAGCATAACATGTCTGAGTACAGACAACTACAACTGAAAAAAAAAAGCTAAGAAGCCTAACTATCTACCAGACCCTCCCAAGGGCACAAGATCGTAGCTGAGGTAACAAGCTAAACGTCGAAGTCCACGCGGAACCACTAGCGAGACTGAAGTCTCTCTGCAAAACATAAATTAAGCAAACGTGAGTACAAAGGTACTCAGCAAGACTTACATCAGAACTAACTACATATGCATCAGTATCAACAAAGGGGTGGTGGAGTTTGACTGCAGCAAGCCAGCTTTGACTCGGTGGCTATTCTGAATTATGACTGCAAGTAACTCTTTTGAGGTGGCGCACACGAGTCCACATATTCACCAATCAATACACCACTATGGATCCGCTCCCGTCTCCCTACGAGAAGGCCATCCATAGTACTCACACTTGTCTTGAGCATTTTAGAGTATCCACTTTCAATTGTCTATGTACCACGTAAGCATCCAAGAAGTCCATATACGCGGACCCGGCTATTCGAATAGATCATGTTAACCCTGCAGGGGTGTACTTCTTCACACACGCTCACGCCACTTACCGTACACGTCGTGTATCTCGGCAACCTTCAAGCGGAAGCCTGGTGAGGGTGTCGGCCACGACCTGACTAACCACACAAGTCTCTCATCCAGGTTTATCGCCTATTCGGGTTCCATCCGTGGGGAGATCCGGCCGGGGTGTCGCTCACGGCCCCAAATGATGTGCGCAGGGTTCCCAAGCCCACCTCGACGGATGGATCTACGCTTGGTACACCGTGCCACGGTGCCTAGTCTGCCCCAAGCCCACATGTATCGTGTGCCACTTGGTAGACTACTAACACTACCTACAAACGCCAGAAACAAGTTGCAACTCCTAGACAGAGATCATGTTGATTAATAAGTCGAGAGGGGTCGAGTTACCGGAACCCAATGTGTGGTAGTAGCTTTGTCATTGGACAACTTACACAGAACTCAGTTCTTAAAGACGGTTCCAGTGAGACAACCCACCATGTACTCCTACATGGCCTCTCACCGCTACCTTTACCAAATCGTGTTCGCACACTTAGCTCTCAACAGTAGGGCATAAGGATGGCAATGGGTCGGGTTTGGATCGGGTTGAACAATATCAAATCCATATTCGTATCCATGAAGATAGTTTTTGCCCGCCCATGAAAAAATCCATGGGTGAAAAATTATGTCCATGTCCAAACCCGATGGACATCCATACCCACTGGATATCCATTGGGTCCTCTCTAGACATATAAATAAGACATAACACAATGGTAACATAAGCTCTTCCATTCTTCAGTTTATGGCAGGCTAGACTTCACTTATGGTACATCAACGTTCACTAACAACATGAGATCATTTAGTATTTTTCTAACATATGAGAATGACGAGTCTTAATAAGGAGATAAAAATAAGGGAAGGGTGTTGGGTATGTTACAGAGGGGATTGAATGTCAACTAATAAAAGTTATGACGGGGATTGTGTAATTTCTTTTGCATGTTTTGGATAACAAAGTGTAAAATTGCAATGGGACATGCGACCGCAGGGTAGGGATAGCAGATTTTTGCCCATTAAGTCATATTATCGGATCGGGTTTGGATATGCCCACGGGTACAAGATTATATCCATGCCCTACCCATGAGTAATCGGGTCGGGTTTGGGTGCTGCCCATGGACACAAATGCATATCCAAACCCTATCCATTCGGGTCGGATATCCATGGATATCCATGTCCATGGATAAAATTGCCATCCTTAGTAGGGCATGTTCACCACAATCCAATTCATCCCCGATGAATCAGACCTGACACAACTCTAAGCAATAGCAGGCATAACCAGAAAGCATGAATGAGTAGGCACAACATGGCTCAAACAACTCCTACTCATACTAGTGGCTTTCAACTATTTACTGTGGCAATGAGAGGTCATGCAGAGGAAAAGGGTTCAGCTACCGCAGCAAAAAGCAGTTCAAAACGTTGTTGTCCTAATGCAGTAAAAGAGAGCAGGAGCGAGAGAGTGGGATTGTATCGGGATGCTCAATGGGGGTTTGCTTGCCTGGCACTTCTGAAGATATTAATAGCTCTTCATCGGTGTCATCGAACTCATCGTTGGAACGTCGTCTACTCAGAGGGGACAAAACTGACAAACAGAGAAAGAACACAATGAATGCAATGGAACAATATGATGCATGAATGTGACATGGCAATATGATGTTTATTGAGCTAATGCAACTAGCAACACAATTAAATGAAGTTGGTTTGAACCAAAGGTTCAAATTCAAACTCCATATGTGATTATTCAAATGCCATTTATTCAAATTGCCCTAAACAGCAGCCATAAGTTGTTCAAACATGCATGAAAATGCCATAAACAGATTCCTTGGATTTTTCTGATCAATTTTCATATATAAATTATTTTCATCTGAGTTAGGGATTATTTTCTGTGATTTTTAGAAGTTTTGGCTATTTTCTGAAATAAATAAATCATTTCTGGTTTATTTAAAATTCCAGAAAATACTTACTGCGTCAGCACTACGTCAGGCTGAGGTCAGCAGGTCAACTGACCGGCCAGAGTCAAACCTGACGTGTGGGGTCCACACGTCAGTGACACAACAGTTAAACAGGCTTAACTAAACTTAACAAAAGATTAAACTAAACTAAATAGGCACTGGGGCCCACTGTCAGTCTCTCAGGGCCTAACTAAGTTTAGTTTTAAACTAAACAAATTAGAGAGGGGGCTGATGATACGTCCAAAACGTATCTATAATTTCCGCTTGCTCCATGCCTCTTTTGGGTGATATTGCTATGATATTTATACACTTCCATACACTTTTGATCATATTTGGACTAACCTATTAACTCAGTGCACCCCAGTGCCAGTTTCTGTTTTCGGCTGTTTTTGTATTTCAGGTTTTCACATTACGAGAACTGCCAGGAAAAATCCAGAAAAATTATATAAAAAATCAGCGTTCCAGAAACTACCGTGCGCCCGAAGGACAGCCGGGGGGC
>LR738713.1:230342267-230356935 GCA_902687465.1 Secale cereale | reverse complement strand
CCCCCCCCCCCCCTGGGCCGCGCCGGGGGGCGCCTGGGCCCCCCGAGGCTTCTCCGATTCCCCCTTTGGCATATATTTAAAGCGTCTCCCGAAACCCTCGAGGGAGGAACTCTTTTTTGCGATCTCATCTCTGTTCCGCAGCCGCCGCTGCTTCCAAGATCGGGAGCACCAGGAGAACTCTTCCCGGCACCCTGCCGGAGGGGAGGATCACCACCGGGAGCCTCTCCACCACCATGGACGCCTCCCGGATGAGTTGTGAGTAGTCTCCCTTGGACCATGAGTCCATGACCAGTAGCTATGTGATGTTCTCCTCCCGTTCTTGTGCTTCACTAATTAGCCCTCGTGAGCTGCCCTACATGATCGAGGCACATATGTAATCCTTATGTTGTTGCTATGATGAGTTTGTTGGGATCTGATGGATTATGAGATTATGTTCAGATTGTGCTTGAGTAATATATTTGATCTACCTCTTTTATATTTATGTTCGTAAGTAATTCTTGCATGTTCTCCGTTGTTATTTATTGCTTTGGCCAAGTAATAGGTAGTGACTCCAAGAGGGAACGTTATGCTTGATTGTGGGTTCATGCCCCTCGATGACTAGTTTGAGTGAAAGAAACATGAGTCTAGGGGATGTGTTGTTGCCACAAGGCGGAAAACAACGGTGCTTGTGCCCGCGGGTGCAAGGATTGTTTACTTTACGCAAAGTTCTTTTAATGCAGTTGTCTGTTGCATTGAGTTTACACTATGGGTGGGACTCGCAACTTAATATCGGCGAGATGTTCTGGATAGATATCTCAAGGTGGATGATTAGTAGTAGATATTGATGGATTTCGGTCTACTTACTTTGGCGTACCGCCCATGCTTTGAACCTCAACCTTTCTTGCAATGTAGTCAGCATTGGTTTGCGCACATGGTCCTGTCAATTGCCCAGCTGTAATTCGTTTACCTCACATAGTTGTTTTATCGTCTTTTGGGAGAGAGACATCAGTAGTGAACATCATGAGACTCCGGTCCATATTACCATCATTGATCACATCCGCTATTTACTTTTCGCTATTATTTACTATTGCAATTATATCTATCACTACTATCACTTGCTTTAATCCTTTGTGAACTACAAGGCCGGAGGGATTGACAACCTCTCTGTACTCATTGGGAGCAAAGTTATTTGTATCTGTGTGCAGGTCCACGTTGATTGCTAATATCTGGCGTCGTAGCAGTTGACACCTTCTTGTTGAACCTAGGAGTCTCTTGGGATTCAATCCTTGGTATCTTTGCCAAGGGAAAAACTTCCGCAACACTACATCTCACACCTTCCACTTGGGGTAACCAACGAGGGGCGAGAAGCCTAGCAAGAGTTTTTCTGGCGCCGTTGCCGGGGACTCCACTCTTCAAGATAGGGGAGTTGCATGCTATCTTTTACCTTTGCTTTTAGTCTTGTTAGTTAACCTTTCAGTTTTTGCTTTAGTATCTTTTATCGAAAATCACAAAAATAGTTATCTTGCTTGCTTGCTACTATGGGTTCCACCGAGAACACCAAGTTGTGTGACTTCACTAGTCACAACAACGATGACTTTATCAGCACACCTATCACTACACCTGCCACTTCAGCACCTTCATATGAAATTAAACCTGCTTTACTGAATCTAGTTATGAAAGATCAATTCTCCGGTGCTGGAGATGATGATGCTTTACACTTGAACAACTTTGTTGAACTTTGTGATATGCAAAAGTACCGAGAAATAGATGGTAATATTGTTAAGCTTAAGCTTTTTCCTTTCTCCTTGAGAGGAGGAGCTAAAATTTGGTTTCAGTCTTTGCCTAGAAATAGCATAGATTCATGGGACAAGTGCAAAGATGCTTTTATTGGAAAATACTATCCACCTGCTAAAATTATCCAATTGAGAAGTAACATAATGAATTTTAAACAATTGGATAATGAACATGTTGCCCAAGCTTGGGAACGTATGAAATCTCTTATCAAGAACTGCCCTACTCATGGTTTGACTACTTGGATGGTTATCCAAACTTTTTATGCAGGCTTGAACTTTACCTCGCGGAACTTGTTAGATTCGGCCGCGGGAGGAACCTTTATGTCAACTACACTTGGTGCTGCCACGAAGCTTCTCGATGAGATGATGACCAACTATTCCCAATGGCACACCGAACGCGCTCCAACAGGTAGGAACGTAAACTCTGTCTAGGAAATTTCCTCCCTTAATGAAAAAGTTGACTTGATCATGTCTCTACTTTCGAAGCAATCCTCTGTTGATCCTCGTGATGTTCCTTTAAATTCTTTGATTGCTCAAGAACAAGTAGATGTGAACTTTATCTCTAGAAACAATTTTAATAACAATGCTTATAGGAGTAATTTTGGTAGCAATCCTAGACCGTTCCCCTCTAATTCTTATGGGAACAACAATGCTTATCCTAGTACCAAGAACTCCACTACCGAACTAGAGATTATGCTTAAAGATTTCATCACTACCCAAAAAGCCTTTAATAAGAGTGTAGAAGAAAAACTACATAAACTAGATGATCTCTCTTTGAAGGTAGACCATTTAGCCAATGAGATAGAATTTCTTAAAATTAAAACTTCTCCTCTTGAGGAGAGGAAGGTCACTCCTATTAATGCTACTCAAGTGCAAATTAATGAAAATATTAGGATGATGGCTAAACTTAAAGAAAGATGGGCTAGAGGAAAGGAGGAAGAGGATAGAATTAAGAGCCTTCCTACCCACCACACTGTTGCTACTATCCAAGTTGTTGAGGATATCCAAACTCTTAGCACCCAATGTACTCCTGGTCCCATTGGACCTATTAATGGTGATGCTATGACTATAGAAACTACCAAACATGTGAACCTAAAGGACACCACTACCACTTTACTTGATGCTAGTGACCTTGATTTTGATAATTGCACTCTTACCGAAGTTATTGATTTCCTTCACAAGATGTCTAGAGATCCCCGCACTAGCACGCTTAACCTTGCCTTCACAGAGCATATCACTAATGCTCTCACCAAAGCTAGGGAGGAGAAACTTAGAGTAGAAGCCTCCATACCTAGAAAGCTAGAAGATGGTTGGAATCCTATGATAAAAATTAAATTGAATGACTTCTCTTGCTATGCATTATGTGATGTTGGAGCTAGTACCTCTGTTATGCCCAAAAGAATATATGATATGCTTAAATTGAAACCTTATGATTCTTGTTCTTTTGGTGTTCGTCTTGTTGATTCTTCCATAAAGAAACCTTTGGGGAGGATCGACGATGTTCTTATCGTTGTCAATGATAATTATGTTCCCGTTGATTTTACTATTATGGATATTGAATGTGATCCTTCTTGTCCAATTATTTTGGGACGTCCCTTTTTACGCACCGTTGGTGCTATCATTGACATGAAAGAGGGGAATATAAAATTTCAGTTTCCTCTCAAGAAAGGGATGGAACACTTCCCTCGAAAGAAGATCAAGTTACCTTTTGAGTCCGTTGTACGGGCTAGCTATTCTTTTACTCTTGATAAAACTTGATCTATATGCATTATGCCTAGCTTAAAGGCATAAAAGAAAGCGCTTTTGGGAGGCAGCCCACATGAATACATTTTTATTTTGCTTTTGTTGTGTCTTGATGTTGTTACTACTGTAGCATCATCATTGTATCTTTACTTTTCAATTTTGTGCCAAGTGTAGCCTCTGATTGCTAGAAAGTTCAAAAGTTGTGAGGTGCTGTCCAGGAAACAGATTCTGTCCTTGGATAGAAAAATTAGTATAAAATCACCAGATCATCTTTTTGGTCTGAATTTTTTCGACAGCGTGCTCTATATAATTGTCTTTCGTGCATCTGTTCTGAGTTTTTTTATTAGAGTTGCAGAAGTGCCCCGAACAAATCAATTACTACCTGTTGTTCTGTTTTTCACAGATTCTGTCCTGTTTTGCTTTTCCTTCATTTTGCAAACCAAGAGCTTGCTTTTTCTTTGCAAAAACCTTTTGGCAATCTTGAGAAACAGTAGACCTTCAAGAATATATTTATTTCCAGCAAGGTATAATTATTTTATTATGGGTAATAACCTCGCTAATCAGATTATGATGAGTTATGTATGAAGGGAGTTTTCAAGTGTGCGAGGGAAGATGATAAAAAGATTCAGGAGTGTCAAGCGCTCAAGCTTGGGGATGCCCCCATGCACCCCCAAGAAATATTCAAGGAGACTCAAGCGTCTAAGCTTGGGGATGCCCCCGTGCATCCCCTTCTCCATCAACATTATCAGTTCGTCTTTCGTTCCACTATATTTTAATCACTTCATGTGTTATGTGCTATGCTTGGAGCGTCTTGCTTTTAGTTTTCTTTAGTTTTTCATAACGAGTCGGAACTCAGCTTTCTTTATGTGGGAGAGAAACACGCTCCACTTCTACCTAGAACATAACATAGAATTTTCATGTCTATCCATGCTGTGTGTGTTCTTTGTCTTTTAATAGCTACTATCATGTTCAGCTCTTAGCTTTCATGCTTATCTTTTCAAGAGCTTTTGTTTAGTTGGTTGCTTGAACTCTCTTTAATTACCATGCTCACCTTATTAAGAGAGTTTGCTTTCGTTGCATTGGTTGATATGTCTATGATAAAGATGCTACATGCATGATGGCGCTTAGTACTTCATGTTTTCTTATGGTTAGTCTCAAATAGCTGGGGGGTTCCCAATGTGTTATTGGAATACCAACATGATTTATTTGCCTATGATGTGGTATGGTTTAGTAATATCTTCCTTCGAGAATTTATTTTGATTGACTTGGCGTATGCTCACGCATATTTAAGACTGTAAAGAAAGTCTGTCAAGCCTTGATGATCTTTTGTTTCTGAGTAGCGATATAACTACCATGCCTGATTCAATGTTGCTTTGTCGCTCTGCATGATTATGACCGTCATTGCTCTCTTAGTTGGTTGCTCCCAGTCTTTTGCTAACCTTCGCCTGTACTAAGCGGACTAACTGCTTGTGCATCCACATCCTTTAATCCAGTTATGCCATATGAGTCCACCATACCTTCCTACATGGTATTTACCTGCCATTCCTAACGGAGACTTGCATGTGCCATCTCGAAATTATTCAAAGAAAAAGCATTCTTATTTTGTGCCTCTGTTGTAAGTTCATGAGGAAGTAGTGGTTAATTCATGACCTTTTTAAGTTGGACAAGCTTCACCCCGAGATTGCATGTATAATGTGCAAACCCATAATACGAGAAGGAACTGGCATTGAGTGCGCCCGGCTCAAAAAGATAATATAACAAACAAACCCTCCTTCACGCTTTGTTCATGAGAAATCAGAAAACTTTGGCAGTGATAAACAAAGGAGATTAAGAGGATGTGATCGTCCTCATTCGGGAGCCGTTCCTCTAAACTTGTCCATCTCGAAAAGTGATTGAGTTGTCTGCTAGCATTCGTTGACGAAACATGCATGATCTAAAATAAATTATTACCTCTGTTTTAAAGCCAAGAGCTCTGGTACATGTTTTGTCTTTGTTTCCGACTACGGGTTTTCAACCTTGCCAACAAAAGCCACGGTTCGAGAGTCTCCACCTTCTTTTAAAAGCACCAACTACTGAGAGCATGATTGTCATTCTGAGTGTAATGTGCATTGTCCCAAAGTAGCATTGTCTTTTGCATGATTGTGATATCGTTTATTCTGAAATCATTGTATCTAGTCATCACTTAAACCTTGGAGGTGCCCCTGCATTTATGTTTTGCTTCACTAAAGGGGGCAAGCTAGATATCACTTTATCATATTTGCACATCATGTTCATTGCAAATCTATTTGATGTTTCAGTATCATATTGTAAAACTTTCAGTCCTTTGTGATTTTCTCATGAGGCAACTTAATTACTATAGATTCATTGTCTCAGTAAGCTTTTGTCATATGACTATGAAAAAGTCCTATATGGTTAATAGCATGTCACCACAGAAATTATTCTTGTTATCATTTACCTACTCGAGGACGAGCAGGAATTAAGCTTGGGGATGTTGATACGTCCAAAACGTATCTATAATTTATGCTTGCTCCATGCCTCTTTTGGGTGATATTGCTATGATATTTATACACTTCCATACACTTTTGATCATATTTGGACTAACCTATTAACTCAGTGCACCCCAGTGCCAGTTTCTGTTTTCGGCTGTTTTTGTATTTCAGGTTTTCACATTACGAGAACTGCCAAGAAAAATCCAGAAAAATTATATAAAAAATCAATGTTCCAGAAACTACCGTGCGCCCGAAGGACAGCCGGGGGGGGCCACCAGGGCTCCAGGCGCCCTGGCGGCGCGCCCCCCCTGGGCCGCGCCGGGGGGGCGCCTGGGCCCCCCGAGGCTCCTCCGATGCCCCCCTTTGGCATATATTTAAAGCATCTCCCGAAACCCTCGAGGGAGGAACTCTTTTTTGCGATCTCATCTCTGTTCCGCCGCCGCCGCCGCTTCCAAGATCGGGAGCACCAGGAGAACTCTTCCCGGCACCCTGCCGGAGGGGAGGATCACCACCGGGAGCCTCTCCACCACCATGGACGCCTCCCGGATGAGTTGTGAGTAGTCTCCCTTGGACCATGAGTCCATGACCAGTAGCTATGTGATGTTCTCCTCCCGTTCTTGTGGTTCACTAATTAGCCCTCGTGAGCTGCCCTACATGATCGAGGCACATATGTAATCCTTATGATGTTGCTATGATGAGTTTGCTGGGATCCGATGGATTATGAGATTATGTTCAGATTGTGCTTGAGTAATATATTTGATCTACCTCTTTTATATTTATGTTCGTAAGTAATTCTTGCATGTTCTCCGTTGCTATTTATTGCTTTGGCCAAGTAATAGGTAGTGACTCCAAGAGGGAACGTTATGCTTGATTGTGGGTTCATGCCCCTCGATGACTAGTTTGAGTGACAGAAACATGAGTCTAGGGGATGTGTTGTTGCCACAAGGGGAAAACAACGGTGCTTGTGCCCGCGGGTGCAAGGATTGTTTACTTTACGCGAAGTTCTTTTAATGCAGTTGTCTGTTGCATTGAGTTTACACTATGGGTGGGACTCGCAACTTAATACCGGCGAGATGTTCTGGATAGATATCACAAGGTGGATGATTAGTATTAGATATTGATGGATTTCGGTCTACTTACTTTGGCGTACCGCCCATGCTTTGAACCTCAACCTTTCTTGCAATGTAGTCAGCATTGGTTTGCGCACATGGTCCTGTCAATTGCCCAGCTGTAATTCGTTTACCTCACATAGCTGTTTTATCGTCTTTTGGGAGAGAGACATCAGTAGTGAACATCATGAGACTCCGGTCCATATTACCATCATTGATCACATCCGCTATTTACTTTTCGCTATTATTTACTATTGCAATTATATCTATCACTACTATCACTTGCTTTAATCCTTTGTGAACTACAAGGCCAGAGGGATTGACAACCTCTCTGTACTCATTGGGAGCAAAGTTATTTGTATCTGTGTGCAGGTCCACGTTGATTGCTAATATCTGGCGTCGTAGCAGTTGACACCTTCTTGTTGAACCTAGGAGTCTCTTGGGATTCAATCCTTGGTATCTTTGCCAAGGGAAAAACTTCCGCAACACTACATCTCACACCTTCCACTTGGGGTAACCAAAGAGGGGCGAGAAGCCTAGCAGCTGACCCCACCTGTCATTGGCTCATAAAGCTAAGCACCGTAGTTAGCACTTAATTAACAACCTAAGCTAATTAGTCCAACGCCGGCCCCACATGTCAGTGACACAGAGGGGGGGGTCCAGCCGTGGTCAAAGGTGGTCAAACCCACCGGCGGCTCGACGCCGGCGAGGCCAAACGCGGCGGCGGTGCTCGGAAATCGCCCTCCGGCGACCAAAAGAGCGGCGGAGGGGCTCTACGTGGAGCTAGTGAACTTGCGCATCCAGCAAGGCAAGCAAGAGGAGCTGGGGTAGCCGGAATCGTCGGCGGCGACCTCAACGGCGGCGGCCGGAATCAGGCCTCGGTGTTTTCGGTGATACGGGGCACGGGGAGGCGAGCTAAGGGGCTCTACGGGCTCCTAGGAGCGTGCTGAGCATGACGGAAGGCTCGGACGCGAGCTATGCTAGCTCTGTCCAAGGCGGCACCATGTTCGGCGGCGAGGAGCTCCGGTCATGGCAGAAACGATGCTACGGCAAGGGGGCAAGCGTAAAAGAGAGAGGGAAAATGTGGTGGAGCTCATAGCGGGGTCGACGGGGGTCTCAGGAGGCTCGGGGAAGCGCCAGCCGTCGCGAATTCGACGACGAGGTCGTCGGCGGCCGGAGGTTGAAGAAGACGAAGACGGCGACGTTTCAGGGGCTTCTGGCATTGGGCGGCTCGGCGAGGAGCTCCAGCGCGTGGAGATGAAGCTCGTGGGCACGGTCATGGGTCGAGGGGTGGCCGGTGGTCATGGCTACGGCGAGCGGCGTGCTCACGGGCGCGTCGGCCGGCGTTCGGGAGAGACGAGGGAGGGAGGAAGGGGGCGAGTGAGAGGTCAGATCGATCCGGACGACAGTGGGGTGGTCATCCGCGGCATCGCGCTGGCGAGGGAAGGGCCAGGCAGGCAGGTGGCGTGGAGGCACGGCCGTGCGCGCGCGCCGGCCACATGCCTGGCCGACTGGCGCCAGGAGGACGACGGCGGTGGTGGGCTGGGCCTGTGGCCGTACAGGAGCTGGGCCGGCTCTGGTGAGCCCAGGTACTCCCACTCTCTCTCTCTCTTTTTCTAAAAAGGTTTTTGTTTTCTATTTTCTGCTTTTGTTTTGATTTAATAAAAATGCCAGAACATTTTCATAAATCTTGGAAATATTTGTGGGCATTGTCTGGATTAATTCCAACAACCCTCATTTACTTCCAAGATTATTTGGGCATTTAAAATTACCTATAGGATTTAAATGTCCAAATGCAAATATCTATGATTTAATTCAAGGATCCAAATGGCTCCCAAAATTATGAAACCATTTTTGACAGAGGTTTTAGCCAAGACCCAAAATGATGAACATTTTGTGAAGGGCACTTTGGATACATTGAAAAGTATTTAGGTTCAACCTAGTTGAGTTCCTTTGGTGCTAGGGTTTCAACATCCCCAATTCAAGTTTAACAAAAATTTAAACATGATGCCATGATGATCAGGCAAAGACCACATGGGTTGATCTAGGGATGTGACAAAGTAGCACCATGTTCTTCATGATAGAGAATCTCCTATGTTGTCACTTTCATATACTAGTGGGAGTTTTTCAGTATACAACTTGGCTTGTATATTCCAACGATGGGCTTCCTCAAATGCCCTAGGTCTTCATGAGCAAGCAAGTTGATGCACACCCAGTAGTTTTATTTTGAGCTTTCATACACTTATAGCTCTAGGGCATCCGTTACGTGGAAATTCCTACTCTCACATTGATATAAATTGATGGACATCTCCATAGTCCATTGATTTTCCTAGTTGATGTGAGACTTTCCCCCTCCTTTATCACCACCTTCTATTCCACCTATAGTGCTATGTCCATGGCTCACACTCATGTATTGCGTGAATAGTTGAAAAGGTTTAAGAATGTTAAAGTATGAAAACAATTGCTTGATTGACATTGGGATGGGCATGATTTATACTTTGTGTTAAGAAGTGGGAGCATAACAAGACTATTTGATTTTGTAGGGATAACTTTCTTTAGGCATGTTATTTTTTGAAGCTTTATATATTGCTTTTAGTATGATTGAAATATTATTGTTTTAATATCGATAAACTTTTGATTTTGAGTCTTATGGATCTGAACATGCATGCCACAATAAAGAAGAATTACATTCATAAATATGTTGGGTAGCATTCCACATCAAAAATTATGTTTTTATCATTTACCTACTCGAGGATGAGCAGGAATTAAGCTTGGGATGCTTGATACGTCTCCAGCATATCTATAAATTTTTATTGTTCCATGCTATTATATTATCTATTTTGGATGTTTAATATGCATTATTATGCTATTTTATATTATTTTTGGGCTAACCTATTAACCTAGAGCCCAGTGCCAGTTCTGTTTTTCCCTTGTTTTTGAGCTTCACAGAAAATGAATATCAAACGGAGTCCAAGCGGAATGAAACTTTACGATGATTTTTCTTGGACCAGAAGACACCCCGGAGACTTGAGAACCAAGTTAGAAGAGCCACAAGGCGGCGACAAGGGGGGAGGGTGCATCCAGGGGGTAGGGCGCGCGCCCCACCCTTATGGGCTCCTCGTGACTCCACCAACCTATTTCTTCCACCTATATATTCACATATATTCCACAAACCCTAGAGAAGGCATCGAAACCACTTTTCCACCGCAGCAACCTTCTGTATCCACAAGATCCCATCTGGAAGCCTTTTCTGATACTCTGCCAGAGGGGGCTTCCACCATGGAGGGCGTCTACATCAACCCTATTGCCCTTCGATGAAGCGTGAGTAGTTTACCATAGACCTACGGGTCCATAGCTAGTAGCTAGATGGCTTCTTCTCTCTCTTTGATTCTCAATACCATGTTCTCCTCGATGTTCTTGGAGATCTATCCGATGTAATCTTCTTTTGTGGTGTGTTTGACAAGATCCGATGAATTGTGGATTTATGATCAGCTTATCTACGAATATTATTTGAGTCTTCTCTGAATTCTTATATGCATGATTTGATATCTTAGTAATTCTCTTCGAACTTTCGGTTAGTTTTGGCTAACTAGATTGATCTTTCCTGCAATGGGAGATCTGCTTTTCTTTGGGTTCAATCTTGTGGTGCTTTCACCCAGTGATAGAAGGGGACGAGACACGTATTGTATTGTTGCCATCAGGGATAACAAGATGGCGTTTTCATCATATTGCTTGATTTAATTCCGCTACATCATGTCATCTTACTTAATGCGTTACTCTGTTCTTCATGAACTTAATACTCTAGATGCAGGCAGGAGTCAGTTAATGTGTGCAGAAATAGTAGTAGTTGCAGGCAGGAGTCGGTCTACTTGACACAGACACGATGCCTATATTCATGATCATTGCCTTAGATATCTTCATAATTATGTGCCTTTCTATCAATTGCTCGACAGTAACTTGTTTACCCACCATAATATTTGCTATCTTGAGAGAAGCCTCTAGTGAAACCTATGGCCCCCGGGTCTATTTTCCATCATATAAGTTTCCAATCTACTATTTTGCAATCTTTTACTTTCCAATCTATAAACCTAAAATACCAAAAATATTTACTTTACAATTTATCTATCTCTATCATATCTCACTTTTGCAAGTAATTGTGAAGGGATTGACAACCCCTTTATCGTGTTGGGTGCAAGTTGTTTATTGTTTGTGCACGTATTTGGTGACTTGCGCGTTGTCTCCTACTGGATTGATACCTTGGTTCTCAAACTGAGGGAAATACAAACTCTACTTTGTTGCATCATCCTTTCCTCTTCAAGGGAAAAACCAACGCACTCGTGAGAATTGACGGTCAAAGCACTGACCTGACGGCATCCACCGTTCGTGACCATTTCTGAGGGCTTCAGACAAGAGAGTGGGGAAAAGTGAGCAAATGTTAAGAGCGTGGGGATGAATGAGTATGGCTAAGGAACTAGGGGCAGAAATGTAAGAAAACCTATATATTATTATTGTATATTTAATAGAAAGTTATATATACATTATAATAACATCCCACGTCATACTAACTTATGAAAATAAATGTTTAACAGAAGTTGGCAAGGGAAATCTTGGTTTTCTTTTACTCAAGGCAACGAAAATCTTGGGTTTAACAAAAGCTTGCGAAGATTTAAGGACGAATGTAAGGTTTAATTTTTGATTCTAATTGCTCCGTCTGACCTAACATTATCTTTACTACAAGCCTAACAAATTCGTGTATTTCAAGAAAGTGCAAATGGGCTGTGATTTCTTAGAACAAATGAAATGGGCGAGTTGACGCTACGTTATTTGTTTACCTAGCCTAGCAAATTAACTCTAAATTCTAAAAAACATGGGTTAAATATGTGCCACATTTTTGTAGGGTGACATGTGGGCCAATAGGCCGAAGCCAATGGTAGGCGTTGTCGGCTTAGTCAATAAATCATTCTGACATCAACAGCTAATGGATTTATATCCAACAGCCGGCATGCATCTTCAATCTCGTCTTCTTCCTCCAGCGCCGCTGGCATCGCCAGCTCCAGCCTCCAGCGGCTAGTGGCTCTGCTTAGCACGAATCGCTATGAAGTGCTACCCCACCACCGGCTAGGCTATCCCTTCGCCACTCCACACCTGTTATTCTCCACCGATTGCAGCCCGACGCTGCACCAGAACCAGTTAGCCCTTGTACGCCTCTCCGTCTGCAACTCCACTGCCATGTCTTCCCATCTCTGGCTCATTCCAGCATGGGGCCTCGTCGTCGTCCATCGCCTTAGTAATCTCGGCGCTCCCTGGCCAATGTGGTCAACAAACGAGAGTCATCGGAATAGGACGCACGCATGCAATAGGCTCCCTATTATGCAGAAAAAATGTTTGATCTACATCTTCGCACGAAAGGAATTGCCTCCTTATTATGGGCAAAAATCAATTATTACTCCCCCTGGCAGCTAGGACCCACCAGCAAGTAGCCTCACATGTGGGCCATTAGGTCGCCTATGGAATGCGTTGTCAAATTAGTCAACAAAATGATTCTGGCATCTCAAGTCATTGGATGTTCATCTAACGGCCGACATACATCTTCAATATCTCATCTTCTTCCTCTAGTGCCACGGGACTTCCTACTCCCGCCTTCGGTGGCCAGCAGCGCTGCTTCGCACGCCTCGCTACAAAGCGGTACTCCACTACCGGCCAAGCCATCCCTCCACCCTCATGTTATTCTCCGCCGACTACAGCCCCATGCTGCACCGAACCAGTCAATCCTCGCACATCGTACTCCTCTCCGGCTGCGACTCCACTGCCACATCCCCCCCGTCTCTGGGTCATTCTTGTCCAGGGCCTCGCCGTCGTCCACTGCCTTGCTGCGCTCAGCGCGGTGTGATCAACAAATGATATTCATCAGAAGAGGATGTGGAGAGGCTGACAGCTGGGACCCATGAGGTGCATGGTCGCATGCAAGGATAATTCCTCCTTATTAAGCGAAAGAAAAATGTTCCTCCCCTTGACAGTTGGGACCCACCAGCTATATCTTCGAACGCAAGGAATAGCCTCCTTATTACGTGAAACAAATATGATTCCTCTAAATGACATATGGGACCCACCAGCTATATCTTGGCACGCAAGGATGTGTGTCCTTATCCCGCTGACAGCTGGGACCTACCAGGTCGAAGCATACGTACGGTTATTTGTCTAGTCGCAAACGTGCACGTACATACTGGTTGATCGGCCTCTCTGCAAGGATGAACCATGGCCGAGTAAGTAGCGGCATGTGTCGTAGTAGAGCCCGCGACTTAGCAGTTCAGGAAGTCCCGTCTAAATTGTGTACGCGTACCTCCAGCCACACGGCAAAATATACGGCAACGTACGTATATA
Source organism: Secale cereale (assembly GCA_902687465.1). Lineage (NCBI taxonomy): Eukaryota > Viridiplantae > Streptophyta > Magnoliopsida > Poales > Poaceae > Secale > Secale cereale. Next base: position 230,343,441 of record LR738713.1, on the reverse strand, counting down.
CAGGCAGGGTCTCGAACGCGTACAGCAACAACAGTACGTAAATCAACCACTTGTATGTACATATGGGCGGGGTCGGAACGGAGAACGGCGCCGTGTTTCATCTGGAGGCAACCGACTAGGTCAGAATGCATCATGTTCAACGAGAGCCAACCATCTTGGACGGAACAGCCGAAACGGGGCCTAGCGTACCGCACATAGGAGGAAACAACCTTCTATTCGATTGCATACGGTCGAAACATGGTCTTGTTCATCGGCTCGGGGTCTGGCATACCGGAAAACAGATGATACGGTGTTATCTTCAACCTCCGATGGTCGAAACGGGGTCCTGTTGATCGGGAGGGGTGTGGCGTACCAAAAAACGGAGAAAATGGACATCCGTTGGAGTGCCTATGGTAGAAACGGGGTCCTGTTCATCGGGAGGGGTGAGGCGTACCGCAAAACGGGACTCCACGGGCTACTATTCATCACTGTCTACTGCCTCGCTCCATCCTCCATGGGCTACTGTTCATCCATCGTCGACCTCCTCCAGCCCCCATTGGCTAATGTTCATCCAACCCTCCACGGGGTCATGTTCACCCACCCCCAACTAGCTCGAGTGTGGCGGTCTCCTCTCGGGGTCCTGTTCATCCAGCGGCAACCGCCTACTACCATGGGGTCTTGTTCATCCAACCCCAACCGGGAACTGTTCTTTGAACCACCAACAACAGTCACTATTCATCAAGATGCAGGTTCAATTGGCTTTAGTTAGCAGTAGTAGTGAAGGACTCGCTCGAGTTCAGTTAACAACCAAGGGATCGATCGCTCGGGTTCAGTAATGTAGCTAGTGCAATCGCTCAGGTTCAGTAAACGAACGCCTCGCTCGGTTTGAGTTAGAGCCCAACGCCTCGCACATACACGCGCGTACGTCTACGAGAAACATGAACCTTAGTGTATCGTCTGCCCTGACCACCCACTGTAACCAGGAACTTCTCGAAATTTTCCTCGCCCTCGCTTCTACCATGATTTCTTCCGTCATGGACGGCCCAAAGAATATCATGCAGGTGCGTATTTGGCCCACCCAGTATGAAAAGCCCATTTTCTGTCAAGAGTTTTTGTCATAGAAGTAGGAGCCCACGACATTAATGATGATATGGGTTTTGTCACAATTATTGTCATAGAAGTGTCATAAGCATGA
>LR738713.1:230282192-230331742 GCA_902687465.1 Secale cereale | reverse complement strand
ACGAAGCACCATCGTATCCAACTCCTCCACTCCCCCACACCCTCTAGTGACAAGGGAGCCCAGGCAGATGAAGACAAGGAGGAAGACCCAGAAGAACCGGAATACGCGACCGAGCATTCCGCCGCTTAGGCATTATTCGCTACTCGGATATGCCAGTTGTAACCCCTACGGTAGGATAGGTCGTGTAACCCCTATGCACAGTCAAGTCCTTGTATGGTTCATATGAAACCATCTAGTGTTTGCTTTTGTTGTGTCTGGATGTAAGTCGTAATCTTCCTTCGGGAATGTGTAAACGACTACATCACACATTTGGATTTTAATGAATGTGTTTTGGCCTTTCGGCCCTTGCATGATTTGATTTAGTGTCACACCCACCCCCTTACTAGGCACCCATCTATCTTGCTTTCCCTCTTCCGAGTCATGAGACCTTTTACCGCTCCAACAGGATGCCTGTTGTAACTCGTACTGGTACCTCTACCCAGCAGCCCGAAGCCGGAGCATCCTCTCAGCCAGAGGCAGGCCACGACCAAACCAATGACCAAGCTCCACCACCACCTCCTCCAAGCATGGATATGGCTCAGCTTCTCCAAGCTTTCCGAGAGGAACGCCAAGCCAACACTGCAGCTCTCCAGCTGATTGCTCAAGCTGTCACCAACAACCGCCAGCCGGTGGGGAATGGCAATGGACGTTCCACGTTGGCAGAGTTCAAGAAGCATGCACCGCCAACCTTCATCGAGACTGCAGAACCCCTGGATGCAGACAACTGGGTCCGTTCCATTGAGGAGATCCTGGAACTAGTCGGATGCACCGAAGATCGCGAGAAGGTGGCTTATGCAGCCCACTGCCTTGGGGGGACTGCTAGAGCTTGGTGGGATGGATTCAAGGTCATGCATGCTGAACAAGACATCACTTGGGTTAACTTCAAGGCAGAATTCCGCAAGGCCCACATTCCTTCCGGAATCATGGCTATCAAAAAGCGTGAGTTCCGAGCCCTGAAGCAAGTGGCACTGTCAAGGAGTACATGCAGAAGTTCAGTATTCTGTCAAGGTATGCCCCTGAGGATGTCAGCACTGATGCTGCCAAAAGGGAGCGCTTCATGGAAGGCCTCAATCAGACTCTGCAATACTCACTTGTCGTGTGCGACTGCCCGTCTTTCCCTGACCTGGTGAACAAGGCACTTATGCTTGAAGACAAGCGACGTGCTTTGGAAGACACTCGCAAGCGCAAGTTGGTCAGTAAGGAAAGTTCCAGCAACCAGAAGCCTCGTCCGTGGCAGTCAGCCCCGGCCAAGCCAACCTATCAGCAACCAAGAGCTCCTGCACCTCGTGCCAACCCCAGGCCAGCTTTCAACCCCAATACCAGTGGTGGCAACAAGATCAATCCAAACCAAGTCACTTGCTTTGGATGTGGTCAGCCCGGACACATCTCAAGGGTGTGCCCCAACAAGAAGCCTGATGCCCCGCGCCCCAATGCGCAGAACCAGGGACAAGGCCGTGGAATGCCACCAAGGAACCCAGCTCCTCGCAATCCACCGAACTATGGGAAGGGGCGTGTGAATCACGTCACTGCTGAAGAAGCCCAGGAAGACCCGGACGTCGTGCTGGGTACGTTCCTTGTCAACTCAGCACCTGCAACTGTCTTGTTTGATTCTGGAGCAACGCATTCATTTGTCACTCAAAGATTTGCATTAAAAAGTGGCATGACCCCTACACCCCTGAATAACCCTATGGTGGTACAAACCCCCGGAGCCGAGATGAGAGCCAAGATAGGCTGTAAAGGAGTCAGTATTACCATTAACGGTGTAGATTTCCTAGCAGACCTTATCATCCTCAGATCGCAAGGCTTGGATGTGACATTGGGATGGATTGGCTCAGTAAGCACCAAGGCTTGTTAGACTGTGCCAATCGGACAGTCACTGTGACCAATGACCAAGGGGTCGAAGTTAAGTTTGCTCCCAACTCCTCTTCCGCGCAAGCCGCTAAAGTCAACTGTCTGTCTGAAGTTGGGCTAGATCAAGTACCGGTGGTATGTGAGTATCCTGATGTCTTTCCGGATGAACTACCGGGAATGCCCCTGACCGTGACATTGATTTCATCATCGAGCTCGTGCCCGGAGCAGGACCCATCTATAAGAAGCCTTATAGAATGGGGACGGAAGAACTAGCCGAGTTGAAGAAGCAGCTGGAAGAGCAGCTAAGGAAGGGATTTATCCGCCCAAGTGCCTCCCCTTGGGGATCTCCTGTTCTGTTTGTGGCCAAGAGGGACGGTACCATCCGCTTATGCATTGACTATCGTTCCCTCAATGAAGTTACAATCAAGAACAAGTATCCACTTCCCAAGATCGAAGATCTGTTTGATCAACTGAGCAGAGCCAAGGTATTCTCCAAGATCGACCTCAGATCTGGGTACTACCAGCTGAAGATCAGACCCCAAGATATTCCGAAGATGGCATTCGTAACCAGATATGGCATGTACGAGTGCACGGTCATGTCTTTTGGGTTAACCAATGCCCCAGCTTACTTCATGTATCTCATGAATAAAGTCTTCATGGAATATTTGGACAAGTTTGTTGTTGTCTTCATTGATGACATTCTTGTGTTCTCGAAGTCGGAGGAAGAGCACGAGCAGCACCTGAGGATGGTCCTAGACAAGCTTCGTGAGCACCAAATGTATGCCAAATTCAGCAAGTGTGAGTTCTGGCTGCGTAAAGTTGGATTCTTAGGTCATGTCTTGACCGAGGAAGGATTATCTGTTGATCCTGCAAAAATCGAAGCTGTGACCCAATGGCAATCTCCAACGACCGTCAAGGAAGTCAGAAGCTTCCTCGGACTAGCGGGCTATTACCGCAAGTTCGTGGAAGGATTCTCTAGCATTGCACGACCAATGACTTAGCTCCTCAAGAAGGACAAGAAGTTCGAGTGGACGCCAAAATGTGAAGAGAGCTTCCAAGAGCTCAAGAAGAGATTGACCACCGCCCCAGTTCTGGCAACACCTGATATTCACAAGGAGTTCGTGATATATTGTGATGCCTCTCGAACCGGATTGGGAAGCGTTCTGATGCAAGAAGGCCGCGTCATAGCATACCTCTCCAGGTAGCTACGACCCCATGAGGAGAACTACGCTACTCACGATCTTGAGCTAGCGGCAGTAGTTCATGCCTTGAAGACATGGCGGCATTACCTCCTAGGGAAACGGTGTGAGATCTACACAGACCACAAAAGTCTGAAGTACATTTTCACCCAAAAGGAATTGAACAAGAGACAGCGGAGATGGTTGGAACTCATCAAAGACTATGATCTCGGTGTTCAGTATCACCCTGGGAAGGCTAATGTGGTGGCCGATGCCTTAAGCAGGAAGGCTTGCTCTTTGAATGTCGTTATTCAAGAAAGGCAGCCAGCCTTGTTTAAGGAGATCGAACAATTCAGTTTGGAATTGGTCACCCCTGGATTTTTGGATCATTTGGAAGTCAGACCGACCCTAATGGACGACGTCAAGAATGCTCAAGATGGACACGCAAGCATTGAAGGCATAAAGAGGAAGATGAAGCTAGGCAAGGCCCCAGGATTCTCCGAAGACGAGCACGGGATTGTTTGGTACAAAGGTCGCCTCTGCGTACCAAACAACACCGAGCTGAAGACGCTGATTCTGCAAGAAGCCCACGACACTCCGTATTCCATCCACCCCGGAGGAACCAAGATGTACCAAGACTTGAAGGCACGATTATGGTGGCACGGAATGAAAAGAGAGATTGCAACCTATGTTGCAAAGTGTGATGTGTGCCAAAGGGTCAAGGCTGAATATCAGCGACCTGCTGGATTGCTTCAACCACTCAAGGTTCCTGAGTGGAAGTGGGATAAAGTCGGAATGGACTTCATCACTGGATTACCAAGGTCGAATAGAGGACATGACTCCATCTGGGTCATAGTTGATCATTTGACCAAGGTGGCCCACTTCATTCCTGTTAAGACCACTTATGATGGCAACCGGCTGGCAGCTCTCTACATCGACCGAATCGTAAGTCTTCACGGCGTTCCCAAGGAGATTGTGTCAAATCGAGGCACCCAGTTCACCTCAAGGTTCTGGAAGAAGTTCCAAGAAGCCCTAGGAACCAGGTTGTCTTTCAGCACAGCTTTCCACCCACAGACCGGAGGTCAAACAGAGCGAGTCAATCAGATTCTCGAAGACATGCTCCGAGCCTGTGTCCAGGCGTATGGAGCCAAGTGGGAAGACTGTCTCCCTTTTGCCGAGTTCTCCTATAACAACAGTTACCAGTCAAGCCTTCAGATGGCACCATTTGAGGTGTTGTACGGACGCAGATGTCGCACACCCCTTAACTGGTCAGAGACTGGAGAAGGACTAGTCTTTGGACCGAATAATCTCCACGCAGCAGAAGAGCAAGTCCAACTAGTCAGAGAGCGATTAAAGGCAGCCAAGTCAAGGCAGAAGAGTTATGCTGACACTCGACGTCGGAACATGAGTTTCCATGTCGGGGATCATGTGTACCTGCGGGTAACTCCTCTGAAGGGAACCAAGCGTTTCCACGTCAAGGGGAAGCTCGCACCAAGGTTCATTGGACCCTTTGAGATCACTGCACGACGAGGAGAAGTGGCTTATCAGTTGGAACTACCACCTGAGCTATCCGATGTGCATAATGTATTCCATGTGTCACAACTCCAGAAATGTCTCCAAGTTCCAGACAAGCCTGGTCTCTACAAGGATGTGGATCACCAAGCCATTGATCTGCAGCCTGATTTGACCTACCGCGAGAAGCCCATTCGCATTCTGGACGAAGCAGAACGACGTACACGGAGTCGTACCATCAAGTATTTCAAGGTCCAGTGGAGCAACCACACCGAAGCAGAAGCAACCTCGGAACGAGAAGACTATCTTAGATCCGAGTTTACCGACCTCTTTTAAGCCCTAGTTTAGGAATCTCGGGGACGAGATTCTTGTAAGGGGGGTAGGTCTGTCACACCCTGCATTTTGTAACATGTTATTTGTACCTTTGAAGCATGAAAATTTGGACCAGCAAAAATTTTTAGCATCATTTGGCTTTTATTTGGAATTGAGTTTTCTTCATGTGCTTTTTCATGTGCTCATTAAAGTCAACTATGACCTCTTGTAGAATTCATCTCCATACCCAAAACTTATGCCCAATGATCATGCCAAGTGTTATATAACAGTATAGTATTTTCTTACAAAATTATTTTGGCCAAAAAGTATTTTATAAATTTAGTTTTTCAAAAACCCCTGAATTGAGATTTGCACTGCAAGTACTTCATTTAGGGTGAGAAAATTATTTCAAAAGGTTTATTTGAGACCTAGTAGTCATAGGACTCCCAGAAACCACAAAGGTATAATTTTAAAAGTTATTTTCCTATTTTATTTAAAAGCTTTTTCTTAAGGCCAGAAATGGTCTTTAATAGGGGAAAATTATTTAACTATTTCAAAAATATTTGCCAAAATTCAGAGAGACTCAGAGGACATATATTGTCCATATATAAGAGTTTCAACACTTGGTCATGTTCATAATAATGGGCTAAATCCTCTAAAACCCTTTCTGGATATTTCAAGCTTTTGAAATATTTACAAAGGAAATATTCTCCAAAAATTCCAGGGAAATTCTATCATGTCATATATGACATATTTGACGATCTTGCCAAGTCCCATGCCTTGGGAAGCAAGAAAACATCCTCAAACCCCTTCATAACCATTCTGTCCATATTTGAAGTTTGAGCAACTTTACATTGCCAAACTTGTCCAAATGCTCTCAAACTTGGTGCACATGCTAGAATGACCTAATAAGGCATCTAGACCAAATGGCACAAGAATCGAAATAGAGCAACTTGATCTGATCACCTCAAAACCCTTTCTGTTCAAATACAAATTTGAACAACTTTACATTACCAACTTTTTATCTGGAGCTTCAAACCTTGTGGGCATGATCAATACCCCAAATGATGATGCTACACCAAGTGGTGCATCAAGGGGAGATGATTAGCTTGACTCAAACAAGATGAAGCTGTTTCTGTTGATTTCTAGGGTTCACCAAAGTTACATTGGCTAGTTTCTTCAAATGGGCCCAAACTTGGTGAAGCACCCTATTTTCTCATGTCTTTCAACCCTGTTAAGTGCCATGTCAATTGGAGGTCACTTACTTGACCAAAAACTGATCAAACACCTTCTGGCTTTTTACTAAAACCTCTAACTTGATCACTTTTACTCTTCTCCATGGCCTCAACTTTTTACCACCTGATCATTGAGTTACTAGCTACCTCCAGTAACTTCCCCAGCACCCCAGCTCCATGATTGAGGGGTAAGAACCCTGTTTTACCTTGCTGGACAGCAAGTTTTCACCAAGTCCCCAGCCTCCTCACTCTCTCTCAGCATCTCCAGGGCATCCAAGGCCTCAGGCCAATTCTTTACTTCCCCCCTGACCTTCTAGACGCTGCTGGACACGTTGGTTTTGACCAGGACGGCGAGAGCGCGGCGATGCCAGCCAAACGCGCGCTCTGGAGCATGCAACAGTGCAGACAAGCACTGTGGCTCCGGCCAATCGCTGACCCCGACAGCCTCGGGCCTCCCCCTCGCGCCAGTCGAGGCCTCTCGACGTCCGCAACCTCCCCGGCGCTGTCCCCCCTCCTCCTGCGCCCTCCAGTGGTCGTCGTCGCACGCGCGTTGGCCGCCCGCGACGGCCACTCTGCTGCTTCACACGCGCGCGCGCTCCAGACGTTTCCCCGCTCCTCTTTTCCCCTCAGCTGGACGTGGAGCAAGTCCACGGTCCTCCCCGGCTTGATCCCAGGCTCCAGAACCCCTCCTAGCCTCGCCTGCAACCTCGCCGGCGCACGGGTCCACGGTGGACCGTGGGCGCGGCTATATAAGCCCCTCCCGAGCCTCTCCAGCAGCATCAGCAGCTCCACTACACTCCACTGAGCCTCCCAGCACCACCCACTCCTCCCCAGGTCGTCCCAGTGCTCGGGATCGACCGGAGCTCCGCCGCGTCGGGCCGCCGGCGATCTCGTGGTACGGGCCTCCCCTGCCCCTCCTTTCACCTGATTCGGAACCGCCGTGCTCCACTGACCCTTTCCCCCTTGTTTCCCCCTCCGTTTGCAGTCGGAAACGACCAGAGCCACCACCTCCCGACGAGCTTCCGCCGTCCCACCTCGCCGCCGGCGAACCGGACCTCCCCGGCGTGCCGCACCACCACCACTGCAACCGCCACTCGACGCTAAGTCCATCCCTGGCCTCCGTTGTCGTCGCCGTGGCCGGAAAACTCGCCGGTGAGCTTGCCGTCGCCGTGGCCGCTAGGTTGGAGATGACAGGCGGGCCCCGCCTGTCATCCCCACACCTCTCTCCCCCTCCTCTCTGTCACTGACCCACGGGCCCCGCCCGTCAGGTTTAAAAAAACCTGACGTGCGCGCGCAGGCTCCCGTGCGGCTGGGCTGGACCGCCCTGGGCCATGCACTGTGGCCTCTCTGGCCCAGTTGCACGGGTCCTTTTATTCTTTTTCTTTTCTGTGATTGTTTTAAACATTTCTACAGAAAAGAATAATGGTCCAAATTAAATATTTCCAACACCTAAAATCTTGTAATATTCCAACCTATTTAATGGTACCACTTTCATTCAAATCCATGAAACTTTTCTGTTCTGTTCAAATTTAAATTCAAATTCGGGCAGTAATACTCCTGTTCTAAAATCAATAAATTACATTCTGCTACTCCAAAACTCCAACTAAGATTTTTCCCCATCTTAGAAATCCCTCTAGTATTTTACAAAAATGAGTTGACATTTTTTTGAGCACCTTGATTTTTCTGTTTTGTTGGTATTCTTATTTTCCCGTGGTTATTATGCGACGTATAGATCCCGTATTTGACGAAGTTGCTGTGGAAGGAGAAGGAGAAGGATTTGAAGACTTTGAAGACCAAGCCAATCCAGGCAAGCAGCCCTTTGACCATGATACACTTGTTCCTCGGAACCCGTTTGTTTCCGATGCATGATGTTAGGGATTACGATGGTAACCTAGTTGATTCCACCACATGATGCATGCTTGATCTTGATCTTGCTAAGTGCTAGATGACATGCAAATAGTTGGTCATGATGCTTAAATGATGCATGTGTGATTTTAACCTTCGTAGTTAAAATCTTTGCATGAACCCATCGGGTGCCCCTAATGCCCGAGGGTGATGATGTGTTAGGTCATCACTTGAGAAAGAAGTGATGTGCCGGTAGAGTCATGTGCATGGTGAAATGATGGATTAGATTTATGTGTGACTACCGTCCCAACCAAACATGTGCAACCACACTACCCCTTATGGGACGGGGCTTTATTGATTACTTAGGTCGATACTAGCATGGTGCCCGCATTACTAGTGACGGGAAGACTTGAGGTCTTTCCCGGGACGGGGTCGTGCTTGGATAGACGACCATGACTATTTTCACAGGGCACCGGACACACCGTTGGTCCCTTCGGGTACGCGTGACATTGAAATTAGGGCAAGTCCCGTGATCTATTGTTTGTACCCGAGGGCCGTGTACCAACGAGTGGACTCTATGTTAGTGTCGTCTAAGGAAAGGTAATGACTGGGTGCTTACCCCAGGTACTTGAGGTACCGGGTCGTGGATGACACGGAAGTTCCCCGGATCTTGTGAGTAAAGTGCGCAACCTCTGCAGAGTGTCAAACTATTCGAATAGTCGTGTCCACGGTCATGGACAGTTGGGTGGTGCTACGTAAACTATGTCCAGACTTTTACTTCATCGGTGATAGTATGTGTGTGATGGGTCAAGATGGTGACTTGACTCGATGAGTTGAATCCTATTCATGTTGATGTCGGTAACCTGTCTTCGAGGTTACGCGAGGTTATTGATGCATTAACATGATGGTAGAATATTTGTTCTAGCCTTGCTAGATTGATCATTATTATTCAAATGCACTGTTACTTTGAACCACATCATGGGTTGCTTGCGAGTACATTCAAAGTACTCATTGGCTTGCCACTGGTTATTTAATTGGCCAGGCATGGAAGAACAGGAATATGAGGAAGAGTTCTTTGGAGACGAACATGCGAACTAGGACGCTATCCCAGTCAGAATGCCTGTAGGGTTAAGGCAGATGGCATGGGTTCTACCCGTTATCGAAGACTTCCGCTATTTGATTTATTTGCTATTCAGCCCGTGAGGCTCTATCTATGTAAGACTTGGCCTTAATGGCCTTAATTCGTGTAAGACTATTTGTATGGATGTAAGACTCTTGTTATTTCAGCTTCTGTGTGTTCAGTGAGCATTGATCTCTGGGATCACTGTACACGTGCATTCGGTGATCTCGACTTCTAAGTCGGGGTCCCTACATGTGGTCAGGTTGATCGTGCTCTGGCATGGTCAATAACCTCTCAAAGTTGGTTTAGCGATTGCTAAGGCGCGGCGTCTTTGCACGTTCTTAGTTAAATTATCAAAGTTGACTTCCACCAAAAAATATGTCTACCCATCATCGAAAGATCGGGACACCTTTGTCTCTATCATCTGGGAAGAGTGAACTTGTACGGATACCTATAATGGGTCGGTGGTGCATCCATGCGGGTAAATCTTTTTGAAAAGTTGTGTCTGTGTTTATGGATGGCTTTGAGCATTATATCAGTTCATAGAACAACTTCAACCTCAAAATTAAAACTTGCCAACGTGTGAGTGCCTTGAATGTCTCTTCTTCATGGGGTATGTGAAGGGGAGAATAGGGTGGTGTTCTGTTTTGCATAGGTAAGTGAATAGGATGACTAGTTCACAGGTTACATCATACATCTCCATCATATCTATAATTTTTTATTGTTTCATACCAATATTATAAAAGTTTCACATACTTTTGGCAACAATTTGTATGATCATCTTGGACTAACATATTGATCTAGTGCCCAGTGTCAGTTCATGTTTGTTGCATGTTTTCTATTTCGCAGTAAGTCCATATCAAAAAAATCCAAACACAATAATTTTTTATGGATAATTATTTTGGAATATATGTAATTTTTGGGGAGAAATAATCAACGCGAGACGATGCTCGAGGGGCCCACAAGATCAGAGGGCGTGACCCCCTACTCTGGGTGCACCCAGTAGGCTTGTGTCCACCTTGTAGTTTCGTTGGGGTGTCCTTTCCGCCGCAAGGAAGATAATATTAGGATAAAAATTCCCTCAAAAATTTAGCCTAATCGGAGTTACGGATCTCCGGGAATTTAAGAAACGGTTTTCAGCCAAAAAACGAGAACGCTGGACAGAAGAGAACAGAGAGAGAGATCCAATCTCGGAGGGGCTCCTGCCCTCTGGGAGCCATGGAGGCCAAGGACTAGGGGGAAAATCATGCTCCCATCTAGGGGGAGGCCAAGGAAGAAGAAGGAGGGGGCTCTCTCCCTCTCTTCCGGTGGCGTCAGAGTGCCGCTGAGGGTACCATGCATCGTGATTGCAATCTAACCACCAACTTCGCCGCCGTCATCACCAACTCTCCCCCTCTATGCAGCGGTGTAACACCTATTTTCCTTGATGTAATCTCTACTTAAACATGGTGCTTAATTCTATATATTATTATCCAATGATGTGTGGCTATCCTATGATGTTTGAGTAGATTTCTTTTGTTCCACGGGTCAATTGTGGTATGGTGTGATTCATATTAGTTGTATGTTAAATTAGTGTTGTCATATGGGGCCCTCATGTCGCGCATGCGTGTGTGGGATTACCGTTGTAGGGTTTTGCAATACGTTCATGATTCGCATATATTGGGTAGTGAGAGTGACAGAAGCTTATACCTGAGTAAGGGGGTTGTTGCGTATGGGATTAAACAGGACTTGTTACTTAATGCTATGGTTGGGTTTTACCTTGATGGTCTTTAGTAGTTGTGGATGCTTGCTAGCGTTCCAATCATAAGTGCATATAATCCAAGTACGGAAAGTATGTTAGCGTATGCATCTCCCTCATTGCATATGATAAGTATATATCATGTTATATTCAATTGCCTATTGACAATATTTCTCTTTGTGTTACAAAAAGCTCTCTACTAAAATAGACTAACTTTTATTATCTCGCAAATGACTCCTAGTTTTATTCTTGCAAAGTAGTTCTAGCATTACACCTAAAAGTACTTACAGGTTCATAATTGTTCTAGGTAAAGCAAACGTTAAGTGTGCGTAGAGTTGTATCAGTGGTCGATAGAACATGAAGAGAATATAAATTCTACCTTTAGCTCCTCGTTGGGTTCGACACTCTTATTTATCGGAAAAGCTACAATTCTTCTCCTACACTTGTGGGTTATCAATACCTATTTTGGATTAGGTTTCTCATCTTACTCTAATAGACGTAATTTATAGTGTGATGCTTAGGCTCATGCAGTTTCACCACTTAATCATTTCCTACCTAACTGTATTGTTAGTATTAGTACCCTTGGTAACAAGACTTTTTGAGTATCAATGTGCTTACACTTGCCACAACAAACACTTACAGGTACATTGATGGCCGGACTTAGTTGGTTATCCTACAGACAATGGTCTGGGTTGTGGATATGGATGCCTTTACTTTCATTTGAGCCTTCTCAAGACAATTTGTATTATTACATGTCTAAGATTTATTTGCTTCTGTTGTATGAGTTGGGTATTGGTCGAAAGATCCTACTTGTATAAGTTGATGTATATGTATGAATATATGTTGTTGTTGTGGAACATTTGTAATTATGTTGTGATATCAACTCTTCCACGTGGTGGACACGTTTCGGTCTGTTCGTCGCATGAAGCTTTAGTGATCTTGGCATCAATACTATGTGGAGGCTAGCGGAGTTGGCTAGATTTGCATAGTGACGGTCTCGACGTGCTACACGTAGGCTTGAAGTTGAGGAGGACCAGTTGAATTAAGAGAAGGTGGTCGAGGAAAACCGGTTGGTGATGTTGGATCCAAATACCATGGATCCAACATACAGAGATAACACAAGCGATGGCCATGCATTTTAGGATGGTGTGAAGCGTCTAAGACATCAGAGGAGGGCTCATGCTCAGGCATGGCCTAGTCTTCTAGTGCAAAAAGTAATTTACATTGTATGTGGCCCACTAGATTCATCCCATATCCCACTATTTTTATTTGGTCTATGTTCCATTTTGCAACATAGTGAGCCGAAGGTTGTCATTTTTGCATGTATGTGGAGAAGGACTTAGACCTTCTTATAAGGGATTTTCTACCACATGCTATTGGAGCTTGAGAAGAGAAGAGGCCCTCGCGCACTCCTCTCTGCCTCCCGCCTCGTCCCACCGCACACCAAGCTCACATCTATGATTTTTGCCGGCTAGGAACGAAGAGTCTTTGACAGGTGGACGTTGAGCGTTGGCCAACCCTAGCCGCTACGAACAGATCACATCTACTCCACGCGCACCGCCATTGTCCCTTTGTTGTTGCCGCTGTTGGTGACTCCAGCGCATACACGGTCGATGGGAGAGCAGGCCTTCGTAACCCCGCCTCTCCGAATCATGTATGGGAGAGGAGCGATTAGGTTTTTGGGAAGTGACTACACGACTGCTCGCCTCCGATCGACTACTTCCTCTGCGTCCACGTCATCTGCATCGTCACCATGTCCATCGACGTCGAGAGAGCCGCCGTTGAGAAACTTAAATCCGACAAGAAGGTCGCCGAGGACGCCGCTGCTGCTACCGCCGCCGCCACGGCTTCTGCCTGACCTACTGGAGGGTATAACTCGTTTTCCCCGCTCCTATTGTTCTATCATTATACGTAGATGTGTCTGCAATTAGTGTAGTATGTTCTTGCATGAACGAATATCATCATGTGCTTATTTCTGTCAATGTCATGCTACTGATTTATTCTTCCATTAATTCAGTCGGAAAATGGCCTATTTACTCGGCAGCTTCAAGATCCATATAAAAGGCGAGGAGAGGATGTTCCGCCGGTGCGGCGGGGGAATTTTGACGATTGTTATTATTTTATGTGTGATTTTCTATATCTAGGTTCAAACATTGTAATAGAGAACCAAATAAGGTAGCAACGAATCTATGTTGGCTATATTTTTTCGGCTTTTGATTGGCTTGACGTACCTCCGGATGAAATTGTAACCCTACTCATATCATATGTATCTACTAGGAAATATGCCCATGCGTTGCAAAGGGACGGGGAAATTCTCACTAGCAATCATGAAACTTGTAAATGCCTAATGACATAATCTCTCCATCGATCTTAGTTGTCCAACTTATCTTGGGCATGATAGGTATTTATATGTAGTTACTATTGTTATGCATTGTAATCTAAGAAAGTCATGTCGAATAGTTATAGAAATGCATATTACTCTATGTTGCGGGATATCCGCAGCCACCTATGGGACCAGGTGGCCCTTTGCTGGATCGGCAGGGGGGAGTCGCGTTGCACAAAGAGCAGATCGGCATACGGTAGCACGGCAGAGAGCACACAAGCAATTTACCCAGGTTCGGGCCGCCGCGAGGCGTAAGACCCTACTCCGGCTTTAGTGAATTGATGGTGGAATGAGTGAGGTGGTGCGTGGTACACTTGCATGGCAGGGTTTGCCTCAGGGCCGCGCGTATGGTGGTGTGGGTTCATCAACTTTCCAACCCCTTCTACAGTGTCCATGGGCCTCCTTTTATAGATTAAGGGGTTACCACAGTGGCAAAGTAGTCATCATGCACTGATAAGGTAGCGAACAGTGCTATCATACCTAACTCTACAGGTTGACAGAGAGCATTAAATGCACCACTTAACGTCACGCCATTGGCAGCCCGGCAAGCCTTGTTGGGCTATCCCGCCAGCTCCATGTCTGCCTGCTCGACACATCGCAGGACGGGTGTCATCTGTGGGTTCTTCCTGTAGGAACTGGCTACCATGTGGCTAATGGATGCCACTTAATCATCTTGCGGCTTGACACCACATTGATTGACAACGTGAGTCCTGCTTGAGTGTTCGGTGGGGCGGTTTGGCCTCCGCGAACCCCCGGCAGGCCTTGCCGGGGAGTTTCTGCTATCTGCTTTGGGGGTGGCCTCGCCCCTTGCCGGGCTCGCCTGCCCGGCAAGGGAGGCCCTTCTCTTAGTGATGTCTTGCTTCTCTGGCTTGGCTTTGGTCTCTCTTCTCTGAGCTGGTTCTACGTTCCTCTTCATTCCTCGTACTTTATTTGGGGCTGGTGCTTCAATCTTGGTCTTGTGCCTATGCACAGTCTGGGTGACGGACCCAGGGTTTGTTGCACCGACAGAAGCCCCCGGGCCTGCCCCGATCACGATGCGGAGTGTCGTCGGGGTAGGGCCTAATAAGTGCACAGGCAGGGTTGCTAAAGAGGCCATCCTCTTGAGGTCCTCTTTGTGCTTATTCATGAGTCTTGAATCCTGGCCAGTTTCCAATTTCCCCGCGCGCTGCGTAAAGCCAACAGTGGTGGGGCCGCTCCAGTAATGGCCCGTGAATGACTTTAACACACGGGGTAGAAACTGCCAATTTACTCTTCCCACCATGCCCTTATCCTTATCCACGTATGCAGCATGCATCGCGCGGGGTAGGTGACGGAGGCGCGTGGCGTGGGAGAGCATCATGGTGAGGGCCGGGTCGTCTTGAATTGGCGGAGGAGGACCGTGGCCGCCCGTTGATGGAGCAGCTCTCCTCCTCGCTTTGCCTATAAAAGGGAGGGGTGGAGGAGGGCGAGGCCATCTATCTTTGCATTCCTCCTCTCATGTCTTCTACCTTTGCTGGTTATGTCGAAGAAGAGAGCCTGGGGCCAGCCCCCGAGCTCCAACTCAAAGTTTCTCCTAGATTTAAAAGGGAGACTCGGGCGGCGCGGCGACGACGCCGGAGATGGCGACTCTGGCGTGCCTTCCGTCGGGTCGCCCGGATTTTTGGCTGCAGTGGGCGGGGGTGCAAACGACGCCACACCGAGGCTCAGGGTTAGCCATGTGTGTGGTAGTCAGTTGCTCCCTATTTTCCTTCCCTTCACCGCGCCAGAGAGGAGCTATATGGGAGACTCGCCGCCAGTAGGGGCCAACCCAATTCTTCCCGGGCTTTGCCCTCTTGCTGTGAGGGGGGGCCTTCCACTTCGCACGCGTCACTGGGACGTGTAATGTCTTCTAACGCTAGGGCTTCAAGGGACGACCATGCTCTCTAGAGAATTGCTCGGAGAGCATGGTATCCGAGCCCCTTGCCGCAAAAGGGGCTTAGGATGATGGTGGCGCTCACGGCGGCGGAAACCCACAACACGTCAAGAACGAGGACGACCGTTCCAACGTGTCGTGTGTGCTGGTGACTCCGCAGCTCCCGCTTGGAGCTTTCGGCAGCGCCACCATCTGTCCCTGCCCTCTGGTTCCTTCTTCCTGACCGGGAGACGGCGGCATCCTGATCCTGGGGAGGCGTCGGGTCCCAGTAGTGCCCTCCTCTCCATCCTCTTCGACCTCATCCTGTAGGAGGTGGACAGGGGCAAAGGCATCACGGGGCACCTATCTTTTTTAAAATTAAACTTGTAGGCAGTCGCTAAATTTTAATTCAAATAATGTAATCCTTGCATCCATGATTGTGTTATGTAATGCTTGTACTTGCATCTGCATGTCAATAAAAGAGATAAACCTTGTCGGGAACCCGTGCATGTATATGTCCATGCAGAGGTGGAATGCCTCTTTACTGTTATTAAACGAGTTTTCCCCCGTAGGATATCCCACTGGCACCCTTTTTGTCTGTCGGAGAACCATGTCTGCCGGGGAATAGACTGAGGTGCCAGCCCCCCGCCCACTCCCTTTCACCTAGGGCCACTGCGACCGCCCCAGGCGGAAGCAACGTTCAAGCCAAGGATGGGAGCACCCTAGTTCCAAGAAAGCGGCAAGGTTTCTCTATGCACAAGTTATAGCTTACAGAACACTAATGGATAAAAAGGGGAGAACTTATCTGCTTTGGATTGCCGGGGATCTCAATGCCGGGGCATCTTCTCAACTCCTTATTGAAGCCAAGTCCGCGGCAGGAACATGTAACTCCATGTAGATGAGAATGAATGGAGGATGCGATCCTATCTATATGCATACACAAATGCTCATGAAATGCTTATGCAGTGATCTTGGTTGGGGGGCCCCCTCTCAGCACTTCTTTATTTTCTCTTGCACGGGGTCATCGCCCCGGCTTTGTATGAGGGGTTACATGCAGCTGAGGCAAGGCCTGTACAAAAGGGTGGCTGCCGGGCAGTGCCCGGTAGCCTCGCACCTTACGGGTAGTACTTACGGAGATGCTCAATATTCCATGAGTTTTGCAACTATGTGCCATCCCCGATCACCAGAGGGATTACGCCTCGTCTGGTGACTCGTACCACCCGGTAAGGGCCTTCCCACTTTGGTGACAAATTGTTTGTAACCTTGGCGGACTGAACGCGCCTAAGGACAAGGTCATCTTCCTCAAAACACTAGGCATGAACCCTGCGGCTATGATAGCGACGTAGGGCATGCTGGTAGCATGCATCACGCGTAGCAGCCCGGAGACAGTTTCCCTCGAGTAGCACAGCGTCGTCACGCCGGTGCTGGTCTTACGCTACTTCATCGCAGGCAACACTCGAGGGGACCCATAAATGAGTTCTGTGGGGATAACTGCTTCTGCCCCATAGACCAGGTAGAAGGGAGTCTGCTCGGTAGCTCAGTTAGGTGTCATTCTGAGGGACCAGAGAACTACCGGCAACTCCTTGATCCACCGCCAGTCGTGCTTTTGCACTGTATCAAAAGTTTGTGTCTTGAGTCCACGAAGCACTTCAGCGTTCGCCCTCTCAGCTTTTCTATTGCTCCGGGGGTGTGCCACAGAAGCGAATGAGACTTTGCATCCGAGGGTGTGAACATATTGCATGAAGACGTGGCTCGTGAACTGGGTGCCGTTGTTAGTGATTATCCTTGCCGAAACTCCGAAATGACACAGTAATTCTTTTAAGAACTTGATAGATGACAGAGTAGTCACCTTTCTCATGGCAGTCACTTCCGACACTTTGTAAACTTGTCGATGGCAACGAACAAGAATTCAAAGCCCCCAATTTCTCGGGGGAAGGGGCCGAGGATATCGAGCCCCCAGACCAAAAATGGCCATGATAGAGGGATTGTCCGAAGAGCTTGGGCAGGCAGGTGTATTTTCTTGGAATGGAATTGGCAGGCTTCACATTTCATGACTAACTCAACCGCATCTTGGAGGGCTGTGGGCCAATAGAATCCTTGCCGGAATGCTTTCCCAACTAATGCCCTTGATCCAATGTGGGAGCCATTGTAGGATCGAAACTATGTCTAGAGGGGGGTGATTAGACTACTTGACCAAATCAAAAAACCTAGGCTTTTCCCAATTTTAAGTCCTCGCAAATTTCAGCAATTATGCACAAGTCAAGCAATCAACCTACACATGCAATTCTAAGAGTATAGCATTGGATTGTAAAGCAATTGCATATGAAGGTAAATGGAGGAATTTGAGGGAGCAAATGCAATGTAGACACGGAGATTTTTTACGCGTGGTTCCGATAGGTGGTGCTATCGTACATCCATGTTGATGGAGACTTCAACCCACGAAGGGTAACGGCTGCGCGAGTCCACGGAGGGCTCCACCCATGAAGGTTCCACGAAGAAGCAACCTTGTCTATCCCACCATGGCCATCGCCCACGAAGGACTTGCCTCACTAGGGTAGATCTTCACGAAGTAGGCGATCTCCTTGCCCGTACAAACTCCTTGGTTCAACTCCACAATCTTGACGGAGGCTCCCAAGTGACACCTAACCAATCTAGGAGACACCACTCTCCAAAAGGTAATAGATGGTGTGTTGATGATGAACTCCTTGCTCTTGTGCTTCACATGATAGTCTCCCAAACACTCAACTCTCTCTCGCGGATTTGGATTTGGTGGGAAGATGATTTGAGTGGAAAGCAACTTGGGGAAGGCTAGAGATCAAGATTCATATGGTAGGAATGGAATATCTTGGTCTCAACACATGAGTAGGTGGTTCTCTCTCAGAAAATGTATGTTGGAAGTGTAGGTATGTTCTGACGGCTTTCTCCAGGAATGAAGAGTGGTTGGAGCGGTATATATAGCCTCCACACAAAATATAACTGTTACACACAATTTAACAAACTCGGTGGGACCGAATCAGAGAACTCGGATAGGCCGATTTAGTTCATAAGGTGACCGTTAGGCATTTCGGTGGGACCGATATGATCAACTCAGTAGAATCTACTTCATTAGGGTTAGGGCATAATGTAATCTCGGTGAGACCTATTATACAAAGTCGGTAGGACCGATTTTGGTAATAAGCTAACCAGAGAGTTGGTCAGGCAAACTCAGTGGGGCCGATTCGCTCGTTTCGGTTGGACCGAAACATTACGAAGGGGAAACAGAGAGTTTGCATTGCGAACTCGGTGGGACCAATCGCTCATCTCGGTTAGACCGTAACGTTACGAAGGGAAACAGAGAGTTTGCAAACCCATCTTGGTGAGACCGAGATCCCTATCGGTGAGACCTAAGTGACTAGGGTTTGTGGCAGTGGCTATGTCAAGAGAACTCGGTGGCGCCGGATAGAAAGTTTCGGTGGGGCCGAGTTTGACTTTTGGTTTGGGACATATGTCGATGCGAGAAGGTGGTTGAGGGTTTTGGAGCATATCACTAAGCAATTTGAGCAAGAAACCCATTAAGCAACACCTCATCCTCTTTTAATAGTATTAGCTTTCCTATGGACTCAATGTGATCTTGGATCACTAAAATAGAAAATGTAGAGTCTTGAGCTTGGGCCAATATGTGTCCTTAGCATTTTGAGGGGTCCACATTCCTAGTCCTTACCATGCCAATCACTGAACTTTCTGAAATGATAATCTTGAAAGAGCATTAGTTCAATGAGCTATATGTTGTTAGGAATTACCAAAACCACCCAGAGATAGTTGCACTTTCAATCTCCCCCTTTTTGGTAATTGATGACAACATATAGATCAAAGCTTCGACAAGTGATAATAAGATTTAAATACATCGTCGCTTTGAGAAGTATGTGATAAGCAAGATCTCCCCCTAAATTTGTGCATTATTTAAATTTGCGTTTGAATGCAAATGCACAATCGATTTGGATCATGGGTTACTCTTCCATGTCACATACATCTTGGTGGAGCGCTCAAAATGATATAAACTAAAAGCATGCACTCATCACCCAGCAAAGTGAATGATCATATAGGGATATGAAAGATAATATCATTCAAGCAAGCATTAAAGTAGCATATGATCAATCACATGATCAAACAAGTATCTCACACACATAACGTAAAGTATCAAGCAAACACACAAATGTATCAACCAAATAGCAAGAGACCAAAAAGCAAAAACACTCTCTCTCGAAGCCTATGATCTATACATATTTCTCCCGCTTTGGCAACAAGTTACCAAAAAGTTTGAAAATGCATAGCTCTATGCGTCTCTCTAGGCTCGATCTTTGGGAGGTGGTGTTGAGAGAACTCTAAGGACGAATGCATCGGTAGATGTTGTTGGAGCTGGTGGAGTGGCAACTGGAGGTGGCACTGAAGCTATGGCTGCTGGTGCTGATGATGTTGCTCTTGTATCAGGTATAGGCACTGCAGCAGACCTCTGACCTCTAGGCACTCGCTGAAAGGCATCTAGGGTAGCCTGCCCTTTCCTCTCCTCTGCTTCCTCCTGGAGCTGCTCAACTACAGTCTGTATCTCAGTCACTTTCAGATCAAGATCATAGAACTTTGTTTCAATGATCATATCCAAGCTCTCCTGATTTTGAGTCAGGGTGGCCAAGCCCTTCTCAATCCTCAAAGTTGCTTGAATCAAATATGTCATTTGATCTTGTTTTGACTTGAGGGACACCTGAGATGCCTCTTCAACACTTGGCATCTTTGCAGCTTTCTCAGCTCTAGCTTTGGCACTCTTTTCTTGTGCTTGCACTGATGAAGGTTCATTCTCATCCATCACAATCGTGTTGTCCTCAAATTCAGGATATAGGGGTAGATGCTCCTTTTCTAACTAGTATGTGCATGTGCCCATCTTGGAGTTGATGAGCTCCTGAATGTGTGGAGCATACCCACATGATCTCTTCTGATCTGCAGTAGTCCTCTTGATTGTTTCAACAATCAGGCTCATGACCTTCAATATTTGAGGGGCATCAAAAATGTGCAACAAGTTGATTAAATGACCTCTGATCATCTTGTGATCTCCACATTTGTGCAACAATGTATGCCTCAAAATAGTGTTGATTGTAGCTAGATCGGACAACAAGTAATGTACCGATCCAAACTTATGTGTCTCCAAAGCTATATCAGGGATCTCTTTGTACATGTTTGCCATAGAGTTGTGGTCTTGCTTCTTCTTGGCATAGACATCCAAGTCATCCTCATGCTCTTTAGGGGCTTTTATCAAGTTGGCCCACTCATCAATAGTTGACTGGTACCTTGTGCCTTCAGATATCCACACAATTCTACCATCTGGATAAAAATGTGATGTAGAGTAGAATTGCATGATGAGTTCATCATTCCATTTTGTCAGCTTCTGATCCACAAACTTGTCAACACCACAAGCCTTGAATCTTTCATGCACACTTGGAAAATGATCTTCATTTTCCTTGATGTAATCCCAATCAACCCATCTCATATCGCATACCATTGGTTTCTTGTCAAGCAGAACAGACTCATAGAAATCCTGTTGTTCTTTTGTATGGAACCTATAATCCAAAACAGTCCTTCTCCTCACAGCATATGGATCAGATTGTCTCCATCTTTTGAGACCTGCATCCTTACTCAACTTCATATCCTCAGCAAAAATATGAGTATTATCATGATCAGGAATCTTGGGCTTCAATTTTCTGAGCACTTGGACCTCGGCATCTTCATCAATCTCAGGAACTTGGGCCTTGTTCTTTTCTGCAGCTGGAATGTTCCCCGTGCTTCTCTTGGGTGCACACTTGGTGGTTTGAGCAGCAGCTTTGGGGGAAGTCTTGGGCTTTGAAGGAGCAGCCCCTGACTTCATTGCATCTCCCATAAGCTTCTGCGCTTTGGATGTTGGTGCAACATCCTCTTCTTTTTCTGCTTCATAATCATCATCATCTCTCATAGATGGCTTGCCAATCACTCTGGTTGTTGTCTTCCTAGCCCTCTTATCTATTCCTGCTCGCTCATCATCTTTGGTTTCAAGAGTGGACACCGTTGTTTCTTGAGTTAATGCTCTGGCCTTTGACAATGGAACTCTTTTGGCAGGGGCCTTCTTATTCATCCCTGGCTTTGTTGCAGCAGTTGTGCCATACTCTTTCCTCAGCACCTTCTTCTTTGAAGTGGCCTCATCAGCCACAAAGTCCTCATCCTCACTGTCTGTAGTTTTCTTCTTCCTTGGCTTGGTAGCAGCCTTAGGCAGGTTGCTTGGTGTGCTCCTGCTACCCTCATCAGAACTGCTAGAGGGACTAGTACCCTCACTCATGTTAACTTGCTCCTCAGACATGTTCTGGCTGTCACTCTGGTTAGACATCTTGGCAATTACACTGACAACAAACCCTGTGAATAGATGTAGATCAGATAGAGTGGATGAGCATCACAAAGGGCGGAGTTTTTGCAAAACAGATGACTCAAAAACTTAGTTTTAGTTCTCTACAGAAAGCATTTCGGAGTTACCGATTTGTTAAACTTGGTGATACCGAAGCAATTCTGGAACCTAAACTAGTGAACTCGGTCTGACCGATTCACAGTTCAGTGGCATCGAGATTGCTAGGGTTTCACAGAGAGTCGAACTCGATCGCACCGATTTGAAATTTTCGGTCGGACCGAAAAGTGCAAGTGCAATGGCCTATGCCAAATCGGTGAGGCCGATTTCTACAACTCGGTCGGTCCGAGATGAGTTCGGCGGAGACCTAACCCTAAATTTTCGAATCAAAGCTAATCTACACAGAGTTTCTTCTGGACAGGATGATTTCAATCGTGGCAAGAATCATGGCAAAGTAATGTGCTATGAATCAGAGTTAAGGAATAGCACATAGATCGAGCTCATACCCTAACTTGGCGATGTAGCGACCCGACCCGAATGGATCAAGTCTCTGTGCTTAAGTGTCATCCTTGGATCGGTATGCTGACACACATAGTACTCGAGGATTTATAACAGAGGTAAATCAATTGTATAAAGTAACGTAAATATTATTACCTCAATCCATATAGTGGAAGTAACAACGAAGTTGTGGATTCCCATCAACACCGACGGCAAAGTTGAGTGTAGACAGCGCAACCCTAACGTAACACTTACTCGTCGAATAATTCCTGCAACATGAGACGTTGCAGCCATGTAGGTCAGTACATTGAATGTGGCAAATTCACACTGTAGCAGTAATGATGAACAATGCCTACAACTACATGCATATTTGGCTGGTGGAGGCTGTAAGGTTTGTTTTGCATAAACTGATTTTTCCATACCACAAAGGAATGCATTTATATAACTACTTTATTAAATTTATTCCATGAACAATTGAGTATGGTTCCTCCATACCAATCCCAAACCAAAGTCATTATTAACCCAACAAATTAATTAAATAGAGTGTTGAGATCAACAAATAATCCACTTCTAGATACTCAAAGATGTCCATAACCGGGGACACGGCTACTCATGAATAGTTTGTACACTCTGCAGAGGTTTGTGCACTTTTCCCAACAAGACTCAATGGCCTCCGTTTAATTTCTCGCACTACATGGTGTTTGAGAAACGGATGACCAAGACACAGTCTTTCAGAAGCATTAACTCTTTACCCTGGGTAGACCCATACACCTACATCTGCTAGTCTACCACTGAAAGAGGTCACACAACATACTCAACTATGCCAGAGCCCATAATGGCTTGTGGCTGCACATGGAAGTTTCTAGGCATGAAAATATCATATGATCCCTTTGAGCCTGGGTGGCATTCCAATACGGTGATCACACGGGTCCTCCGGGATCCCCTAGGGCAAACACTAGTTTCTCCAGGTGTCAGGAACCAATGGGTGCTCCAGGGTGCCACAACCAATCCACCTAGATATGTATTAAAATTCCACCTTAAAGTTTCTCTTAAATAAATATCACTCTCACATCTTTCATGAAACTCTCATACCTATCCACGTCTACACATGGCTAAGCAATAAGTAACAAAGCGTATGCCCCCTTGGTTGATCTCAAGTCATTGGGTTCCGACCTCATGAACTACAAAGCCTCATATTATGTAACCAGTCCTACTCATGCAAGTGTTTGTGGATATAACTAATGCAATGAAAACTGTGTATTGGAAAGTATGATCAAAGTGTGAACTTGCCTTGTACTGACGATGTAGATTCTTCGCACTCAAAACTCGTCATAGATCTACTCGTCACACTCCGATCAATCTATCGTAAGCAAACAATAGTAACCACACATAAGCAATCACTCAGAAGATCGGAAAGAATGAAGAAAACACTTCGGAAAACTTCGAAAACAAGCAACTAACTCTTGCAAGAGAAAACCATTTCTAATAGTACAAAAATTAAGTGAATTTGGCCTTATCAGAAAGCTTAGGTCAAGAGCTTCGATTCGCAAAAACAATCAACTCAAACGGAGTAATAAAACTCAAGTTATGCCAAAAAGAAGTTTGAATCAAAACTAGTTGAATTCAAATTTTAAAACTTTCAAAAACATGTTTAAGTTTTTTTACTAGATAGAGGGGATCGCAATGAAGACGTGGGCGTTGGTTTCGTTGGATCTAGACTAACTGGTAAAGAGTTGTGGCCGTTTGAAGAGCAGGGGCTGAACTGTAAAGAAAATAATTATAGAAAGGTCCCTGACTAAAAAACAGAAAAAGAAAATCCTATTTAAAGAACGCTTGTTTTCTAACCCTAAACAGCGAACGTTCTCTAATCTGAAAAAAAAACTATTTTTTAACAAAAAAACTGATATAACCGGAATAGACCGGGGCGGTTCGGCGGTTCTTACCGTTTCGACGATTTTCACCGGAAACCGGCGGATCGGGTGCTCGGGTCCGGCGGACCGGGCACGGGTCAGGGCTCGGAGCTCCGGCCAGCGGCGAACTCCGGCGCAGCTCCGATGAGTCAGGGGGCGAGTGGGCGAGGCGACGCGGGGTGCTGCAGGGCCGCTGGCGGCTCGGGGCAGCGAGGAGCAGCGAGCAGCAGCGGCGGGCGGTGGCGGCCTTTGCGGGCGGTGTCGTTGGCGCAACGTGGCGGCGGCAGCGACCAAGTCCGGCGGCGGCGCGGCACGGGAGGAACGGGGCCCGGGGCGGCCTTATATAGGCGGAGGGCAGCCTTGGTGGAGGGGGCAAGAAATATGTTGCAGCGATTGTCCGGGCGGAGCACGGACGTCGAGGCGGCGGCGTTGTCCGACGCGCGCAAGCGAGGGAGAAGGGCAGCGCGGCGCTGGGCTGGGTCGGCCCGGCTGGCTGGGCCGGCCAAGTTCGGCGGAGAAGTGAAACTTCTTTTTATACAGACAAAGAATAAAGAGAAAAACAAAATAAAATAAATATATAATATAGGCATGTTATATATCAAAAAAATTAGAAAAATATTTCCTACAACGTGAACATTTTCTACAGTCAACTAAAATGCCCACAAATTTAAATAAATCAAATAGTGCTACTGTTGCAATAAAATCCAACAAAAATCATTTAAAATACCAAAATGATTTCAAATTTATTTCTCTCCAATTTTCTACTGTAGGGAATCATGTTACCCTATTTTCCATAAATTTTATTTTTGGAGAAAAATAATTTGAATAAAAACCAAATAACTCAATATTTGAAAATGAATAGCAGAATATTTCAAAAGAACTTCCAACTCGTATTTTGTACAATTTGAAGAAGTCATTTTATCTTCTCTCGGGAAAATCATTGAGTTGCATAAAGTTTCTGAATTTGAAATATTTCGAGGATGAAATTCAAAATCCTTTCGACACCATTTTTCATTTAATAAATGGAAGAAGTCATATTATCTTCACTCGAGGGTTTTGTGATAAAAAGAATTTGAATTCCTAGAGAACATAAATGCAAAGTGAAAGTTTGGGAAAGTCATTTCATTCCCTCTCATTTAACTTTCAAAAGTTTCAAATTTTACTCAAATTCACACAAGCACATCACACCAGCAATCAAAACTATCTATTTATTATACCATTCCAAAAATTTAGAATTTTGGGATGTTACAAACCTGCCGCACTTAAAATGAATCTCGTCCTCGAGATTCGGAGACGCTAGCAAGAAATAGGTTGGGGTTCGGGGTCTCCTAACAAGTCCATTGATTGGTATGGTCTAGTGTGCTACCACACTTAGAAACAAGGTCACGGTTCTATCAAGAGCTCATATAATCCACCCTTATTGTTGATAGGGTCGGTCTTCTCAAATCTTCATGGTAATTTCTTCTCTGGGCTCTTCCGGTAGTGGCATAACATTTGCCCTCCATTCTTGTGTCCTTTCATCTTGGTAAGGTTCTTCTGAGACTGGTTCTTCTTAGCTAACAGGTCTGGTGCCAATACTAAACAAATATCGATATCTCATGGTGGTCATCAACCAACTAACTGGGTCCCTGCAGAAAGCGGGTTTGGGTTTCACTTTCACCGCATATCCTACGGTTGGCAACACTTCCTTGTACAAGGGAAAATTGCTATACCATTCTAAGGTTTTAAACAAAGTTTTGACATCGTCGTCTCTCTACTATAGGTAAGTCACTCAGATTTGCCATCCCATATAACAGAGGCGAATAATAAGAGTAAGTCGGTATGGTGATCAATCCATTCCGCAACCAAATTATTACCTTGTATATGGTTTAGTGAATCTCGAATTCTAACACTCGGTCATCCTTACAAGCATTGCAAAATTTCTCTTATCTACGAACTGAGTTCAGATATATCCATTACTTCTGCGCTGAAACAAAACATATATCATTTCTTCACAACCCTTGGGTTTTGCATAAACACCTATAAGATTGTCTGCTAACAAAGTCGTAACTTCTACTGGGGGTTTTCCTTCAGCAAGAGTGTGTTTGCTTCTTTTTCAGGTCCTTGGGCCTGTGGGTTATGACACATCTCATCATTAGTAACACTTGATCTCATCATCGGGTTGTAACTAATCATTCTTCCGACATCCAACTTCCTTAGTATTCAATTTGTACTGTTTCCCTTCCTTCTATTGGTACAAATTACACTGTACTTACTCAGACTCATCATTGAGTAGTCCACTCCAAAGTATGACGTAAGTATCCACTAGCTCTTGTACTCAGGTAGCGGTGTGGGGTTCTACCACCCTTAAAATAAAGAACACTAGTTCTCTCAAAATCTTATTCCATGTAACATGATTTCACTCACTGTATATATACTAACAACTCACAAAATTCCAATCAACTCCAATGATGCTAACTGTATTGATTCTCAACTTACTATGATCTACTGCATTTTCCATTGCATGCTTCAACTCAACAACTTAGCACAACTCTCATTCTCCTTGGGACAATCTCTGGCATAGTGTCGTGCTTTATTACAGCAGAAACATATTACTTCTCACAAGTCTCGTGGTTCCCTTGTGATTACGTAGCCTCCATAGGTCCTCGGCTTATGGGTCCACTTCTGAACTTGTATATCCTTAACTCATCCTTGGAGTCACTATTTCTCCCCACTCTAGCATTACATCCTCATTAAATCCAATTGTACTTCTTTCCTTCATACTCTTCGGGTAAGCATCATATCAAAAGTAAACTCCATCTTATTTGGGCAAACTCCACTATTGGGAGGAACATTTTCCTTTCTATAGGTCCAGGGTTCACACAGTAAAGTACCACTAAACAAGATGCACGGATTCATCCGTAATCCATATTCTCCTCATATCAGATCTTTTATTACATCTTGTACCAGTATTCAAAACCTCAATTTCTAATGGTGCATCACTATGAATGCTACCATCCACATAGTCTGATATGGTCAAGCATTCCTTCCATCTTTATTCATTCGTCCTAGCTAAGGATGCTTCAGTCCCACTGGAATTGTGCAATGTGATCCTTGAAATCCTCGATCTTTTGATTCATCCTAGTGGCCATGTGCTTCATTTCCAACATCAAGATCTTCAACTACGCTGCTCAATCTTTCCTCGGGTCTGAACCTTCTCCTGGCAAAATGCCCTACTTCCTTGCAGCGTAAACTAACGACATAAGAAAAGTCTAAGGACTTCATGGAGACTGTCCTGGTTCACTGGGTTCTTGGCTTCCTTGTTGGGTAGTTGCTAGCATAATGACCTAAATCCTTGCACCGGTAACATGTGATGTGACTCATGTATTTTTCCATAGAAATATGGTTATTCTGGGGACACATGCTATTTCTCTTCCTCGACTTCTTCGTTCCAATCAATTCTTCTATCTTTTGTGGATCAAACTCCACTTCTTCTGTCGAGAAGTCTCCTAGATACTCTTGACTTTCCTTTGTGCAATGCTGTGAAAAATGTCCTTCTTCTTCGCATGAATAGCAAGCACAGGAGAAAAATCTATTTAGGCCTTCTCCATCAGGGTCGTCAATATCTTCCTCCATCGTGGATTTCCGTTAAGTTTTCCTCGAGGACTTCTTTCATTTCTTCTTTCTTCTGCTGGATAGTTCGTTGGACCATGGGGTAAATGTGGCACTAAGCAGGGTAGTGAGTAGTCCCTTCACACAAGAAACAAGTAATCTGCCTAGTTGGGCATTCTTCAGCTGAGTGACTTTCTTCACAATGAGGTCATTCATCCTTGTGCTCCTTTTGGGTGTGTCCTATTTCTCCACAAATCATGCAGGCACAAGGCTTCTTCTTCGGGTTGTCGCCACGCTCTCGGATGAGACGGGATTTTAACAGAGTCTTCTTGAATTCCTCCCAACTTTCTGCCCCACTACATCCTTGTATGGCTTGATGCATTTTCCACCATGTTGCAGCACTTTTTGTAAAGTACTGAAGAGCGTATTGAACCTCATACTTCCTTGCAACCAATTTTTTCCTAAAGTGATCCTCCATGTTTTGTATCCATAGCTCTGCCTTCGGCTGGGTCATCGGTCCAGAGAATACAAGTCTATCTTCTTTCATCCTCTATTGGGTTCAAGGGTTTTGGGATGAGATTTTGGAGATGGAGAGAGATACACTCAATACAAACAATAGTTTTGAAAAGACGGGTTTTGCTTGTGACCGTCGAAAAACATCAAACAAATGACGGCTCACAATCGTCGCATCTAACGTAAGTACATAACAAGGGTTTGGTCTTCTAAAGGTCAATATCTCTTCAAAGTCATCAACTCTTCAAATCTTCGGAGTATCCACTATTGTAGCTTCAACACTTCCAATGCATAGTGAAATCCTCTTTACTCTAAAGTGGTCAAATTGGAAAAGGGTATTGTCTAACTATTTAAGGTAAAAGGGAAGATTTGACAAAGTTCAGAAGAGAAGAGAGGTATAGAATCTTTTTGAAAATAAAGTTTTTGAGAAATCCTTCCCTATGGGTTGGCCAGTTTTTGGGGTCATGTCCTACAATCAACATGTGCTCTGATACCATCTTGTAGCGACCCGACCCGAGTGGATCAAGTCTGTCCTTAAGTGTCATCCCTGGATCGGTATGCTGACACACATAGTACTCGAGGATTTATAACATAGGTAAATCACATGTATAAAGTAACGTAAATACTATTACCTCAATCCATATAGCGGAAGTAACAACGAAGTTGTGGATTCCCATCAACACCAACGGAAAAGTTGAGTGTAGACAGCGCAACCCTAACGTAACACTTACTCGTCGAATAATTCCTGCAACATGAGATGTTGCAGCCATGTAGGTAAGTACATTGAATGTACTGGCAAATTCACACTGTAGCAGTAATGATGAACAATGCCTACAACTACATGCATATTTGGCTGGTGGAGGTTGTAAGGCTTGTTTTGCATAAACCTGATTTTTCCCTACCACAAAGGAATGCATTTATTTAACTACTTTGTTAAATTTATTCCATGAACAATTGAGTATGGTTCCTCCATACCAATCCCAAGCCAAAGTCATTATTAACCCAACAAATTAATTAAATAGAGTGTTGAGATCAACAAATAATCCACTTCTAGATACTCAAAGATGTCCATAACCGGGGACATGGCTACTCATGAATAGTTTGTACACTCTGCAGATATTTGTGCACTTTTCCCCACAAGACTCGATCGCCTCCGTTTAATTTCTCGCACTGCATGGTGTTTGAGAAACGGATGACCAAGACACAGTCTTTCAGAAGCATTAACTCTTTACCCTAGGTAGACCCGTACACCTACATCTGCTACATCTGCTAGTCTACCACTGAAAGAGGTCACACAACATACTCAACTATGCCAGAGCCCATAATGGCTTGTGGCTGCACATGGAAGTTTCTAGGAATGAAAATATCATATGATCCCTTTGAGCCTGGGTGGCATTCCAATAGGGAGATCTCACGGGTCCTCCGGGTTCCCCTAGGGCAAACACTGGTTTCTCCAGGTGCCCGGCAACCACTGGGTGCTCCAGGGTGCCACAACCAATCCACCCAGATGTGTATTAAAATTCCACCTTAAAGTTTCCCTTAAATAAATATCACTCTCACATCTTTCATGAAACTCTCGTACCAATCCACGTCTATGCATGGCTAAGCATTAGTAACAAAACGTATACCCCCTTGGTTGATCTCAAGTCATTGGGTTCCAACCTCATGAACTACAAAGCATCATATTATGTAACCAGTCCTACTCATGCAAGTGTTTGAGGATATAACTAATGCAATGAAAACTGGGTATTGGAAAGTATGATCAAAGTGTGAACTTCCCTTGTACTGACGATGTAGATTCTTCGCGCTCAAAACTCGTGATAGATCTACTCGCACACTCCGACCAATCTATCATAAGCAAACAATAGTAACCACACATAAGCAATCACTCAAAAATTCGGGAAGAACGAAGAAAACACTTTGAAAAACTTCGAAAACAAGCGAATAACACTTGCAACAGAAAACAATTTCTAACAGTACCAAAATTAAGTGAATTTGGCCTTATCAGAAATTTTAGGTCAAGAGCTTCGATTTGCTAAAAGAATCAACTCAAACGGAATTATAAAACTCAAGTTATTCCAAAAAGAAGTTTGAATCAAAACTAGCTGAATTCAAATTTTAAAACATTCAAAAACATGTTTAAGTTGTATTACTGTATAGAGGGGATCGCAACGAAGACGTGGGCATTGGTTTCGTTGGATTTGGACTAACTGGTAAAGAGTTGTGGCCGTTTGAAGAGCAGGGGCTGAACTGTAAAGGAAATAATTACACAAAGGTCCCTGACTAAAAAACAGAAAAAGAAAATCCTATTTAACGAACGCTCGTTTTCTAACCCTAAACAGCGAACGTTCTCTAATTTGAAAAAAACAAAACTAGTTTTTAAAAACAAAAAAACCCGATCTAACCGGAATAGAACGGGGCGGTTCGGCGGTTCTTACCGTTTCGACGGTTTTCGGCGAAAACCGGTGGACCGGGTGCTCGGGTCCGGCGGACTGGGCGCGGGTCGGGGCTCAGAGTTCCGGGCGACGGCGAACTCCAGCGTGGCTCCGGCGAGTTAGGGGCGAGGCGACGCGGGGTGCGGCGAGGCTGCTGGCGGCTCGGGGTGGCGAGGGGTAGCGAGCAGCAGCAGCGAGCGTCGGCGGCTTTTGCAGGCGGCGGTGTTGGCGCAGCGTGGCGGCGGCGGCGACCAAGTCCGACGGCGGCGCAGCTCGGGAGGAACGGGGCCTGGGTGGCCTTATATAGGCGGGGGCAGCCTTAGAGGAGGGGGCAAGAAAGAGGCGGCGACGATTATCCGGGCGGAGCACGGACATCGAGGCGGCGGCGCTGTCCGACGCGTGCACGCAAGGGAGAAGGGCGGCGTGGCGCTGGGCTGGGTCGGCGCGGCTGGCTGGGCCGGCCCAGTTCGGCGGAGAAGTGAAACTATTTTTTATAAACACAAAGAATAAAGAGAAAAACAAAATAAAATAAATATATAATATAGGCATATTATATATCAAAAATTTCAAAAAAAAGATTTCCTACAACGTGAATAGTTTTCTACAGTCAAATAAAATGCCCACAAATTAAAATTAAACAAATAGTGCTACTGTTGCAATAAAATCCAATAAAAATCATTTTGAAAATACCAAAATGATTTCAAATTTATTTATCTCCAATTTTCTACTATAGGGAATCATGTTACCCTATTTTCCATATATTTTATTTTTGGAGAAAAATAATTTGAATAAAAACCCAATAACTCAATATTTGAAAATGAATAGCTGAATATTTCAAAAGAACTTACAACTCTTATTTCGTATAATTTGATGAAGTCATTTTATCTTCTCTCGGGGAAATCATTGAGTTGCATAAAGTTTCTAAATTTGAAATATTTCGAGGATGAAATTCAAATCCTTTTGACACCCTTTTTCATTTAAGAAATGGAAGAAGTCATATTATCTTCACTCCAGGGTTTTGTGATGAAAAGAATTTGAATTCCTAGAGAACATAAATGCAAAGTGAAAGTTTGGGAAAGTCATTTCATTCCCTCTCATTGAACTTTCAAAAGTTTCGAGTTTCGCTCAAATTCACATAAGCACATCACACCAGCAATCAAAACTATCTATTTATTATAACATTCCAAAATTTTAGAATTTTGGGATATTACAGGCGATGAGCTCGCTACGGCGGCAACGGCGGGGCAGAATGCCGTTGACGGCGGTGGAGACCAGCGGCGGGAGGTCGCTGGCGGCGAGAGGACGATCCGGAGACCCGAGACGGCAGAGCAGGTCACACGCGGGCGAGAGGTTTTGGAAAGTTTTCCAAAATTTGACCCGGCGGTATATATAACCTGACCCTATCGGTGTGACCCACTGGAACAACTCGGTGGCACCAAGATGCAAAACTCCTAGCAGTTACTGCAACTCGGTGTGACCGATATCTTCAAATCGGTTGCACCGAGATTGAAAACCTAGATAAACTTAGTGAACTTGGTGTGACCGAAGTGGATGACTCGCTCATACCGAAATACACAAAGAGGTTTTGGAAGTTTAAGTCTATGACGAATTGGGGACTCCGAGTGCTCCTCACACAGAGTGGTTCGAATCTGACTTGATCAAACTTTGTGATGTAGCATGAATAGAGTTTGAGACGATAAAAGCATAGATAGCTAGAGGGGGTTCTTAGGCATTCTTGTCCATCCATTCAGAAAAAGAAAAGGAGCCAAACGATCAAAGCAACAAATGGATGTCCTCGAATGAGAAAAATATGCATTCAACATGCTCACACAATAAGATAGCAAATGAAACATGTGGCAAAGCATGCACAACCATTCTAGCATTTATCAAGCAATTGGCGATGACTAGGTCATCTATATATGAGTATATTGACTTAGGAGTCAAATAAGAACATTTGATCATAGGTCATACTCATCGTTTAAGCACAAGTGGGGTTACCAATTTTACATAAAGCATTGTTGTGTTCACATCATTAGAGTTGCTTTAGCTCAATTGATTAGAGTAAAGCTCCCCCTAGATGTGATATCCCCCCTAAGAGGGATGAACTGACCTTGGGTTTTGTCGATGATGACTTCATATAGGTTTTGAAGATGTAGATGCTCAATGTTGATGTAGATCATTTGGAGCAATCCATTGGAGTGAGTTGCACTTTCAATACCTACACAGGTTAGTCCCACAAGGAACAAACAAGGATATCCATAGACATAGAGTGATGTTCACATAAGATGATGTCCATGAAATCATTTGGTTACCTTGTCCCTTTTCTTACCAACAAGAGGGTTTGTGACTCCTTGAACTAGTGCAAGATATGGAAGTTGTTTGCACTTGTCCTTGCCAAAATTATATGAGTGAAGTATGTTGGCGGAGTCACCCTCAAGAACTCTCTAGTTCTTGTTCTTCGGGATCCACACCATCTTGATGGGAATCCTTGGAGTTGTAGATGTACTTGATGAAGTAGAACTTGAAGTAGTATTGGTAACCCACTTGACCAAGGCCTTAGGAGCTTCTTCAAATGCATCAATCTCTTCTTGAAGCTTGTCCTTGCCCTTTTGCTTGTGGTCTTGTGGTGGAAGATCATCTCGTGCTTGTGTCCCTTGAAAAGAAGTAGGATCATACTTCTCTTTTTGAGGAACAAACTTCATCTTGGGGTATTGATCTTCTTTCCACTCAACTCCATTGGCATTGAACTTTCGTTCAAAACCAACACCTTGATTCTACCGGTGCCTTCCTTGCTTGCGCACAATATCCTCAAATTGCTTACTTCCGGCAAGACTCTTGTAAACACCTTTCTCTATAATTGCCTTCAATAAGCTATTTTCTTGCTCAAGTGTAACTTGTCTAAGAGAATCATTAATGGAATCAAGAGAACTACTAGAAGAAACATCATTGGATTTAGCATGATTGTTGTTACTACTAGATGAAGAATATGTCTTGTTCTTGTTGTCAGATTTTACTTGTGGCATGTAAGTAGACAAGAGTAAACGCTTGACAATGTAAGAATAACTTTTCTTGCGAAGATCATAATTGATTGTTTTAAGAACGCATGCTCGTGCTCAAGATTGAGCTTTTCAAAGTGTAACTTCTCATGAGTCTTTAAAAGTTCTTGATGATCTTACAAGGTAGTTTCCTAAGCTAACTTGAGAGTGTTTAATTCTTTAGTTAGATGCCCAATCTTATCCTTATCATTGTCATTCGTTTTATCTTGATTAGCATGATTAATAGCAATTTCATCATAGTTTTCATCATAGGTTTCATCACTATTGCTACCAACAAGTAAATCATCATCTCCTAGCAAGGTATCTTCATCACTATTAAAATCAATATACTCACAGTGTGATACCTTAGGGCCTTTAGCCATGAATCATCTTCCAATTCCTTCATATGGTGAGTCAAATATGTCGTAGGAGTTGGATGACACAAGAGCAATTCCGGCAACACCTTCATCTTGAGTATCTTCGGAGTCGGAGTAATAGCTTCTCTCGGAGTGGTCATCGAAGTCGGAACCGGATACCCATTCACCAAAATGAGCTTGATGTCTTCGTCTTGTATAGCTCCTTGATAATTTGTCCTTCTTTTCCGAATCCTTGCTTCTATGAGAGGGTCTTCGTTCATAACGATCATCTCTACTCCTTCTCTCTCTTGGTGGTGATTCTTCTCTTCTACTTCTCCTTTTAGGTGAGTCTTCTCTTCTTTTGTGGGGAGCCGTACACTCATCGGAGTAGTGTCCGGTCTTCCATAATTGTAGCAATTCCGGTCACGACTAGAAGATCTTTTGTCATTGTAGGACCTTGACTTGGAACTTCTCTCTTTGCTTCTATTCTTGTAGAACTTGTTGAAGTTCGTAACCATTAAGCTCAATTCTTCATTGAAGACTTGTTTCTCACTTGATGATGTAGGAGCGTCACATGAGGCTTTGTAAGCACCACTAGACTTGTTGTGAAGCTCTTCTTTATCCTTAAGTGACATCTCATGAGAAACAATTCTTCCAATGACTTCCGTAGGCTTGAGATCTTTGTAATTGGGCATCATTTCGATCAATGTGCACACGGTATCATATTTTCCATCCAAGGCTCTTAGGATCTTCTTGATGATGAATATGTCGATCATCTCTTCACTTCCTAAGGCGGCAATATCATTTGTGATGAGAGCAAGCCTAGAGTACATTTCAGCGACACCTTCACCATCCTTCATCTTGAACTTGTCAAGTTGACTTTGAAGCACATCCAACTTGGATTCCTTGATGGAGTCAGTACCTTCGTGCATATCAATCGAAGTATCCCAAATTTCCTTTGCATTCTCAAGACGGCTGATTTTGTTGAATTCTTCAGGGCACAATCCATTGAAGAGGATATCGCAAGCTTGAGCATTATATTGCAACATCTTCAATTCTTCCGCGGATGCTTCACGATTTGGTTCCTTCCCATCAAAGAATTGACCTTGCAAACCAATACACACAATAGCCCAAATGGCGGGGTTATGTCCAAGAATAAGCATCATATGCTTCCAACTAGCAAAATTAGTACCATCAAAGTAAGGACCTCTACGGTGGTAATTTCCCTTGCTAGATGCCATACTCTCCTAGGTTGTGAAACCAAGGCTATGATCACCAAAGCTATGGAAATCAAGGCAAATGGAGACCAATGCTCTGATACCACTTGTAGTATCGAAAGTATGTATAGAGGGGGGGTGATTAGACTACTTGACCAAATAAAAACCTAGCCTTTTCCCAATTTTAAGTCTTGGCAGATTTCAGCAAGTATGCACAAGTCAAACAATCAACCTACACATGCAATTCTAAGAGTATAGCAGCAGAATGTAAAGCAATTGCATATGAAGGTAAAGGGAGAAGTTTGAGGGAGCAAACGCAATGTAGACACAGAGTTTTTTACACGTGGTTCCGATAGGTGGTGCTATCGTACATCCACATTGATGGAGACTTGAACCCACGAAGGGTAACGGCTACGCAAGTCCACGGAGGGCTCCACCCGTGAAGGGTCCACGAAGAAGCAACCTTGTCTATCCCACCATGGCCATCGCCCATGAAGGGCTTGCCTCACTAGGGTAGATCTTCATGAAGTAGGAGATCTCCTTGCCCGTACAAACTCCTTGGTTCAACTTCACAATCTTGACGGAGGCTCCCAAGTGACACCTAACCAATCTAGGAGACACCACTCTCCAAAAGGTAATAGACGGTGTGTTGATGATGAACTCCTTACGCTTGTGCTTCAAATGATAGTCTCCCCAACACTCAACTCTCTCTCATAGATTTGGATTTGGTGGAAAGATGATTTGAGTGGAAAGCAACTTGGGGAAGGCTAGAGATGAAGATTCATATGGTAGGAATGGAATATATTGGTCTCAACACATGAGTAGGTGGTTCTCTCTCAGAAAATGTATGTTGGAAGTGTAGGTATGTTCTGATGGCTTTCTCCACAAATGAAGAGTGGGTGGAGGGGTATATATAGCCTCCGCACAAAATCTAACCGTTACACACAATTTACCAAACTCAGTGGGACCGAATCAGGGAACGTGGTCAGACCGATTTAGTTCATAATGTGACCGTTAGGCATTTCGGTGGGACTAATATGATCAACTCGGTAGGACCGATTTCATTAGGGTTAGGGCATAACGTAATCTCGGTGAGACCGATTACACAAACTCGGTAGGACCGATTTTGGTAATAAGCTAACCAGAGAGTTGGTCAGGCAAACTCGATGGGACCGATTCGCTCATTTCGGTTGGACCGAAAAGTTACGAAGGGGAAACCGAGCGTTTGCATTGCGAACTCGGTGGGACCGATCGCTCATCTCGGTTAGACCAAAACGCTACGAAGGGAAACAGAGAGTTTGCAATCCCATTTGGGTGAGACTGAGATCCCTATCGGTGAGACCGAAGTGACTAGGGTTTGTGGCAATGGTGTAAGTGCATCTAGTGCCCCTTTGTGATTTTGGTTTATTGAAGACTTGTAGGTTAAGGGACTAATGCGTTTGTGAGAGCACACAGGTCTTTTAGTCTATGAGGAGTTTGATATTTACAGAGAAAGCCAACCCCTAAAAATGAATGTCTTCAACTGAAGACTTTGAATTTCTGAAGACTTTATGAAGATTTTGAAAGTGAAGAAATTGGTGTGACCTTGAAGACTTGGATAATCATGCGAGGATTATGAAGCATGAAGACTTTTGTTTTCGTAGTTTCTTGTTCTCTTTCTTGAGTCATAGGAAACACCGTACTGTTAAAGGGGGTCGAGGAAAAACCAAGGAAATATGTTTCCAAGTGATGCTCAACTCAAAGCCTACACTGCCCAATCCTTTCGAGTGAAGCCATTGGAAATCTCATACAGTTCACTCAATTTCTTCAGTGACAAAGACGAAGTTCTTCTGGTCTCTGAGGAATTTGTTCTGACTGAGGAATTAGAAATTCGCCGGTGCGGACTTCCTACAAGTGAGGAACATGATAGCCCTGAGGAATTTGATACTCAACAA
Organism: Secale cereale; assembly: GCA_902687465.1. Taxonomy (NCBI): domain Eukaryota; kingdom Viridiplantae; phylum Streptophyta; class Magnoliopsida; order Poales; family Poaceae; genus Secale; species Secale cereale. The sequence continues at coordinate 230,294,776 of LR738713.1, read as the reverse complement.
TCCGACCGTTGTTGTACTATGAGCCAACTGTCCCAAAATATGTACCTACCTAACATTCATATCATTGAAGGGCGTTTATGTCTTATCATGTCGGGCTGCTCCCTAGGCTATAAATAGTCGTCCCCTTCAACCACTAGTTGGTTGGCTGCTCCGAGGGAAACTGACACTTGTCACTAGAGCAACCCATCCTCCGAGGACTTTGAGCGAAGATCATCAAGTGAGGAAAAACCCAAAACCCAAACACCTAAAAGCCCAAAGTGATTGAGCATCACTAAAGAGATTGTTCCTGCGTGGAACCGACGCTTGTTACCTTTGAAGATTGTGATCTTCTAGACGGATAGCCATCAATGGTCTAGAGCATCCAAGAGGAATTGTGGATCGCCGAGTGACCAAGTTTGTGAAGGTTTTGAAGTCACCTGTGAAGACTTACCACGAGTGATTGGGCGAGGACTGTGTGGCCTTAGCTCAAGCAGAATACGGTGAGGACTTGGTGTCCTCGACTGTGTGTCCTCAGGTTTAAATACCTAGCCGCTCCAACCAGACGTACAACTGTCATAGCAGTTGGAACTGGTTTACCAAATCATTGTCTTCATCAAGCCTACTGGTTCTATTTCCTCAACTCTTCCATTTACTCATTCTTGTGTTGTTGAACTTGATATGTACTGTTTGAAGACTTTGATTGAAGACTTTCTCAATTTCCTCAACCCTATTTCTTCAGTCCTAAGTCCTCAGCCTACTTATCATGTTTACACGCTACTTATATTATGTGCTTGTTTTCATTTCATCATGATGACCATGCTATTGTCTTGTTATGCTTGCACCTGAGTATCTATGCCGCTGCTAAGTAGTTCATCTCTTAGGAAATTCCTCAGTTAGAATTTCCTCAGAGACGAATTTATAAAAATCACCTATTCACCCTCCCCCCTCTAGCCGATATAACGCACTTTCAATTGGTATCAGAGCAAGGTACTCCCTTATTCTGTGTGATTTTGGTTTAACCACCTGGAGTTTTAGTTATGTCGGGTATGATCAAAGTCTCGGCTGGGTGTCCTACCTTTGATGGGATGGACTACACCTACTGGAAGAACAAGATGCGCATGCATCTTGAGGCAATTGACAACGATATGTGGTACATTGTGGAAAATGGTGTTCCCTCTGTCACACCTTTCGTGAACGATGCTGATGCAAAGAGATTCAAGCAACTCGACTCACAAGCGAAGAATATCATATGTGGCCATCTAAGCAAAGGGCGGTATGGCAGAGTGAGGTCTTTGGAGACTGCAAAGCTCATCTGGGATAGGTTGTCCAATGTCAACGAAGGAGTCTCAACTCAACGTGACTCTCAAGTTGATGTTCTTTGCAATCTCTTCAACCGCTTCAAGAGACTTGACAATGAAAATGTTCAGCAAACCTTCGATCGCCTCACTGATATCTCAAACGAGCTACAAGCGCTTGGTGCTACAGACATCACTGGCCACGAGGTGGTGAAGAAACTGCTGAGATCACTTAACTTCTCATTCGACACTCTGGCACTGATGATTCAAGAGCATGGAGACTACAAGTCACTTGATCCTGCTGACATTCTAGAGAGGCTAAATACTCATGAGCTCCAACTTGCTGAAAAGAGATATCTCTATAGTCCAAACTATGGTAGATCTCGTGCACTAAAGGCCAAAGCAATTTCCTCATCTGAAGGTGAAGAATCTGACAGCACCCTTGGTGATCCCGAGGAACTGAGTCTGGAGCTAGCAATGCTCGTGAGGAAATTTCAGAAGTTCTCTAGACGTGGTCGCTTTGTGAAATCTTCAAGAGGTGATGACTTAAGATCAGATTCTTCATATCGCGATCCCAAGAAGAGGACCTGCCACAAATGCAAGAAACCTGGTCACTTTATCACTGATTGTCCTTAGTGGGCAAAGGAATCGACGAAGAAGAAATACAAGGACTACAGCTTAGACAACTCGAAGAAAAAGAAGAAATCTTCAAAATCCTCGAAGACTTCCTCGAACAAGAAGAGCAGTTCCACGAAAGCTCGGGCATTCATTGGCAAGGAAATGAGTTGAATCTGAAGAAAATGAGGAAGAGGAGGAATCTGAGGAATCAGACTCTAGTGTGGCAAGCATTGCTCTCGCTAACGCATTCGTCAGCAAGTCCATCTTCAAAACTGAGGAAAAAGACTTCCCCGACACTGCTGACGACGACATCGATGACTACTCTCCCACATATTGCTTCATGGCAAAAGGTGCCAAGGTACTCAACCATTCCATGTCTAATTCTAGTGAGGATGAATCTGATGAAAACCTCAAACCTGGCTATTCTAAACTTGCTAAAATTGCCATAAAACAGCAAAAAGCTTTTGATAAGGTTCAAAATATGCTAGAAAGAAGTGATGATCTGTTGGGTGAAGAAATGGATCGATCTAAAATCTTGACAGAAAATCTTCAGAGACTTCAGTCCAAGTATGATAACCTTCAGGATAATCATAACACTCTCTTATCTAATCATGAGAAGCTTTCCTATGAATTTCTTCAAAGAAAGAAAGATGTTGAGAAGCTAAGGGAGAGTTATGAACATCTACAGAAGGAATGTGATTCATTGCTTGCTCAACAGATCAGCGCTGCTCAAGAGGAATTCATTCCCCCATGCCTTAAATGGATTGAACGAGAAACTGCAAATTCTTCACCTGAAAGTTCAAATGCTTCTACTGTTACAAATTCTTCAACTGTTTTTGTGGTGACAATTTCCTCAACTCAGGAAAACACCAACGCAACTGGCGAAAATGCAGGGTTGAAGGATTTGTATATGACAGGCATGTACAAAAGCCTCAAAGGTCATCAGACTCTTTGTGATGTGCTTAAAAAGCATATTCTGAACAGGAACCCTAGGAAAGAGGGTATTGCCTTTGAGAGGAAACTCAATGTTGATGGGACCTACTGGAAACCTGAGAAGTATCCCAAAACCTCTTGGGTTGCTACAAAAGGACCTCCAGTAGATCCATTTACCTTATCTGGCTTTACTTGTGAAACTTCACTTTCTTCTGATGAGTCATTTGACTCCAACTATAAAATGTTCAAAAATCAGAATGGTGAAGTATTTGCTAGATATGTTGGAACTAACTACAGGAATGGTCCCCATATGAACAAAATCTGGGTCCCTAAGAGGCACCTTGAAAGTCTTCAAGTGAATGTCCTCATGACACCTCGTGTGAGGAATGGGAACCCCAGATCAAACTCTTCATATGGATCAAAATCTTCATATGGATCAAAATCCTCATATGGACCAAATTCCTCAAGTGGATCAAATTCCTCATATGATCATCATCGTGCTAACACATATGTTTCGCAGGGAAAGAAGGTTTTTGAATATGTGCATTACTCTTCAAATCATTATGTTCATAAGCCCTCGAAGAATTTCTCTAATTACTCATATTCATACTCTAACCCCTCTCCTGTGAAACGAAGTGCACTTACTTCAATACCACCATTCTCAATTGGTGCTCGTCGAATGATGAACTCTTTACCACCCCTCCAGATGTGGGTGGTGAAGAAAAAGTACTAATCTCTTATGCAGGGCCAAGTCTCCGGACGATCATAAACATCCGACGAATTTGCTACATACCCGAAAATCTCTTGAAAGGACGCAAGCTAAATCATGCAGAAATGATTCATTCATTTCTCACGTCCTCATTCTTCATATATTGCTCTTACTGATGAAATTCATACTGATGAAATTGATGTCATATTCTTCACAATGAAGCATATGAGTTGTAAGATGTACTAATTCTTCTACAGGGTGACTCTCTCAATGCTACTGAGTGGGTCCTCGACAGTGGATGCACAAATCACATGACCGGTGACAAGAACCTACTGATGGACTCTGCTTTATCTCCATCACACCTGAAGCATATCACCTACGCCGACAAAGGAAAAAACAAGGTATTGGGTCTAGGTAAGGTTGCAATCTCAAAAGATCGACACATGGACAAAGTCATGCTTGTCAAGTCTCCTGGATTCAACCTGATGTGTGTCTCAATGCTTTGTGACCTTGATATGGTGGTTGTCTTTGGAAAACATTGATGTGTTGTAGTTGTAGAATCTGACAATTCCAAAGTCTTCGAAGGCTATAGGAGAGGAGACTTGTATATTGTTGATTTCTCTACAGGACCGCAGCCTGCCACATGCCTACTTGCAAAAGCTTCAAAAGGATGGCTATGGCATCGACGACTCGGTCATGCTGGCATGAGGAACTTGCACACGCTTGTGAAGAAGAAGCATGTCCTTGGAATTGAGGGTGTCAAATTCCTCACAGATCGTCTCTGTGGGGCTTGCGAAGCTGGGAAGATGACCAAATCCAAGCATCCCTCGAAGACTATCATGACTACCACTCATCCATTTAAATTGCTTCACATGGATCTCTTCGTCCCTACACATTACTCCGCATTCAAAAATGCAGCATCTCTTTATGGCTTTGTCATTGTTGATGACTATTCTTGTTATACATGGGTGCATATCATCACATTTAAGCATGAAGTGCAGGAAATCTTCAAGCGATTTTCCTCAAGGGCCTCGACAAATTTCGGTGTGAAGATCAAGCATATCCGGAGTGACAATGGGACCGAGTTCAAGAACACGGGTCCTGATGACTATCTTGATGAACTTGGCATTACTCATGAGCTATCAGCCCCATACACTCCTCAGTAGAACAGAGTTGTGGAGCGCAAGAACAGGACTCTTGTTGAGATGACTTGCACCATGCTTGATGAATACAAGACGCCTCTCAGGTTCTGGCCTGAGGCTATCAACACTGCATGCCACATCATCAACAGGGTATATCTTCACAAATTCCTCAAGAAAACCTCATATGAACTACTCACCGACAAGAAACCCAATGTGAGTTATCTCAAAGTCTTCGGTGCTAAATGTTGGGTTAGAGATCCTCATCACAATTCCAAATTTGCACCGAAAGCACATGAAGGTTCTATGCTTGGTTATGGAAAGGACTCACACAACTACAGAATCTTCATCAATCATCTACACAAGATTGTTGAAACTGTAGATGTGCGGTTCGATGAAACTAATGGCTCGCAAAGAGAGCACCTGCCTTCTCTGTCAGGTGAAATACCTCCTAAGGAATCCATAAAGCTCAAAGCTACTGAAGATATCATCCCCACTGAAGAATTAGCTGAAGAATTCATTCCCGACAATGAAGAAAATCATTCTAGCGCTCCTGAAGAAACTGCGGCTGAAGAAAATGCTCGGCCAGACCAAAGTCGTCAGCCAGCTCATCCTCGTGTCGCAAAAAAAGTGCAGATCGAGAAAATCATCGATGACATCAATGCGCCAGGTCCTCTCACACGCTGAAGAGCTTCACACTTATCTAACTTCTCTGGGTACTTTGCTTTTGTCTCTATCACAGAGCCCACCAAAGTTGATGAGGCATTTCTGGAACCTGAGTGGGTTCAAGCTACGCAAGAGGAATTGTATCAATTTGAGCTCAACCATGTGGGAACTAGTCAAGCGACCAGATCCTCGGAAGCACAATATCATCGGCACCAAGTGGATCTATCGAAACAAGCAAGATGAAAATGGCCTTGTGGTAAGGAATAAGGCTCGTCTCGTAGCTCTGGGCTACACACAGGTTGAACGAATTGACTTCGATGAAACTGTCGGCGTTCTGGGAATGGGGGTACCCAGACTTGCCTGCCTGCGGCCCAGGGCGTGGCTCATCAGGCGGCCTGGTACGGGCCAACATCTTCAGCAACAACTCAAGACCCTCGCGAGGGGCCAAGCCTCGCGAGGTGGGAGACGCAAGACATCCCCTCGGACGGCATCACTAGACCGGCTCATGAGGATCGGAGATATCAAGGCAAGGGGTACCTCGCAAGGTCCTCGTGACGTGAGCAGTGACGACCAAGGCCAGGCGGGTGCCAGAGGATGCAGAGTGCCAGTTTCCCCTTTTTTGCTAAAGGAGCAGGTGCAGGAGCGGATTCCCGAGGCATCAAGCAAAGGTTTCCATATCGGTGCAACAAGACCAACACCAGGAGGACAGCAGAACGGAGGTCATCGCGGAGCCCACGACGGCGTCACCACTAGAGCCTTTGGCAGGCGAAGACCACCTTTTGTCAGGATAGCTTGTACTAGCTGCCCCCTTCAAATTTGGCCGTTGTGGGATCCCTTCCCGCTCAATATTTGGGAAGAGGACCCGGGCCACTATAAATAGGACTAGCCACCACCTTAGAAAGGGATCGGATAATTGAGACCACCCACACATCCACAAGCTCACCCGAGCTCAAGAACACCTCTCCTCAAGAGGCTATCCTTCCCGTGTACTAGTTCTTCCTCAGCCTACAAGGCAATCCACCTCACCACACTTGATTAGGGTATTACACCACAACGGTGGCCCAAACCAGTATAAACCTTGTGTCCCTTGTTCTTCGGATCTGACGAGCTAGGTCGAGGGATCAGCGAGTAGATGATCTAGGACGGAAGGAGAGATCTTTGTGCGCACCCTAGAGTTCGAACCTCAAGGGTTTTGTCGGAACCCAAGATCCGACATTTGGTGCGCCAGGTAGGGGTGTGCCGAAATTTCCTCCTTGTCCATCCTGCTCTCCGTCAGCCAAGTTCCCATGGCACGCGTCCCTCCTCCGACCGGCTTGGCGGTCGCGCGCGGCGGCACTCCGGGCCACCGGGCCTTCACCCCCGCCTTACGATGGGTGCAGTGGCCACCCTGGTTTAGGCCAGATATGTCGCCCCGTTACAACGGGGCCGTGGACCCGGTCGTCTTCCTCCAGGCTTACGAAGAGGCCATCTCGGCGGCCGGCGGTGATAGCAAGGTCATGGCCAGCTGGCTCCCCATGGCGCTCACTGGCGTGCCGCGCGCCTGGTTCTTCAGCTTGCCAGAATCGTCCGTGGCGTCCTAGGAGCAGCTGCGCGACCTCTTCGTCGCATGCTTCAGGGCGCCGGTGCCCCACGTCGTCGCGGACCTCCTCACCGGCTCCCAAGCGCCACCCTCCGGCTGCCACATCAAGCAGATCTTTCGCCAGGTGGGCATCGCCTCCATACGCCAGGGGGCTCCTCCCAATACCGACCCCACCTTCGACTCAGGGGACCACCCTGCATCCACCGCGGGCTCATGCGCTCTCCCAATGCTCTGGACCCCCACCATCTACAGCGTGGCAGTCACCAAGACCCTCATCGAAGGTGGAGCTGGCCTCAACGTGCTCTCAGTGGAGGCTTTCAGCTTGCTTCACGTGCCGCTTGAGCGGCTGCGCCCCACCAAACCCTTCTCTGGAGTCAGCAGCGGTTCCACTAGCCCTCTGTGGCAGATCTGCCTCCCGGTCACCTTCGGCACCCGAAACAACTACTGCACCGAGCTGATCGACTTTGACATCGCCCGTATTGGCCGCCAGTATAACGCCATCCTCGGGTACCCCGCGCTGGCTCAGTTCATGGCCGCGACCCATCCGGCCTTTAACCTCATGAAGATGCCAGGGAGCAGTAGTGTCCTCACCGTGGCAGGGGACACCAAGGAAGCTCTAGAGGCCCTCAAGCGCACCTTTCGGACCACTGCGGCGGCGCATCCGGCCGGCGAAGCCGCCCCTGGAACTGAGGGGGCTGCACTATCCAAGAAGAAGCACCTTTTCTCCCAAGACCGAGCTGAGACGAAGCAGGTGCCAGTGGATGAAGACGAGCCGTCAGGTGTCGCCTTCACCATAGGTGTTGGTCTTACCCCAGCTCAAGAAGAGGCGCTGGTTGGATTCCTGTGCGCGAACAGGGATGTGTTCGCGTGGGAACCCAAGGACCCGGCGGGAGTCCCGAGGAAGGTGATGGCGCATCACCTGAACGTATGCCCCAACATGCACCCCGTAAAGCAGAAGGCCAGGCGCCAATGTACGGAGAAGCGGTCCTTCATCATCCAGGAGACTCATAAGCTGGAAGCGGCGGGTGTCATCCGCGAGGTCCGGTACCCAGAGTGGCTGGCAAACCCCGTGTCATGCCCAAGAAAGGGGGAAAAGAGCTTATGTGTGTCGACTTCACCAACCTCAACAAAGCTTGTCCGCAAGACCTGTTTCCTCTACCCCACATCGACCAGATCGTCGACTCCACCGCCGAGTGTGACCTGTTGTGCTTCCTAGATGCCTTTTCAGGTTACCAACAGATCAAGATGGCGCTGCAAGACGTCGAGAAGACTGCCTTCCTCACCCCGTGTGGACTATACTGCTACACATTCATGTCATTTGGGTTGCAAAATCCACGAGCAACCTTTCAGCGGTTAATGCACATCGCACCGGGAAAATAGCTCGGGAGGAACGCTGAGGCATACGTAGATGACATCATGGTAAAATCTCAGGAGGCTGCAACACTTATCACAGATCTGGAAGAAACCTTCGCCAACCTGCGCAAGGTAGACATGTGGCTCAACCCGGAAAAGTACGTGTTCGGCGTCCCGTCAAGCAAGCTTTTGGGCTTCCAGGTGTCGCACCAAGGGATCAAGGCAAACCCCGAGAAGGTCAAGGCCATAGAGAAGATGAGTCTGCCCAAGAACCTCAAGGAGATGCAGAAGCTGTCCGGCTGTGTAACGTCGCTCGGGCGTTTCATCTCCAAGCTAGGGGAGAAAGCCCTCAGTTTCTTCAAGCTGATGAAAAGAAAGGGCCCGTTCGAATGGACCCCTAAGGCTGATGCGGCGTTCGAAGACCTCAAGAGATACCTCACCAGTCCCCCGGTAATGGTGGCACCCAAACCTCAAGAACCATTGGTGCATTACCTGGCCGCAACACCACATTCAGCCAGTGCAGCGTTGGTGGCTGTCCGAGAGGAGCGCCAAGACAAGACCTTGCAACCCAAGGGCGGCACTCTCGAGGCCCCCGCAGGGCCGGAGGACGACCACGTCCTGCAAGATGACTCTCATGAGGCCGCAGCTGCCCCAACTAGCGACCAAGCCCCTGGAGCACCTTTACCCAGTCAGACCACACAACCACAGGCGAGTCCAGACTTCACCCCCGTCGAGCACCCGGTATACTTCGTCAGCATGGTGCTCCGTGATGCGTGAGCACGCTACCCCATGCTGCAGAAGCTCCTGCTCACGCTCCTCATCGCTTCTCTTAAGCTGCGCTACTACTTCCAAGGCCACCCCATCAAGGTCGTCTCAGCCTACCCTCTGGAGTGGGTACTCCAGAACCCAAACGCGGTAGGAAGGGTCGCAGACTGGAATATAGATTTGCAGGCATTCCAGCTAGACTTCAGCACAACCAGGGTCATCAAGGGAGCTGCACTCGCTGACTTTGTGGCAGAATGGACCGACGCCCCAGGACCCGAAGCAAGTCAGAACCGGTCCCTCGCGCTGGGGAGTGATGGCTTCTCACCCCTCGTTGGTTACCCCAAGTGGAAGGTTGAGATGTAGCGTAGCGGCAAATTTCCCTTCGCAAAGATACCAAGGATCGAATCCCGTGAGACTTCGAGGGTCGACAAGTAGGTGTCAACGGCACCAGAAACTTAGCGGTTGACGGGACCTGCACACAGATACAGATAACTTTGCTCCCAACGAGTACAGAGAGGTTGTCAATCCCTCCGGTCTTGTTGTTTACAAAGGATCAAACACAAGAGATAATAATGATAGCTATGACTGCAACTAGGAAATAAAAACAGGAAGTAAATAGAAGGTGTGATCAGCGGTGGTAATATGGACCGGGGTCCCATGATGTTCACTAGTGATGTCTCTCTCCCAAAAGATGATAAAACAGCAAAGCGAGGTAAACAAATTACAGCTGGGCAATTGACAGGATTATGTGCGCAAACCAATGCTAACTATGCTGCAAAGAAAGGTAGAGGCTCAAAAGCATGGGTGGTACGCCAAGGCAAGTAGACCGAAATCCATCTGCATCTACTACTAATCATCCACCTTGAGATATCTATCCAGAACATCTCGCTGGTATTAAGTTGCGAATCCCACCCAAAGTGTAAACTCAAAGCAACAGACAACTGCATTAAAAGAACTTTGCGTAAAGTAAACAATCCTTGCACCCGCAAGTACAAGCACCGTTGTTTTCTCCCTTGTGGCAACAGCACATCCCCTAGACTCATGTTTCTGTCACTCAAGCTAGTCATCAGGGGGCATGAACCCACAATCAAGCATAACGCTCCGTCTTGGAGTTACTACCTACTACTTGGCCAAAGCCTTGCGAGGAGAATGACCTAGTTGATCGACCAGCTGCTCAAGACCCTCGCGAGGGGCTAAGCCTTGCGAGGAGAATGACATCAAGACCCTCTCAGGAGCGGCCTCGGCTAGGCTGCTCCGGAGGGGCGGAGAACCCAAGGCCAAGCCTACCTCAGGAGGATGCAGTGACGCATCGCGCCAACGGGTGCCAGCGAGTGCCAGCGGCGCAGTTGCCATTTTGGTGCAAAGGAGACAACGCAGGCACAGGTTCCCGAGGGGCGAGACAAAGGTTTCCCCTTCGGTGTAACAAGACCGAAGACCGCAAGGACGATAGGGAGGATGTCACCACCGAGCCCACCACCGCATCATCGCATGATCTCTTTGCATGCGAAGACCGCTTATGTCAGGATAGGAGCGTCCTTGTGTTCCCGCTCAAAATGGCTGTTGTGGGATCCCTTCCCACCTAAACATTTCGGGGGAAGAGGACCCTGGCCGCCTATATAAGTAGCTAGGGTCTCCACTGTGGAGGCGGCTGGATCGGACCGGATCTGGGTCGACCTCATATCGAACACCCCACCTTCGCTTCAAGGGTTAAGAACAGTTGCCTCCTGACCCTCTTGAGCTCTCCTCCTGAACTCAAGCACCACTGTACTTGTTCATACTCAAGCCCCCCTGAGGCTAATCCACTCAAGCAGGACATAGGGTTTTACACCGCAAGGTGGCCTGAACCTGGGTAAACTCGTGTGTGCTTTTACGTGTTGCTTGCTCGAATCTCACCACCGGGCGAGGGCATGGCGCTAGGTAGACGTGAGCGGGAGAGATCTTCGTTCACGCCCCTGTGTTCGAACTTCTTTGGGTTTGCGGAGCCCGTAATCCGACACACATATGTAGCCCCCAAGTGCTGGGTTGTCATGATTGCAGCAACCTGGGACTTGTAATTGCCTGATGCTCATAAAAACTTCAACCAGTGTAGCCCCCAAGGGCCGGGTCATTATGCAAATAATGAGCAGGGACTTTGAAAATATGATCATGTAGACTTTAACAGCAACGTGTAGCCCCCAAGGTCCGGCTCAGTAAGATAATACTGAGCTGGGACTTCATATATACATCATTGAAAATAACATCATATGATGGAACTCCCATCATGGGGCTTGAACCCACGTCCACAAGGTTAAGTGCTTTGTGCTTTACCAATTGAGGAGTGGACCCTTCAATATAATGGATTAAGACTTGTGTACCTTGAATTGTCAACATGAGCAATTGGTAGCCCCCAAGGGCCGGCTCATTACAATGTGATGAGTCGGATCTTCAATAAGTTGATGAAAAATTGACTTTGCATTAGCCCCTAAGTGCCATGGTGCATGCTGGCAGTGACATGGGACTTGCATATTTGATGTAATCTCAATTTGAATCATGTAGCCCCCAAGTGCCGGGTCGTAAGCCTGCAGCGACTCGAGACTATTCCTTTCATTGTAGAATAAATCATATCCATTGCGCTGAAGCAACTTTGAAAACCTCAACCATAATATTTGTTATTGATAACCATAATAAAAATCCAGCCATGTTGGCTTTTAAAGATTTGAATAATATAACCTGTTTTGAAAATCGATTCCTGCCATATAAACCGATATATTCGTGCACATATGATACATGCTATGATGATGTAATATATGATGATGTATGTGTATGATCAAGAGGGTTTAAGCTATGGTTCGGATATGACCAGAGCACCCAAGTAGTCATAATTGTGGCATTGTGCCGATCAAGAGGTGTAGCTATGGTTCGAATACGACCAAGCCCCCAAGTGATTTCCCTGGTGGCCTTATGCCTATCAAGAGGTGTAGCTATGGTCCGAATACGACCAAGCCCCCAAGTGATTTCCCTTGTGGCCTTAAGCCTATCAAGAGGTTTAACTATGGTTGGAACCCATAGCCCCCAAGTGATTTCCCTGGTGGCCTTAAGCCTATCAAGAGGTGTGACTATGGTTTGAACATAGCCCCCAAGTGATATTGTGAGCTGTGCTCAAGGGATACCCATGTTTGAGCTGTGTTGTGCAGCAGACTCTCTTTGGCCCCTTATGATAATATTGGCTTGATAGCCGGATTACCGAAGTAACCAGAGTTGTGCTCTTATGATAATATTGGCTTGATAGCCGGATCAAGAGGTGTAGCTATGGTTCGAATACGACCAAGCCCCCAACTAATACTGTGAGCTGTGCTCAAGGGGCATCTATGTTTGAGTTGTGCTTTTGCAACATACTCTCTTTGGTCCCTTTAATTTTTCCTGAGAACTTGAACTTGCGAGAGATTATTCTTTTTAAGCCGGAAATTCTTAAACCGGCTACTGAGAGCTTCAAAGCTTTGTGGGAGATAGCTTACCTTTGAGCCAGATTTTAAACCGGAATCCTTCCTTTTAAGCCGGAAATTTTCTGA
>LR738713.1:230221397-230282182 GCA_902687465.1 Secale cereale | reverse complement strand
TTGTGCAGCAGACTCTCTTTGGCCCCTTATGATAATATTGGCTTGATAGCCGGATTACCGAAGTAACCAGAGTTGTGCTCTTATGATAATATTGGCTTGATAGCCGGATCAAGAGGTGTAGCTATGGTTCGAATACGACCAAGCCCCCAACTAATACTGTGAGCTGTGCTCAAGGGGCATCTATGTTTGAGCTGTGCTTTTGCAACATACTCTCTTTGGTCCCTTTAATTTTTCCTGAGAACTTGAACTTGCGAGAGATTATTCTTTTTAAGCCGGAAATTCTTAAACCGGCTACTGAGAGCTTCAAAGCTTTGTGGGAGATAGCTTACCTTTGAGCCAGATTTTAAACCGGAATCCTTCCTTTTAAGCCGGAAATTTTCTGACGCCCTTTAAATTTGCACCAATATGGCGGTTTAGGTTCCTGCATTATACAACTTTGCAAGTCGGAGTGATTGCTCTTTTTAAAGAAAGCAATATATAATAGAAAAATATACTGGATGGATTTCACTTGATATGTCAGGCCAGAAAATATCCACTACGGAGTCGATGATCACCAAAGCTGAAATCAATCATGGCCGAACCGGCTGTAGCAGCAGACAGATCAATCGGCCGCGGCACTATAAGATGGTGTGGACGGGCAAGTTAATTGCAGGTGCGGTCCTGCGAGGTGATGTAGACCAGGCCACAGAGCGGCGACTTGTGCATGTCCGTTCATTGGATAGTGTGGCACGGATGAAACGCTGGTGCAGAACGTTGCCAGCTCATGCTCCATACCCGCGGTATAAATATAATTATCCTGCGTATAAAAATACAGCAAGGCATAGTAGTTGTTTGTCAAAAAAATCAACATGCGCTTAACAAACAATATACAGGATAAATATCACCTGATTTACTTGGGCGACAGCTCTGTACGCAGACCCTGTCTCTAGGTCCATATTGCCCTTAAAATATTCAGTCATGGTCTGCAAACTGACCGGAACGGCACATGGGCTTCAACTTCTTCTGGCTGCTTATTTCCAGTATGCTGCTCCGGTTTACAAATGCCTGATCGTGCAATATCATATGCATATTCGCCCCATTCATCAATGGGTACTAGCTTTGTCAGTACTTTGTATTGGCTTGGGTCTTCACATGGGGAGAAAATCCCCTCCTTTCTTTAGCAAGTTCAAAATGGTGCACAGCACGCAGCGCTAGTAGCTTGCTCTTCTGCTATCCATCTTAGGAGATGTGATGTTTGTCTAAGTTAATGCCATAGCAGCAGCAGACACACGCACACCTGATACAACCGATAGCCACCACCCTCCTTTTCCCCCATTTTTTATTGCTTTGGACTGATCTGCTTGGAGTAGGAGCTGAGGATTCAACCAGCGACTTGAGGAAGTTACGGTAGAGGAAAACGCTGGTGATACAGTGAAACAGCGACTGGATTTGGTGCATGGCCTGCGGTCTGTAGTAAGGTTAGTACGAAAACAGCGGTGGCTATAAGAGGCCATGGCGGTTTAGCGACGAGGTGAGGCAGGTACAACTCGCCGGTGGGTTATGGCAGAAGCAAGGGGCCTTTAAATTTCACAGAAAAGACAAGACCGGCTTAAGGTCGCAGGAGGAAAGGAGAGTGGAGTGACGGATCAACGGTGATGGCCAGGCCGAAGCCGCAGATGGTCGCGTGGAGCAGAACAAGGCGGGTCCGTGGTGGCGGTTTATCATCAGCGGCGTGAGGTGAATTGGGGGCGTCGGGTAAAAAACGGCGCGCGGCCATGGGCGGAGCAACACGGGAGGCGGTTTGTGACTCAGAATGGCGCGGCCATGACGACTCGGAATGGCGTGGCCATGGCGACTCGGAATGGCGCGGCCATGGCGACTCGGAGGTGGCAGCCCGGGGGCACCGGTTTAAAGCATCAAGACCGGCTCAAGGTTGCGGGATGGTGTTCCATGGCGATTTTAAGAAGGCCATGATGGCCAGACTGGTCGTGGAGATGGCGGCGTGTCGCGGCCGTTGACCACACCGGCAACGCCGGCTCCACTCGGCCACAGGGGTAGCAGCTCGGTGACTCCAGCGAAGCATGGGCGGAGGAACGCGACAATAACTTAGAGGCGCGGCGACTCGGCAACTCCGGCGAGACGTGGGCGGTGCAGGGAGCCCTGACAGCAGTGAAGAGCCATGGCAGGGCGCCGGTTTGAGGCCGCAACAGCAGAGGCACGCCGGCCATAGCAGAGTTGTGGTAGCAGAGGCGAGGCGGGTCGTGGACCTGACGGGTTGGAAGCTCTGCTGCTCGTCTCAGCCGCAGAGGCAGTAGGCGTGAAGATGTTAGGCCGGTAGTGCGAAGCCGGAACAAACGTGTGTGCGGCAGCTCGAGGTAGATGATTTGAAGGTAGCTCCGGGTTATGGCACCGGCCAGAGACGGTTTGGGATGCGGCAGTGTGCAAGGTAGCCCGGCGTAGTGGAGCCAAAGGATAGGCAACGCATGGGGCACAACGCGGTGAGGCTTGGAGGCGGTTTGGATCCCGGTGGAGATGCAGACGGAGGAGCGGCCAAGCCGGCTGAGCCCGCAGCTGAGAATAACGGGCGGGTCAACCCGGACCGGGTTAAACCGCTTGTGCCGGGGCGGTTTAGTACAGTCATAGATGTTGACTTGGAGCGAGGATGACTGGAGGGTTAAGATCAGAGCAGCTCAGGGCTGGTTGACGGAGACTCGCCGGCAAGCATGTGAAAGTGCAACTAATCCCCGGGTGGTTTTGGTAATTAATAACAACATATATATCATTGAACTAATATTTACTTGAGAATCATTTCAGAGAAGTTCGATGATATGGGTATGGAAATGTCTGAAGAAGTGGACCCCTCAAAATGCTAAGACAAGCATTGGCAAAAGCTCAAGACTCTATTTTTGGTTTAGTGATCAAAGATCACATTGAGTCCATAGGAAAAGCCAATACTATTAAAAGGGGATGAGGTTGTGTTAATGATCTAGTTGCTCAAGTGCTTGGTGATCTAGCTCCCTCAACTATCAGCACTCTTCACTTATCAACACCCTCATAAGTAATCTCGGACAAACCGATTCTGCAAACTCAGTCCCACCGAGATGAACCACTTCAGTTATTTCCCCAAACCCTAATTTCTCGGTCCATCCGATTCTGAGTTTCGGTCTCACCGAAAATGGTCTGCCAACCTTCTGTAACCAATTGACAGCATTTCGGAATATCCGAGTTGTTGTTTTCGGTCACACCGAGATGGCAAACCCTAACCTTTGACTCACTTCGGACACACCGAGATGGTATTTTCGGTCCCACCGAAAATCCCAACGTTCACTATATTTGAACTTTCGGTCTGACCGAGTTTTCACTTCGGTCTCACCGAGATTGGTCAAATGTGTGTGTAACGGTTGGATTTTGTGTGGAGGCTATATATACCCCTCCACCCCCTCTTCATTTGTGAGGAGAGCCATCAGAAAGTACCACCACTTCTACCATACACTTTCTGAGAAGTGAACCACCTACCCTTGTGTTGAGATCAAGCCATTCCATTCCTACCATATGAAACTTGATTTCTAGCCTTCCCAAGTTGCTTTCCACTCAAAGCCTTCTTCCACCACAGCCATATCAGTGAGGAGAGTTGAGTGTTGGGGAGATTATCATTTGAAGCACAAGAGCAAGGAGTTCATCACCATCAACACCGTCTATTACCTTTTGGGGGGTGGTGCCTCCTAGATTGGTTAGGTGTCGCTTGGGAGCCTCCGTCTTCGAGATGTGGAGTTGAACCAAGAAGTTTGTAAGGGCAAGGAGATCGCCTACTTCGTGAAGATCTACCCCGAGTAAGGCTAGTCCTCCGTGGGCGTAGGCCGTGATGGAATAGACAAGGTTGCTTCTTCGTGGACCCTTCGTGGGTGGAGCCCTCCGTGGACTCGCGCAGCCGTTACCCTCCGTGGGTTGAAGTCTCCATCAACGTGGATGTACGATAGCACCACCTATCGGAACCACGACAAAAATCTTCGTGTCACCAAACTGCGTTTGATCTTCTCCA
This sequence comes from Secale cereale, assembly GCA_902687465.1. NCBI lineage: Eukaryota > Viridiplantae > Streptophyta > Magnoliopsida > Poales > Poaceae > Secale > Secale cereale. Next base: position 230,278,164 of record LR738713.1, on the reverse strand, counting down.
CCTCTCTTTTACATGTGCAATTTACTTTCCGCTGCTTATACTCTAGAATTGCATGTGTAGGGTGATACTTGTGTTGATCTTAATTGTGAAACTGCCAAAAACATTGCATGATCTAAAGGCAGATTTTTTATATTGTCAAGTAGTCTAATCACCCCCCCTCTAGACCTACTTTCGATCCTACAGCATGCGATGAAGGTGGCAGGTTAAGGTCAGAGCAGCAGTAACGGCGGGTTGAGGTGTGGCGGTTCAAGGTCACAGCGGGGCGACTCGCAGACTCAGGTGAGGCCGTTTTGAAGATGGTCGGCAGCGGCGCGGTGACTCGCCACGGTGCGCCGGAACAGCAGCAGCTACAACGCAGTGGGAGAAAACAGACGGTAACTCGTTGTCGATGGTTCAGCGATTTAATCCGGAGAGGCTCCAAGGCAGGAGATTGACCCGGCGGCGGCTCAGCAGTGAAACAAGGCGGATTGAGGCCGTGAAAAAGTAGTAGCGTCCGAATAGCACGAGGTCAAAAATGGCTCGGTGGCGTTGTGCGCTCATGACCCAATCCTTCTCTGAGTCATCATTGGTTTGACATTGATAACGAAAAACATGGTCGCTGAAAACATGTCGGAGCTGCGGCTTGCTGACAGTGTCGTAACCGGGTTGCAGAAAACATGTCGGACGCTGGTCCAGGCAATTAGTAGCAGCTGTATTTGTGCACCTCTTAAATTGCCTCTGGTTCCGTGTGGTACTAGGAGTAGCATATTTCGTTGATTGGTGTGATCGGACAGCCTTGGTACGCGTGCAGATTTAGCTCTTCCTGTGATGCCAGGAAAGAGACTTTTTGCCCCCAATTGTTTCTCGTCTAGTTAGCTTGGCCGCTCCTTCTTCCCCTTTTTTCTCGGGGCAAGCGAACTCAAACCATGGCAATGCTTCTCGTGAGCAAAAGTGCCACAACTTGTAATTTTAATCTGTTCATCTGCAGACTTCAATCCGGACCAGTTCATACTTGGACTCGGCGGATTAAGACGACGCGACGGCGATGTACATAGATGGAACCCTAACTTCTCTTGTACCTGAATTTTGTATATGCTGCCACTAAAAACTTCTTTGATCTTGACAGATGAACTTGTAGCTAATATGAATCCTTTCATGCTGAATCTTTCCTCATCCAAAAATTTGCGAACTTCTCAATCCCTTGGAGAGATCCCTTGAAGGACTCAACACCATCATGCGCAAGCCCCATGGTGGGCGCCAACTGTCGTGGAATTGTCACGGCAGATGTCCTAGTGTGAGGACTTAGTCGTGAGGCCAACGCATCTATGTGGTAGCTTGAGAGGGGTTGAGCGGAATCAAGAAATGCAACACAAGACAAGGGTTTAGACAGCTTCGGGCCTCGGGAAACATCATCCGGTAACAACCCTACATGCTGTTTGTGGCTAGGTCTCATTATCATCACGAGGGATTCGCTGTAAACCGGCTCTCCCAGTTTTGTCTAGCCCTAAGATTATTTTCTCCCCCTCTTGGGCTGCCCTGCCCCTCCTTATATATGTTGAAGGGGCGGGTTACATGTAGAGTCCAACTCGGATTAAGACTTAAACTATTTTGGCTTCTCTTCATGGGCTTCTTAACGTCTTGGGCTTCATAACGTCTCGGGCTTCATAACCCCAGGCGACTCTATATGTCGGGTTATGACAGTCAACCGAGTTATCACTGTCTGCCGGGTTTTGACTGTCTGCCGGTTTATGATGGTCTGTCGGGTTATGACTTCCTGCCGGTTTATGATTGTCTGTCGGGTTATCATCTGAATTAACACCTGTCGGGTTATCATCTGACTTAACACCTGCCGGGTTATCATATGACTTAACACCTGCCGGGTTATCATCTGATTTAACACCTACCGGTTTACCAAGTCCCAGCCGGGTTATAACTCCGGCCGAGTCATACCGCGGGGTATATAGCCGACAGGACCTGTAGCCCCTCACTCCATGGTCTTGTCCTGGTTTCCAGTGAAGGCCAGCGGCGGCTGAGGAACGTGCGGGCCAGGCCCTGCCGACACAAAATCCGAGGGCCAGTAGGAGGGAATCGTGAAATCTCAGCCTAAGGAACGAGCCAGGCACGTTGTCCGGGGATCCACCCCGCGATCGCCAAGATAAGTCATTAATCCCTTGATGCCCCATCCACATTCACTCAGCAAGATCCGGTAGTAACGTTTCAGCAATACTGCCTCGCTTTCTTAGCCTCGGGAAGCCGTTTGCACGCCAAGGGGGGCCTCTTGAGCATCGCGCCTCAGGAGCTCTTACCGGACCCCGGGCCGCTCACCTCCTGGACTTGACCACGCCATCGTGACCTGGCATACTAGCGACGGCTGCAGCTTGCCTTGGGACTGGGGCATGTCGACGTAGAGCACAATGCAACCGAAAGGGTAAAAAGGGGGATGATACGGCTAAAACAGGGCTCGCGGACATAGTGTGCTGGCGAAACAGCAAGATATAAGCAAAAGCATTACAAATTCTGTACACGCCCCCGTGGGGTTGGCTTTGAAATCCTCGCAGGGAACGCCGCGAAGGGTCTTCAGGGGATCCCAACTATGACGCCAACAACAGTGGGCCACCTCACACCCTAGGCGGGTCACCACCAGCGACGTGCCCGTGAGCTCGACGCGTTTCGGGCGCGTCGTGAGCTCGGAGGCGCATAGCTATCGTCGCTTGTCTCCGGGGACTCAGCGGACTCAGAAGAGCCGCTAGACCTCCGGAGGCCATCGCTGCCGCTGGACAAGATGGCGGCAGGATCAACGTCCGGCGCGTCGCCAGCAGCATATTCCCGGAGGCCCCTTCCAGGGCAACATTCCAGGCAGCGCCCTTCCTCGTCGAACACCTTAAAGTGCAGCACGGAGACGCTGTCGAACTCGAAGTGGATGGCGAGGGCGCCTTCCGAGCCGCAAGTATGGGCGACCTCACCCCATCCGCGAGTCATGAAGACCTTGCCTAAAGAGATGACCTCAACCTCCGCCCTCGTCGCCGGGGCCCTGCACTTGGTGTGTCGCAACCACAGCCCGAGCGGCCCCTCCGGCGGCACCTCTGCAGGAAAGAATGGTGGGAGGCGAATCCAAGATCTAGGAGGCGTCACTACCCACACCACGAACTCACTGGAGGAGCCTCCGGCGTGAGCTCTCGGGACAGCAGCGCGCACCACATCGGCGTGATCGGTACAGCAACGGCGTGGGCGGTGCCAAGCACCAGCTCCTTCTCCATGGCCTGGTGCCCTGGCGTAAAGGGGAAACGGGTAGCCAGGGGGAGGACGCTCGTGCCAAGGCCTCGTCACTTCCAGTTTCATGGCGGCGCCATGAGGATGGAGTGGCCTCTTCTTCGAGGGAAGCACCACTGGCTCCTCGCGAGGAGTCTTCCCCTTCTCGGCGGCTGAGAACCGTCGGATCGGCGCCATGAGCAACACGATCGAGCACGGCGCAAGGAAGAAGAAGCCTGAGGAACGAAGGAAGAAGATGGGCAGCGGGGGCTCCACCCGCGGCCTTATTTATAGCTAGGAGAAGGCCAACCGCCGGCCCCCGAAATCACAACTAATGATGATTTGTTGTCCGTGCAGGGACTTGTCAAGTCGCGCAGCCGCCAAGGCTGCGTGGGGAAGTGGAGACGCCCATGTCCCATCAACCGCCACGCGTCAGACAAGGACGCAGGCTTTGAGGGCCCACGGCGCTCCACACTTCGCTCTTGGCTTCACCACGAAGCCAAGCCCGGGGGCTACTGTCGGCGTTCTGGGAACGGGGGCACCCAGACTTGCCTGCCTGCGACCCAGAGTGTGGCTTGCAACGTGGCCTAGTGTGGCCCAACATCTTCAGCAACACTCAAGATCCTCGTGAGGGGCCAAGCCTCACGAGGCGGACAACACAGGGCATCCCCTGGGGCGGCCTCACTAGGCCGGCTCGTGAGGATCGGATATACCAAGGCGAGGGACACCTCGCGAGGTCCTCGTGATGTGAGCGACGACGACCAAAGCCAGGCGGGTGCCAATAGGCGCAGAGTGCCAGTTTCCTCTTCGATGTTAAAGGGGCAGGTGCAGGCGAGGAGTCCTGAGGCATCAGGTAAAGGTTTCCATATCAATACGAGACCAACTCCGGCGGGACGGCAGGACGAAGGTCATTACGGAGCCCACGATGGCGTCACCACCATAGCCTTTGGCACGCGAAGACCACCTTTTGTCAGTATAGCTTTGTACTAGTTGTCCCCCTTCAAATTTGGCCATTGTGGGATCCCTTTTCGCTCAATATTTGGGAAGAGGACCCTGGCCACTATAAATAGGACTAGCCACCACCAAGAGGGGGGATCGGATCGGAGACGGAGTGGATCTCATCTTGAGCTGATCAGATCATCGAGACCTCCCACACACCACAAGCTCACCCGAGCTCAAGAACACCTCTCCCCAGGAGGTAGTTCATCCATGTACTAGTTCTTCCTCTGCCTACAAGGCAATCCACCACACCACACTAGATTAGGGTGTTACACCACAACGGTGGCCCAAACCAGTATAAATCTTGTGTCTCTTGTTCATTGGATCTGACGATCTAGGTTTAGGGCTGTTGAGTAGACGAGCTAGGGCGGACGGAGAGATCTTCGTGCGCACCCCAGAGTTCAAACCCTAAGGGTTTTCTAGAACCCGAGATCCGACAACACCCCTACCTGGCGCACCAAATGTCGGATCTAGGGTTCCAGCAAAACCCTTAAGGTTCGAACTCTAGGGTGCGCACGAAGATCTCTCCTTCCGCCCTAGCTCGTCTACTCAACAACCCTAGGCCTAGCTCGTCAGATTCGAAGAACAAGTGACACAAGATTTATACTGGTTCGGGCCACCGTTGTGGTGTAATACCCTAATCCAGTGTGGTGTGGTGGATTGCCTTGTAGGCTGAGGAAGAACTAGTACATGGATGAACTGCCTCCTAAGGAGAGGAGTTCTTGTGCTCGGGTGAGCTGGTGGTGTGTGGCCTTCTGTCTGATCAACTCAAGATGGGATCAACTCCCGATCCGATGAGATGATCCCAATGGTGGTGGCTAGTCCTATTTACAGTGGCTCGGGTCCTCTTCCCAAATATTGAATGGGAAGGGATCCCACAACAGCCAAATTTGAAGGGGGATAGCTAGTACAAGCTATCCTGACAAAAGGTGGTCTTCGCGTGCCAAAGGCTTTGGTGGTGACGCCGCTGTGGGCTCCGCGATGACCTCCGCTCTGCTATCCTGCTGGTCTTGGTCTTTTTGCACCGATATGGAAACCTTTGCCTGATGCCTCAGGACTCTTCGTCTGCACCTGTTCATTTAGCACCAAAGAGGAAACTGGCACTTCTGCGCCCGCTAGTGCCCGCCTGGCCTTGGTCGTCACTGCTCACATCCCGAAGACCTCGCGAGGTGTCCCTTGCCTCGATATCTCCAATCCTCATGAGCCGGTCTGGTGAGGTTGTCCTAGAGGATGCCTTGTGTCGTCCGCCTCACGAGTCTTGGCCCCTCGCGAGGGTCTTGAGTAGTCGGTGAATATGTTGGGATGTACCAAGCCTCCTGATGAGCCACGCCCTGGGCCGCGGGCAGGCAAGTCTGGGTACCCCCGGTCCCAGAACACCGACAACAACGAAATGGCATCTTAATATATCAAGAGAAATACCTCAAGGATGTTCGGAGGAAATTCGGCATGCAAGATTGCAAAGGCGTCAAAATCTCTATGCCCACAAATGGCCATTTGTGCAGCGATGAAAATGGTAAAGACTTCGATCAAAAGGTATACCGCTCCATGATTGGATATTTATTGTATCTATGTGCATCTAGGCCAGATATTATGCTTAGTGTTTGCATGTGTGCCCCATTTCAAGCTACACCGAAGGAATCGCACCATAAGGCTGTGAAGGATATTCTTTGATATCTAGCTCACACTCCAACACTTGGATTATGGTATCCCAAGGGCTCTAATTTTGATCTCATTGGATATTCTGACTCTGACTATGCTGGTGATCGAGTGGATCGCAAGTCAACATCCGGCACATGCCATTTCCTTGGAAGATCCTTAGTTTGTTGGTCCTCGAAGAAGCAGAACTATGCGTCACTCTCCACTGCTAAAGTTGAGTACATAGCTGCCGGGTCTTGTTGTGCTCAATTACTATGGATGAGGCAAACCCTCGAGGACTATGGTGTCATCATGAAGAATGTGCCACTCTACTGTGACAATGAGAGTGCCATCAAGATTGCTCACAACCCAGTTCAGCACTCAAGGACAAAGCACATCCAGATCTGTCATCATTTTCTTCGTGATCATGTCTTCACGGGCGACATCTCCATCAACTACGTGAAGACTAAAGACCAGCTGGCAGATACCTTCACTAAGCCCTTGGATGAGAAGAGATTTTGCAAGTTGCGGTGTGAGCTAAATATCTTGGAATCTTCAAATGTTCTTTGAAAATGACACACATCCTAACACTTATGCAAAATTGATGACTTTGATGCGCAACACACGAAGTAAAATTTTTCTTCAATCAATGAAGACTAACCCTCTAAGTGTGAAGAAATTAATGAAGAAACTGATTCTCAGAGCCCTATGACAATTGTACGTGGTGTCTGAAATCATCATTCTTATACGGTGGGTTACGCCACCAACAAATGTTGAAAATCTTCAATTTGAGTTTTTCTTCAGTTTTGAAATTCCTCATTTTTCAAATTCTGCAACTTTGCAATGTCTTCACTCTTTCCGATGTTGTTCTTCATTGACTATATATATATATATATATATATATATATATAGGGTGGGTCTATTCTCATAACACCCCTTAAGACCTTATTCTCATAACAAAAACCTTATTCTCATAACACCCCCACTTAAACAGGTTTCTAGCGCGGAGCGCCCGACAGCGTCCCCCTCCCCTCCACTTCACCCGACGTAGCCTCGACCCGCCAAGCCACCACAGCCATCTCCGCCTTGCCCTGAAGCCGCCGCTAGGGCCCCGCCCTACCCGAGACGCCCTTGAATCTTCGAGCCAACCGCCACCCTCCCCGGCATCCCTCGCCGCCGGATCGGCCGCCCCATTCCCCATCGCTGCCAGACCGGGCCGCCCCCGGCCTCCCTCGCGCCGGATCGGGCCGTCCCCGGCCTCCCTCTTCGTCGGATCTGGCTGTCCCGACCTCTGTTTGTCGTCCCCGCGGCCTACCGAGGTCACCGTGGCCCTCTCCTCCCCAGATCTGGCGAGCCCCCCATGGCCCCCTCCACCCCGCACCCCGTCGCGACCGGCCAGCGGCCTTCCTTCCCTGTCTCGCCGGTCTACATCATACGGCATGGATCCGGTCGCGCCGCCCCCAGGCGCCCCGGCGCATCCCGTGGCCATGGCGGGATCCCCACCGCCGGCGAGCCCCTTCCCACTGCCCTCCCTGATGGCCGCCTCCCCCCATCCTCTTCTGCTCCATCGCCAAGAACCACCGCAGGTAACAATGAGGTCCATCGGCAACGAGGTTCAGGCAAGTTTTCCTTGTATTTCTGGTGAGCAGTTCGGCTAGCATGGCCATGCGGTTTGGCCAGCCCTTGGCTTCAGTTCGTAGGCGTCGGTGCGCTGCCGTAGGTGGGTTCATCCTCTTCGACTCTGGCCGATATCCACGGCCACTGAGCCCCCTTCCTGTGGCCTCCTTCCTTCGCTCCCACGTATGGGCAATAGTTGAGCACCCACCAACCCTGAGTTGTGTGTCCTCCATTGCTCTGTCCTCGCCGGCATGTTCCCACGAACAGGGAGTTAGCTTAGTTGTTTATTGATGTTCACTTCTATTATTGCCACTGAACCTCCACGAGTAGGAGTGCAGTTCGCTCTGTAGTTCTTTTTTCGTTTAACTTGTGCCATGCAGTTCGCTATGTAAAATTGCAGTGAATATTTTGTACTTTTATTTCTGCTCATGTTTCAGAGATGTTCTAATTTGTTGCAGATTTTGGTTGCAAGTGTAAAGAGAAAATAGTGATCTGGTGTGGTACACGACAATATGTAGTTTAGCACCGTGGTCACGCAGGCCACGGTGTGTGCGTCACCGTCCGTGGGCGTGTGCAGTGCAGCGCGTGGGTGCTTGCACTATGCAACCCGCCTATTCAACTGATTTTTTGATCTGGCTAGTGTTGATTTCTTGTGTATGTATGTGTGTGGTTGTGTAAAACAAACGGATGAATGTATTATCTCCGTGAGCATCATCAGCGGCCATAGACAATGGCGCAAAACATAAAGTGCGCATGTACTTTGATTAGCTTGGTCGTGTCGTACTTTGTTTTTGTTTTGTGGGGTTCACTTGTTCTTTCAATTATTCAGCGAATGTTGGTGTGAGGTAAAATTATTTTGGTGAAAAAAATGTAATTTTAAATGCAGTCCACTCGCCTCATTCATGAAGCTCACTAACATTGACCATGTAGTCCAGATCAAATTACAAAAAAGGAAAGTTAATAAGCCACAAAATAATTATGGAGTTCAATTTGATACATGTTGCGGTTTACTTGCCCTCATCCATGCGGTCCACTCTCGTTCATAAAAGAAGTTAGAAAAAGGACAGCAAAAACTTATGTGGTTCACTTTCGGTAGTGTCGCGGGTCATTTACTCCTAAAACTCACAAAAACTCGTCCAAGATCATGAAGTTCGCTTGGTTGTCTAATGCAGTGTGGTTTTCGTCCGATGCAGTGCGGTTTTTTGTCGGATGAAGTTCACTCATCGATTTGGATGTCGCAAAAAACAGAGTGTCCGCATTTCGCTAATTTTAAAACTACTCTTAAACCGTAAGGAATTAGAGAGAGTGATCTACATGAAAAAATTGCGTCTCGTCGATATCTTTCCAACAGTGTATATATTGAATCATTTCAACCCACGGTTTGTAAAAATTTCGCCAAAAATTGTTGCTGCCCTCGTAGTCAGCTGCATAATTTTCAAAATTAACTAAAAATCACAAGGAATCTCAAAATCATTTCAACATATGAAAGTTGCGCCTCATCCATAAATTTTCAACGGTATATTACACGCCTTGTTTCGACAAACGGTTAGAAAACTAGAATGAAAAAATTACGTTTAAATAAAAGAAACCATGCAGTTCTCTTACCCGTCCGATGCACTGCGGTTTTTCGTCCGATGCAGTGCTGTTTGTAGTCGGATGAAGTACCCACGTCGATTTGGGTGTCGCGAAAAACAGAGTGTCCGCATTTCGGTAAATTCGAAATTCCTTTTAAACCGTAAAGAATTAGAGAGAGTGTTCTACATGAAAAAGTTTCGCCTAGTCGATATCTTTCCAACGGCTTATATATTGAATCATTTCGACTAGCGGTTTGTAATTTTTTTGCCAAAAACTGTTGCTGCCCCTCATAGTCAGCCGCACAATTTTCAAAATTAACTAAAAACCGTAAGGAATCTCAAAATCAATTCAACATATGAAAGTTGCGCCTCGTCCATAGCTTTCCAACGGTATATTACACGCCTTGTTTTGACAAACGGTTAGAAAACTGGAGTGAAAACAGTATCGAAAATTTGAATAAATTCGAAAAACAGAATTCCGCGATTTAGTAAATTTGAAATTACTTTTAAACCGTAACGAATTAGACAAAATATTATATATGAAAAAGATGCGCGCCGACGATATCTTTCCAACGGTGTTTAATATGCTTCATCCCGACGAGCGGTTCAGAAAAAAAACTCAAAAAAACGCCCGCTGCCATTATTCGTTGGTCGCACCGTTTTCAAAATTGCTCTTAAACCGTGCGGAATCTCAAAAAGTGTTCAACATGGCGAAGTAGCGCATAATTCATACCTTTTCAACGGTATATTACACGCATTGTTCCGACAAACGGTTAAAAAACTAGAGCAAAAAAGGTACCGGAAAAACAACACGTACAGTTTTTTCAACATGAAGTTCACTGGTCTCTGTGTTGCAGTGCCCTCGTGTTATGCGTGCAGTGCCCTCGCGTTATGCGTCCAGTGCGGAAGTGTTATGAGAATATTATTCTCATAATATTATGAGAATAGACCGGCTATATATATCCTCTACAACATTCACTTATTGCTATTTCTTCAAGATTGTTCTTATGCTAAGTGAACGTGATCGGACCCTTCCCCCTCTATGCTATACTCAACCTAATCTATTCACAATTTCTTCATATGCGTTATATTTGAAACTTGTTCAAAATCTTCACTATGTCCTTGACAGCTGAAGAATTTGTGAACACAACGCTAAATTATTTCTATCTGAATTTTCGGCTTTGCCGCTCAAACCATTCCACATTCCACTGAAAGACTTATCTATTCACCCACGATCTCCACCTCTCAGTACGTGGGTGACACATGTCGCACGAATGAGAAGGTTCAGGGGCACGTTCATCCATTTTCCTCGGGCGAATGGTGTTTCACCGTGGCTATAAATACCCCCTCACCCTCCTCTCTTCAGTTTTACCCCGCTTGACCTCCAATCCCTCGCTCGAGCTCTCAAGACCAAGCGCCACCGCTACTTCCATTGCCGCCGGTGAGGAAGAGCTTCTCTGCCTTGACCTCGTCGTCGTCGTACTCACGCCGGACGCGGATTTCTTCACTCTGCCGCCGCCGTAGCTATCTTCCTCTGCCGAGTTAGGGCGGGGAATATCTGAACTGACGAGCTTCAAATACTCTATTCATAGTTCGTCATGTTCTTCGTCAAGGGTAATTAAAAGTTACTTTTACTGCTCTTGTCAATTCTAGTGATTCCTACAAATCTTCAAAAAGGTGTTTATTCTTCACTCTTCACACTCTAAACACCTCACACAAACATGTGTTCTTGATCTATTTCTCTAAGCAACGTTTTTTCCTCAAAGATTCCTCAATTGTGTGGATTTTCAATGTGCACAACTCTGGAACCTATGTCAAAGAACGCTTAGTGAAATTCTTCAAGAGACAACTGGTCAAATTCCTCAAACTTGTTCCTTTTGCAAAAACAGCTGAGAACACATATGACCTCTTCAAATTCTTCGCATCTATACTCTGTTCATAGGTACAAATATCTACTGTTGAATCTCTAGGTTCTCATCTACTTAACTCATTTGCAACATTCCTTGAAGAAAAATTACATACCTCCTCAGAGAATTCAATTGTTCATAATCCTCAGCTGAAGAAAATGGCTGATGGCAAGAAACCTCAGAAGGGAGGGAAGAAATTGGAAGTTAACACTGCTTTTGAAATCCCTGATGACATCTATGAAGAATATTGCACTCCTAATGAAGCCAAGTATGGCAAGGAGACCAAGAATCAGCGCAAGGTGCGCATACAGAGGATTGAAAGAAGATGGGTCAGAGAATGGAGGGAATACCGCTATGTCACACCCAAGTACATGAAGAAATTCGATGTACACCCTCCATGCCCAAGACCTCCATTGGCACCAGGCCAAGTTGTTGATCCCTCTAGCATAAGAAGGTGAAGAATTTCCCAAGGAATGGGCCAAGTATCAAACCAAGTTGGCTGGGATGGCCAAGGAGGTTGTAAGGAAATTTAATGAAGATTCTGCTGCTGCTGCTGCTGCTGAAGCCTCTGCTAGCAAGCCTAAAAAGGCTATGCCCAAGAAACCTACTTGCAAGCCAAGCTCCTCAGCAATGCCCTCACGGCCAGTTCCTCAAGCTGCTCCAGCTCCATCAAAGTCCTCATCACCTGTGCATTTCGCCACGTGCCAAAGGACAACTGGCATCTCTATTGCCTTAGGAGCCTCTGCTAGTCCTTCACCTTCTCCGAATTCCTCAACTAGCCCCACTATGTTGAAGTCCAAGGCCACTGCTGGATGTGGCGCTAGACCAAGTCCTCACAAGAAGCAAGTCACCTTCCATGTGCCATCAAGTGATGATGAAGGTGATGATGAGGAACTCGCCCAAATCATCAGAGACAAACAAGAAAGGGCCGCTAGAGCCTAAGGCAGCACTGTGATATTGATGTTGGATCCCAAGTTGATCCTTGACTTCATTGACCTATGGCACAAGGACCCCAACACTCCTTTGCCTGAGATCAATCTCACACCTGGTCAAAATCATATGATGGCCGCCTTTATTGGTGAAGAAAAATGGAAATTTGAACAGGTCAGAAAGGTAAAGAAGGATCACTACAAGAAGGAAAGACTGTTGAAGAACAACATAGTGAATATGTCTTCTAAGGAACTTGTGAAGCTGCAAGCTGAAATCAAAACCCTCAATGATGAATTTGAAATCTATCGTGCTGATTGGCTGGGAGCCAAAGTAAGATTCGTGAATTTGACCAGGGGATTTACCTCAAATGTTGCAGCACCAACCCAACATGAAATTCCTCAGGCTGAAGCATCTGCTCAGCCCACTGAAGAACATGCTAGCACCGCTGATGAAAATTAGGCTGCTGAGGAAACTGAAGTTACCAGGGCTGATGACTCTATTCTAGCCGCTGAAGAAATTGCCAGGGCAACCAGTAGTGTTGCGCCTGAGAAACAAGCCAGGCCAGCTGAAGCTTCAACCGCTGTGCCTGAAGAATCTGACAAAGCCAGGCAAACTACAACAGTTGTGCCTCAAGAAACTGCACAAATTTCCTCTACTCCTCCTGCACCAACTCCTAGTCTAGTTCTTCCTTCTGCATCAGAAGTGAGGAAAACAAAGGCTGCAGAACGAGCAGCAGTTAAGAAAAGGAAAGCATCTGCTTCTTCAGAGTCTGTTGCCCCGAAGAAGCTGAAGAAATTGACTAGTTCTGTGAACAACCCCATTGATGTTGTTCCTCTCTCAAGCATGCCATCAAAGAAAATTATACCTTTTGGCAAAGAATATGTGATCCCAAGCGGATCTAATAAAGATGTTCCTTCTGCTGCTTCTTCAGAGCATTTGGACGAAGAAATTGAAGTGGATAACATCCCTTCAACCCCAGTAATCTCATCGCCAATGCCTCAGTTCATAGCTGAAGAGGCGGCGTTGAAGAAATGAGTGACAACGATGAAGACGTGGACATTGGGAGCACAACTCTTGTGGTCGACGATGACTTTTGGGACAGTATGCACCCCAACTCTCCATTGTTCACACCTTTGCAACACATTCCTCAGTCCCCAGAGCGTACAGAAGTTCATACGGGCTCTGAAGAACCTCGCACCACTCCCTCCGTCCATGAAGAAATTCCAGCCACTAGTGCTGATGAAAGAGCTGCTGAAGAAATGAAGTTTCAAATTGTAGCTGAAGCAGAAACAGAAATTCCTCGGCCTATGATTCCTGAGGCTGTGATGAAATTGACTGATAATCCTCAGCCCAAGCCAAAGGATCCATTCTCTAAGAAGCAAAAATTCAAGGCTGATGACTTGTTCCACGAGCATGTGTTCTTCACTGACTTCAATCCATATGACTCTGCTCGTCTAGAAGGAAGCGTTTCTGGACTGCTAGCCAAGCAAACTTCCATTCTTCACTATTCTTTGGTAAGGACAAAGTCTTCGACCATGAGCATATTCCTCATGTGGATATGGAATCCTTGCCTTGCTTCACACCGGTCCTCAGCATTCTCTACGATGCTAGATTCCTCACTCTCTGCATAGACATATGCGACTGGAATGAAGAGCTCATTCTTCAGTTCTATGCAATACTACACATCACCGGAAAGGCTAAAGATGTGAACTCTTGGGTGCTGGACTGGATAACCGAAAACACTCACTTCAAGGCACCGGCCTCTGAATTGCTTCAGGCCCCGCCTCTTAGTCCTCCCCTTGAAGGTGCACGGTGTGTATATCATGAACCTGAACTTACTGATCATTATATGCAAGTACGGATGAAACCGCTGAAGCCTGGTCAAGCACCAAGAACCAAATTCCTCGTGAAGGAATTGTTATATGTGCCTCGAACTATCTAATGGATTCTAACAAAGACATTGAGTCCAATCAAAGGCCACGACTCAAATGATGAAGAAATCGTTGGCATCACGAAGAATCTGTTGTTCTATATCATGCATGGGATCCCCATCAACTATCATGATTTCTTCATGAGGACCTGGCAAATGTTGCACTGTCTCCTTTCAACCTGAAGCCTTATGCTGCCTGGATCATGAGATTCATCAGAACAAGGTCTTCTATTGATTACAAGGCTGACTTTCAGAATCATCTCAGCTATCTGCCTCCACTTGAAGTCCTGAAACGGACATATTATCCAGTTAATGAAAAAGGCAAAGTTGTGATCATTGATGAAGGAATTCGTCCATTGGATGGTCAATTCCGCAAAGTTGCATCCTATTCTACCAATGATGACTCTGCCACTCATGACTCTGCCGCCAATGCCTCCAAGCAAAATCCTCAAGGCATAGCACCAAGGGTGATGATTGATTGTGAGCTTCTCCTCAGTCTTCATCAGAAGGTCGATCGCAACCATAAATGGGTCAAGAGGTAGTTTGGTTCAATTCTTCACAACATGACTGCGACATATAATGCAGTGAAGAAAAACCACTACTGCTGTTATGTCTAATCTCTACAGCGAAGAAGATCTGAAGCAAATGGGCTTCAAGGAAGACTTTGACTGGTCTTAGCCTCCGGCGAAGAAATTCAAGAAAGTCCAAGTTCCTTCCTTGGCGGCCAGCTCATATTCTTCATCACGCAAAACTGACGAGTATGAAGATTTGGACGACACTGCGGCAGGCCCTACTCCAACAACCGACCCCAACAACACTGGCGCTCCTCCATCGTCTTCGTGATATTCTTCAGGGGCATTATTCCTCATTTTTCGTCCCTTTTGGTCATTCGATGACAAAGGGGGGGGGTGGGAATTTGAGTTAGTCTTCAAGCGGGTCTTTATATATGGGCCTTTTTTTTGCTAAGTTACAACTCTCGTTCTTTTGAAGACTTTGTTGGATCGAGTTGTAAACTTAAACCCGATGGTGGTCTAATACTTTTGCTATGTTCTTCTGCATGATACTTCCTCATATATGTTAATGCACGCATGCTGAATTACATCAGTCATCATATTTCATCATGCATTTCAAATTATTCAAATCATATGTTGAATGCATGTATGAATTACAAGATATAGGGGGAAATCTCCATGATACTACTCTTGAAATGTGCATTGCTTCAAAAGCAAATTCCTCACTATGCACATCTTCAGGGGGGTTCTTCTATATCTTGCAATCAAATTCCTCAATATCAGTGTTTACACTTCATATGTTTATCCCCATTGAAAACTTAACCTATATTATCATTAATCACCAAAAAGGGGGAGATTGTAAGTGCATCTAGTGCCCCTTAGTGATTTTGGTGTATTGAAGACTTATAGGTTAAGGGACTAATGCGTTTGTGAGTGTACACAGGTCTATTAGTCTATGAGGAGTTTGATATTTACAGAGAAAGTCGGCCCCTAAAAATGAATGTCTTCAACTGAAGACTTTGGATTTCTGAAGACTTTCTGAAGATTTTGAAAGTGAATAAATTGGTGTGACCTTTAAGACTTGGATAATCATGCGAGGATTATGAAGTGTGAAGACTTTTGTTTTCGTAGTTTCTTTTTCTCTTTCTTGAGTCATAGGAAACACCGTACTATTAAAGGGGGTCAAGGAAAAAGCAAGGAAACATATTTCCAAGTGATGCTCAACTCAAAGCCTACACTACCCAATCCTTTCGAGTGAAGCCATTGGAAATCTCATACAGTTCAGTCAATTTCTTCAATGATAGATACGAAGTTCTTTTGGTCTCTAAGGAATTTCTTCTGACTGAGGAGTTGGGAATTCGTCGATGCGGATTTCCTACAAGTGAGGAACATGATAGCCCTGAGGAATTTGATACTCAACATTCCGACCATTGTTGTGCTATGCGCCAGCTGTCCCAAAATATCTACCTACCTAACGGTCATATCATTGAAGGACATTTATGTCTTATCATGTCGGGCTGCTCCCTAGGCTATAAATAGCCGCCCCCTTCAACCACTAGTTGGTTGGCTACTCCGAGAGAAGCTGACACTTGTCATTAGAGCAACCCATCCTCCGAGGACTTTGAGTGAAGATCATCAAATGAGGAAAAACCCAAAACCCAAACACCTAAAACCCCAAAGTGATTGAGCATCACTGAAGAGATTGTTCCTGTGTGGAACCGACGCTTGTTGCCTTTGAAGACTGTGATCTTCCAGACGGTTAGGCGTCAATGGTCTAGAGCATACAAGAGGAATTGTGGATCGCTGGGTGACTGAGTTTGTGAAGGTTTAAAAGTCACCTCTGAAGACTTACCACGAGTGATTGGGCAAGGACTGTGTGGCCTTAGCTCAAGGAGAAGACGGTGAGGACTTGGTGTCCTGGACTGTGTGTCCGGGACTGGGTGTCCGGGACTGTGTGTCCTCAGATTTAAATACCTATCCGCTCCAACCAGACGTACAATTGTCACAGCAGTTGGAAGTGGTTTACCAAATCATTGTCTTCATCAAGCCTACTGGTTCTATTTCCTCAACTCTTCCATTTACTCATTCTTGTGTTGTTGAACTTGATTTATACTATTTGAAGACTTTGACTGAATACTTTCTCAATTTCGTAAACCCTATTTCTTCAGTCCTAAGTCCTCAGCCTGCTTATCCTATTTACACGCTACTTATACTCTGTGCTTGTTTTCATTTCATCATGATGACCATGCTACTGTCTTGTTATGCTTGCACCTGAGTATCTATTCCGCTGCTAAGTAGTTCGTCGCTTAGGAAATTCCTCAGTTAGAATTTCCTCAGAGACGAATTTATAAAAATCGCCTATTCACTCCCCCCTCTAGTCGATATAACGCAATTTCAAGTGGCTATGTCAAGAGAACTCGGTGGCATCGGATAGAAAGTTTCAGTGGGGCCGAGTTTGACTTTTGGTTTGGGACATATGTGGATGTGAGAAGGTGGTTGAGGGTTTAGGAGCATATCACTAAGCACTTTGAGCAAGAAACCCATTAAGCAACACCTCATCCCCTTTTAATAGTATTGGCTTTCCTATGGACTCAATGTGATCTTGGATCACTAAAATAGAAAATGTAGAGTCTTGAGCTTGAGCCAATATGTGTCCTTAGCATTTTGAGGGGTCCACATTCGTAGTCCATGCCATGCCAATCATTGAACTTTCTGAAATGATCATCTTGAAAGAGCATTAGTTCAATGAGCTATATGTTGTTAGGAATTACCAAAACCATCCAGGGATAGTTGCACTTTCAGCAGCACATTCCTTCGTGAATCTCAGCCAGCGGTTCCTTTCCATCCTCCCGGCAAACACACTTCAATTTCACACCATTGGGCCTCCTTCTGTACAGTGTGTCATCAAAAAACTGATACATACTGGCCCTCCAGGCTACTCTTTCAGCTTCATCTTGATTGCCATGGAGTTCTCCGATTTGGAGGAAGTGGACAATGTGTCTTGCCCAAGTTGGAGCGTGGGGCTCGGCAATGAGGACTAGAGACACCTCCTCTACCGCGGGAGCACCAGCCTCATTCGCGGGGTCCATAGGCCCGACTGGAGGGGGTGGTCCGACAGGCTGTGAGGAGTTGTTTCCGGTAGGGTCTCTGCCGGGAGCGGGTAGCTGGACCGGGAGGGGCTTACCGTAGTCCAACTTTCTCCTTTTCCGGGCCATTGTGGCTGGTGATATGGAGTGCTGAGAGAGATGGAGAACAAAAGTTCCTGGTTCCACAGGAAGCTTCTGCCCAGCACACTTTGACAGGTGATCAGCTATGTTGTTTTCAGCACACTTTGACAGGTGTGATGAATGATGTCTTCTCTTCATCTCCTTTGGACATGAAGGCCTGATAATACCCGGAGTATGCGTCCAAAAAGGAGAGCAAATCACATCCTGAGGTAGGATCCACGATCTGTTCGATGAGCGATAAGAGAAATGGGTCTTTTGGACAAGTTTTGTTGAGGTCTGTGAAATCAATGCAAAGCCTCCACTTCCAATTAGTCTTCC
Organism: Secale cereale; assembly: GCA_902687465.1. NCBI lineage: Eukaryota > Viridiplantae > Streptophyta > Magnoliopsida > Poales > Poaceae > Secale > Secale cereale. Next base: position 230,260,287 of record LR738713.1, on the reverse strand, counting down.
GGACCACTACTAGATTTGCCAACCATGTAGGATGCAATACTCCTCTGACTGAACTAGCTGCCTCCAACTTCTTGATCTCTTTGGCAATCAACTGATGCCTCTCTAAGGCCTGTTTCCGTACTTTCTGCTTGACGGGTCGGGCATGTGGGCATATAGCAAAGTGGTGCTCAATTACCTCACTGGGAACACCGGGGATATCAGATGGTTGCCAAGCAAACACATCGATATTCGCCCGCAGGAAGGCAACAAGCGTGATTTCCTATTTGTCATCGAGGGTGGCGCTAATAGTGAAAGTACCATCAACGCCAGCCAGCCCTACCGGGACCTTCTTCACTTGGGATGCAGAAACCTTGGATCTCTTGCTGTTGGAACACTCTGGCACATCGTCAACCGGTGCCGTGCACTCGGAGGGGGCACGCTTCCCAGACTCCTTGCCGGAGGTCCTACAATCCCTCTTCTTTCCTTTGCTTTCCTTGGCAAGAACTGCTATTGCCGCTACTTCTGCTATAGCTACATCCCGATACATCTTGTCCACACAAATAATTGCATCGTTCTCATCCGATGGGATAGTGAGGACTCCTAATGGCCCAGGAATTTTCAAGGTGTTGTAAGCATAGTGGGATGCTGCCATGAACTTGGCCAGGGCTCGTCGTCCAAGAATTCCATTGTATGGCAAGGGGAGATCAACCACATCAAACACAGTCTTCTCAGTCAATAGTTGAGTTCTCCCCCAAACGTCACTGGCAACGTAATCTTTCCCTTAGGATGGCTCCTGCTGGGGGTAACTCCTTGAAACGTGCTGGTGACCTCTAGCTCTTCTTCTCCTATCTAAAGCTTGCTGATAACTGCTGGGGAAATCAGATTCAACCCAGCCCCACCGTCCAATAGCATCTTTGTAACCTTGAGGTCGCGAATTGTCGAGGAATACAATAGCGACAAGCACCCTACCGCAGTGGTGCGACTAGGGTGATCCTCTTCGTCAAAGATGATGGGCATGCGGGGCCATTTGAGCGATTTCCGGGCCTTTGGCGCTGGTTCCACATCATTGACCTCTCGTGCCCATCGCTTGAGTTGGCGCTGAGAGGTGTGCAAAGATACACCCCCATCAATGCATAGGGCGTGAGTAGCCTTTGGGAATTCCTACTCACTAGTTTCCTCTTCATCCCCTCCATTATTGGCATCATCACGGATCTCCTCCTCTTGGCCCTTGGCGGGTTTTCCTTGGTTCCGAAAGGGTCTATCGGGATGATTTGCTTCACCACCTCGGTCCTTACTGCCAGCAGCATTCTGAGCTTTTTCCTTATCACTCTTATCATACTCAGCCCTCTGTTTCTTGGCGAGCTGCTCAACCTGATAACACTCCTGAAGGTCGTGGCCTTTGGTCCGATGGATCTTGCAGTACGGCCCATCGCCTTTCCCAACTTTTTTGGCGGCAGCGGCTTCCCGGTAGTCAGCGCACGCGGTAGCTTCCTTGCCGGGGGCCTCGGCCTTGGCCTTCTTTCCGGTACTAGGCGTGCCCGATACTTCCATAGTCATCACTGCCTTGTCCCTTGCTACCTCTTGAGCTTGCGTTGTTTTTCCCTTGAAGAGGAAAGGGTGATGCAGCACAATAGCGTAAGTATTTCTCTCAGTTTTTGAGAACAAAGGTATCAATTCAGTAGGAGACTACACGCGAGTCCCTCGTACCTACACAAACAAATAAGAACCTTGCAACCAATGCGATAAAGGGTTGTCAATCCCTTCTCGGCCACTTGCAAAAGTGAGATCTGATAGAGATAATAAGATAAATATTTTTGGTATTTTGTTTTATAGATTGAAAGTAAAGATTGCAAAATAGAAGTAAAGTAAAGATAAATAGTTGATGGAAGATTGATATGATAGAAGATAGACCCGGGGGCCATAGGTTTCACTAGTGGCTTCTCTCAAGATAGCAGATTTCTACGGTGGATGAACAAATTATTGTCGAGCAATTGATACAAAAGCGCATAGTTATGAGAATATCTAGGCATGATCATTGTATATAGGCATCATGTCCGTGACAAGTAGACCGAAACGATTCTGCATCAACTACTATTACTCCACACATCGACCGCTATCCAGCATGCATCTAGAGTATTAAGTTCATAAGAACAGAGTAACGCTTTAAGCAAGATGACATGATGTAGAGGGATAAACTCATGCAATATTAACCCCATCTTTTTATCCTCGATGGAAACAATACAATACGTGTCTTACTACCCCTGCTGTCAATGGGAAAGGACACCGCAAGATTGAACCCAAATCTAAGCACTTCTCCCATTGCAAGAAAGATCAATATAGTAGGCCAAACCAAACTGATAATTCGAAGAGACTTGCATAGATATTTAAATCATGCATAAAAGATTTCAGAGAAGAATCAAATATTGTTCATAGATAATCTTGATCATAAACCCACAATTCATCGGATCTCGACAAACACACCGCAAAAAGAATTACATCAAATAGATCTCCAAGAAGATCAAGGAGAACTTTGTATTGAGATCCAAAGAGAGAGAGAAGAAGCCATCTAGCTAATAACTATGGACCCGAAGGTGTGTGGTAAACTACTCACAACTCATCGGAGAGGCTATGGTGTTGATGTAGAAGCCCTCCGTGATCGATTCCACCTCCAGTGAAGCTCCAGAACAGGCCCCAAGATGGGATCTCATGCGTACAGAAGGTTGCGGCGGTGGAATTAGGGTTTCGTGCTGCTCTCAGATGTTTTCAGGGTACATGGATATATATATAGGAGGAAGAGGCATGTCGGTGGAGCTACGGGGGGCCCACGAGGGTGGGGGCATGCCTACCCCCTGAATCAACATTAATGTAATCTTATCCTCCGGGCAACTTCCTTCCTTTCTCCATCCGAGCACATTTATCCACTAGTGTATATAGTCCATTCACAGTCTTGGGCAACCGCACGTTCATTTTGGAACGAATGCGGCGATTGCGCACATTGGACTGGAAAGCTGCTATAACGGCTGCCAGATGGATATTTGGAATGTTTCTATGAACTTTACTGAATCTTTGCAAATACTTACGAAGGGGTTCTCCTTCCTTCTGTTGGAGAAGCTGCATGTCGTTGGGCCTGCCGAGCTCTTAGTGGCCACCGATGAACTCGTGGCACAGGTTCGCCCATGATGAAATGGAGTTCTCCGGCATGTGCATCAGCCAAGACCTCACATTGGGTTTGAGAGCCAAAGGGAAGTAGTTGGCGAACACCTTCTCATCTCTTCCCCCGACAGCCTGAACAGCGATGGTGTAGATGCTCAGGAACTCTGCCGGGTTCAGCCTCTCGTCGTATTTCTCGGGTATCTCTGGCTTGAACATGCGAATGGATAGCCAAAGGACTTGCCACAACTCTCGTGTAAAGGCAGGGCAGCCAACCTCGAAAGGTAGGCACCCGCCGACACCGAGCACAGGCTTATCGATGTTGAGGCCGTCGCACCCGTCGGCCTGGTGGGGGTCGTTGCGGCGCCGTTCGGCGACGACGCGCGCATCTCCTCGCCGCCTATCTTCTGGGGTTCGATGTTGTCCTGGACGTGCTCGAGGGTCAGAAGAGGCCATCGAGACGTTGTCGGGGTCCTGATTCTGTTGCGCCCTCGCTGGCTGCCGTGGCGGGGACTGCACCGTGGCGACGGCCCCCTCCATGCGGCCAGCGGTGCGGGCGGTGGCTGTCGCTTGGGGAGGTTGCGGTAGGCAAGCTCGTCGTGAGCCCCCAGCTTCGGCGAAACGGAACAAGCTTTGGATGGTGGCATGCCATTCATCCATCTGCTCGGCTACTGGTGGGAAACCTCAGTAGTAGCTGAGCTCGCGCCATGGCCTCCATGGCTGTGCTGGGTATAGATGTCGATGACGTCGACCGCACCATCACCTGGCTCCTGATGATGTCAGCGCCGCCGCTGCCGCGTCCACGTTGCTGTGAGATGACCACCTGGGCAGCGGGGTCGCACGGCGGTGGTGCTCGAAGATCAGCGACTCTGTCAAGCGCTGCGATCTGGTTCCATGGTGGGGCGACCGGAGGGCGATGGCACGCCCCGGACCGAGTGTCGTTGCTGCGGCTATGCCCGTCGATGAGAGGAGGGGGCGCGGACGGAGTGACCCCTCGTCCGCACCTTGTAGGGCATGACCGTCAAGGCATTTCTGATGTTGTTCTCTTCCGGTAGCTCCGGCCCCCATGTCGGGCACGGGGGAAGTGGTGATGGTGGCACCTGCTCCAACCACGTCCCCAGCAGCGTCCACGTCCTCGTTCGCCCCCGTATCCCCCGCGGTGTTAGAGGCCGCGGGCGGTGGAGCCTTTGAGGTGGATGGATGGGCCGAGGCACCAGATTTCTTCTTGGACGCCATGGTCGATGGTGTTGTCGAAGATGAAGATGGTGATAAAGATGACGCGCTGCGCACACTTTCAGGTTCGCGCAAGCGATCCCCCTACCTGGCGCACCAAAGATGTCACGGGATATCTGCGGCCACCTATGGGACCGGGTGGCCCCTTGCCGGTTCGGCAGGGGGGGATGTCGTGTTGCACAAAGAGCAGATCGGCGTACGGCAACACGGCAGAGAGCACACAAGCAATTTACCCGGGTTCGGGCCACTGCGAGGCATAAGACCCTACTCCAGCTTTGGTGGATTGATGGTGGAATGAGTGAGCTAGTGCGTGGTACACTTGCCCGGCACGGTTTGCCTCAGGGCCGCGCGTATGGTGGTGTGAGTTCATCAACTTCCCAACCCCTTCTACGGTTGCCATGGGCCTCCTTTTATAGATTAAGGTGTTACCACGGTGGCAAAGTAGTCATTATGCACTGATAAGATAGCGAACAGTTCTATCATACCTAACTCTACAGGCTGACAGGGCGCATTAAATGCACTGCTTAACATCACGTTAGTGGCTGCCCGGCAAGCCTTGCCGGGCTATCCTGCCAGCTCCATGTCTGCCTGCTCGACACGTCACAGGACGGTGTCATCTGCGGGTTCTTCTTGTTGGAACTAGCTGCCATGTGGCTAATGACTCCCACTTAATCATTTTGTGGCTTGACACTACATTGATTGACGATGTGGTCGTGCTTGAGTGTTCGGTGGGGCGGTTTGGCCTCCACGAACCCTCGACAGGCCCTGCCGGGGTGTTTCTGCTATCTGCTTTGGGGTGGCCTCGCCCCTTGTCCAGCTCGCCTGCCCGACAAGGGAGGCCCTTCTTCTCTTGATGATGTCTTGCTTCTCTGGCTTGGCTTTGGTCTCTCTGCTCTGAGTTGGTTCTTCATTCCTCTTGATTCCTCGTACTTTGGTTGGGGCTGGTGCTTCAATCTTGGTCTTGTGGATGTGCACAGTCTGGGCAACGGACCTAGGGTTTGTTGCACCGACACTCTATATAGGTTATTTAAGAAAAGTAACTTCATGTACTAAAAAGTTAATTTGTTGTGATGTAATTATGGTAAACAAAATATGTCTATCTAATAAAATAATACCAGTAGGCATGCAACATATGCCACAAATCTAAATTTGGAATTAAAGAAAATGACAGTCTAAAATTATAGTATGTGATTCTATCCAACATGAACCTGGCGAGTTTAAGCCGAAAACTTTTTCTCTTTTTCTTTCCAAGAGCTAAGTTGAATTGAATGGAAGGTTGATGGCATTCTCGCATTGCGCAAAGAAAATTTCTTTTTTTTCTTTCCAAGAAAACATGATTAGTATTTATTTATTTATTAAAAATAAAATGTCGACAAAACTAATCCATTTTATTGAGTTTGAACATTTTTATATGACTTAATTTTTTAACACATGGTTTTTCTGAAGTTTTAATCTTTGGGCGCTAGCCAAAAGAGATGCGTACAATTAGAGTGCACCGCAAATTGAAATCTAACACGCCCTACATCTGGATCTCCCTCTCCATTAAACCTCAAAGCTTATGCAACGTGCGAAAAAACACAAAACCTGCACCGCGTGCCACTATGTGCCACTTTTTGTATCCAGCTCCAACAAACGCCATAAATTAGATTACTCTCATCTCTAATGACGTTATGAAATTAAAGTTATTTTACTAAAATGAAAAAAATACAAATATCTAGATTAAAAAAATGAATGAAAATCCTTGCAACTTGCAAAAGTTACGTTTTGTTGCTTTTAGCAAGTTAATGCTAGTTGTGTAAGGTGTGCAGATGATCTGAAAACTACAGGATTCAGGTATGAAGGAGAATTCTTTCAACTTGTGGAACATGTTTGCAATAGGATAAAATTTTGGTATGTAAGAGTCCATTTAGATGCGTCCGCATCCATATTTTCTGTATTTCAACTGAACGAGGGGATTTTAGTTACAATTGAAGAAAAAATTGGCATGTACTATATCTTACATCGTCAGTCCAAGTTTTTGTAACTGCCCTAAGTCCAGATTTGTTGAAACCGCATGAGCAAGGGAGAGGTGTACCCCGCAAAATAAGAGATGTGCACGGTAGGCCAATTCAAGAAAAAAATTGTTGGAACCCTGAGCAAGGGAGAGGTGTCTCTAGTACTCCATCCGTTCCTAAATACTCCCTCCATTCCTAAATATTTGTCTTTCTAGACATTTAAATGGACTACAACATACAGATGTATGTAGACATATTTTAGAGTGTAGATTCACTCATTTTTCTTTGTATGTAGTCACTTGTTGAAATCTCTAGAAAGACAAATATTTAGGAACGGAGGGAGTATTTGTTTTTCTAAAGATTTCAACAAGTGACTACATACGAAGCAAAATGAATGAATCCACATTCTAAAATATGTATACATACATCCGTATGTTGTAGTCTATTTAAAATGTCTAAAAAGACAAATATTTAGGAACGGAGGAAGTATATATTATGACATTCAATCTGGAAAAATAAGTCTGGCTAAATTAACTGAAAAGTGATGCGTCCATTAAAAAAAGTGAAAGGTTGTGCATGCATGCGAGATTAGTGTGTGGCAGCAGCATATAAAATACGCAATCGTTGCATGAGATTTTTACAATCCCATTTCAACCTGGGCACTCTTTTGCATCACCAATCCACCAATCCAAGCCCAACAGTCGCCTATTTAATACGGTCTTTTTTTTATTCCATTAACTACATCAATCCATGCGTTGGATGCCTGTTAAATTCCCACCAGACCTGGAATTCCATTAATTCACCGTGCTCGTCCGAATTTTTTCAGGCTTCTCTTTTGAAATTTCAGATCTCATCTATCCTTTTAATTTCTTCCTTTCAAATGCCCCAGCAATCACCTATTTTAGATCGGGCCTCTCTTTACTCCACCAATCAAGGCGTCCAAGGTTGGGCTGTTTTTGTTGGGCCGCAGTGTAGTTGCTCGGACAAATATTTATAGAGGACGAAATCCTGCATTTTCACACAGGCGTGAACTTGGCCAGTTGGTGACAGATGGAACGGTGTGAGTACAGGTCATGATACGAATCGCTCCACATGCTATTACTTTTTAGGAAGCTGATCGCTCCTTGTTAGGAACCCACTCACGAATCACTCGAATTACTCCATTACATGAAGATCAAGCTCAGCTACATAGATTGGGGAAGAAGGAAGTACAGGAGGTAGGGGAATCACTCGAATTACTCCATTACATGAAGATCAAGCTCAACTACACAGATTGGGGAAGAAGGAAGTACAAGAGGTAGGGGAAGAGGAGGCCGCCGTTGCCGTTTCTGATCCAAGCCTGGATAACCTTTCGCTACTGCTCTGCCGTGAATACTTGTAGTTAGCCTTCCCTCGGAGTGGTAACCCGTCAGGCTCGGCCCATATGCCGGTAGGCTCGCTGCTTCGGCTGCCCGATTTGTGCTGCCGCCAGTTTGGTTGCCATGGCAACAGTTTTGGTTCCCATGGCAGTGTTTTTGGTTGATGCGTCCGTGATAGTAGTTTGGGTCACTGACATCCCCTCCTCCTTAACAACTGGCTTGCCCTCAAGCTGGTGCCCCTTAGCGGCTGGTTCTGAAAGCTTGTGTCTTGTAGATGCAATTTGAGCATATGTAAGGTGCCATCAGCGAGTCGAGGAGAACACAGGTCTTGAAGACTTGCATATCCGGAAAATTCAATCCTCCTGGATCCCATGTCATTCCCAACTTCGTGGTGCACGTGCCACACTCCCTCACATCAACACTTATTTTTTAGAAAAGGAGGATGACCCTCGGCCTCTTCATCTGGACGATGCATGCGGCCACTGTAACGCCCCGGACACACCCGCCGGTGGTCGTTACTCCTGGCGGGATCTAGACTGTCCTCACATATCAATACTAGTCTTTTCTACGCACTTTGTCCTCACTCGTGCGCACCCGGGAGCAACTTCCCGGTCGGTCACCCATCCTGAAACTACTCCAAGCTGAGCACGCTTAACTTTGGAGTTCTATCCGAATGGGCTCCCGGAAAAGAAGGAATTCCTTATTGATATGAGTAGTCTATCATCCCTAATAAGCCAGGCCATCACATACACCCTCACTCAGAGGAACCGACGTCCTCGTCGGGCCACAGGAACGTTCCCTCTTGGCACAACCGTCTGTGCTTCCAGGACAGCACATGTGCCATGCCGTGTGCCACGACGGGTCACAAACGTCATGCACAACATGACTGCAAATTGTCCGCAAACATCCGTGTAACCGCGAGGGTCGGCTCTGATACCAACTTGTAATGCCCCGGACACACCCGCCGGTGGTCGTTACTCCTCGCGGGATCTAGACTGGCCTCACATATCAATACTAGTCTTTTCTGCGCACTTTGTCCTCACTCGTGCGCACCCGGGAGCAACTTCCCGGTCGGTCACCCATCCTGAAACTACTCCAAGCTGAGCACGCTTAACTTTGGAGTTCTATCCGAATGGGCTCCCGGAAAAGAAGGAATTCCTTATTGATATGAGTAGTCTATCATCCCTAATAAGCCAGGCCATCACAGCCACTTTATTAATTATTCTCACAAGATCTTACAAAGTCATACAACAGCAAGACTGAAGCCATCGTCTAAGCAACCTATCCAATTGATAAAGGGGCACTGATAGCCTGGGCCTAACACCAAACAGACATCGCAGCCAAACATAAACATCTAAGACCTGAGGTCCCAACTAGGACGTCTGCCTAGTATGGGGCACGTACCAGTCTGACGCACTCCTCAACCAGGACACCTGCCGGGTATGAGGCCGCCGCAACCACCTGCCACGAGTCCATCTTCAGAGTTGTTGATGCGGAGCATCCCAAGGTCATCCCCATGGACATACCGTCGACTCACCAAGTGCCCAAAGGACCAATGACATGAGCCCGTACAAGAGCTCTCGAAGCCGAGGTGAACTCGCTCCTTTACCAATTTCCTCTCGACTCACTTGGAACATGCCTTCTACCCTCATCAGAAACTCTATGCATACTCAGGTACTTGGATGAAGGCCACGGGACAGCCCTCCACAGTGGTCAAGACGGCGGGATCGACAAGTGCTTGGAACAAGAAGAAGGACGCCTGAAGACTCTACAGGCTCCGGACGTCCGGGCCCTACCGGACGACCGGACACTCCCAGGCACCGGACGTCTACGTTCACCGGACGACCGGCGACTCCCAGACGGCCGGACGACCGGAGGCCACCGGACGTCCGTGACACCCTTCACAGAACTGAAATCGCGAAAAATACCAGAAATCCGAGAGTTACTGGACGTCCGGCCTTTCCTGAGCGACCGGACGTCCGACCCGACGGCGTCACCCCGTGTAATATATACTCGTTGACTTCCCTCCTTTCGAGGCAGCTTTTGGATAGCTCAACATAGACCTTAGTGGTTCCTCTCCTACGAGACCGCGGCCTCTTCGGAGAAGATCCACCTCGGATTCAAGACCTCCTTCGTGGAGAAGATCCCAAGTGATAATCCAACACCTCCTCCGGGAGAAGACTATCTTTGTACCATCGTTGTTGACTATGGATCGTCTATCTTGATATGTATCGTGAATCTAGCACTTGTGTGACCGTATTTGTGTCGATTTGAGTGTTTCCTCTCATGTATTCCTCCGTGTTTTCCTTGTGTTCTCCGTGTTCATCGTGGGATTCCCTCCTTTTCGTGAAAGATCTGTCAATTAGGGTTCCACCCTACATCATATTATGGTATCATGAGCATAGGTTGATCACGAATTTGGAGCCCCACACCTTGTTTTCTAGCTTGTTTTGTTGTGTTCTTCCCAATTTCAAAAATTCCACACAAAAATAGCCCCAATTTTTTTTTGATCTGTTGATTTGGCAAGATTTTGTTGAATTTGTTCCATGGATTTGCGGTGCCACGAGTGGATCTAGCTTTTACCCACCTTTTCTCCTATTTTCTTCCGCAAATTCGGCCAAGTTTGACCAATTTGTCCATGGATCCTCAAACCCTAGCCCAGACCTACCGGACGACCGGCGTTTTACCGGACGTCCGACCGCCCTCGAGACACCGGACGTTCGTTAACCACCGGATGACCGGCACATCATATACAACAAGTATTTACCAGATTTCCGACACATACCGGACGTCCGGCGACCGAACGACCGGCGACCCAACGGACGTTCGACGAACCCTGACGAAGCTGAATTTCTTCAGTTTTGTTCCACCTTCCGCTACCACCTACCCTTTCATACCGCCACCACTTCCGCAACCACAATCGTTTAACCGCTACGATTTTGAACATTTTGTCTTCCTTTGCCTTGGATACTTGAGTTGTGGTTTCACCGTTTCCTTGGATGTTTAGGCTACCTTGGAACGGCAAGACTTCGACAACACCACCGCTCAACTTCGGCAAGGACGGTAAAATCGACGACACCTTGTTCATTCTACCTTGCAATTGCATTGTCACCCTATGGACCATATTTGCATAGCTTTCCCAGTGAGACTAGCCATTTGAGTATTGTCGGGCCACGACACTTGTGCACATTAGTGATAGTCATAGATATTGCATACTACATCATCATATCTCCGTGTGACACAAGAGTGATCCGCATACACAATAGCTACCTTGATCCGAGAAGCATGCATAAGTATCCAAAGAAAGAGCTCACAAGCTTTTAAGCAAAAGAGCCACCCAAAGCTTATAAGCAAAATGAAAATAGCATCATACGCCTTGCATCAAAAGAGATCATATGAGATAGCAATACATCATCTTGTGCTCAAGCATCGGCACATCATACACTCATAGTATACTTGTGATAGATAGTCGTTACGTTTTGCCTCTTATAGGTCGTGCACAAGTGCGTATCCGCCTATTAAGCAATCGGCTAGCGTCTCTCTAGTGTTGTGAAATAAGAGCATTTTCCGTGGATTCCACATTTTCGCTCACCCTTGGTTGCACAACCACATTTATCTATCCGTGCGTGTGTTCCGTGTGCTACTTTGCTAGTGATCTACTTGTTGCATGAGCAAATTATGAACCATTTTCAACATCTTTGAGTCACTTTGACAATTGCATTGAATTTGTGCCACCATCCTAACCAAGCTCCTCTCAAAGCTTTACTTGTGTAGGTGTGAGAATCGACACGAAGTGGTACCAATAGTGCTATTTCCGGGTTACATTATTGAGTGATCATTGATCCATTTTCAACTTCGGTTAAGGTACATTTGGTATTGTCTTCTCCTTTCTCCCACTCACATACTTGCTTGTGATGATGGATAGGCCAAGTACATCTTCGAACCCGATCTTCGACGATCCTCAAAAATCGAACAACTACGTCGCCAAACTACATCTCTTCGGTGTCCGACGAGCTCTCCATCAAGAAAGCGAAGCTATGCGAGAGTACATTGAGCAAGTCGCCGCCGACGCACGACAATTTGAAGCAAGAACAAGAGAGCAATTAGACATCATCAACACCAACATGTCTACCCAATTCGATGAGCTACGGACTTTGATAGTCAACCGACGTTCTTCTTCCACATCTTCTCAAAGACGAAGCCGCTCAAGTCGACATACCGACTACACGGAAGGTTCAAGTACCCCTACATCAAACACTCTTCGTCAAGCCGCACGTCAAGCTCGACATGACAACCGGAATCCACTTCATGACAAGAGTTCACAAGAGCTATTTGAAGAGCAAGAAAGTCGACATCGCCAAAACCAAGCCACACTTGAGCAAGCACAAGAACGGCAACGACTACGCCAACAACAACAAGAGCGAGCACGTCAATACCAAGAAGAACAAGATGCCGAGGCTAATCGTCAAGCACAACAACGCCGAGAAGCTCAAGCTCTGAGGCGCAACGAGCATTACGTGATTCACATTGCAATGTGGCAGCTCGCACTCAACACACTCGTCAAGAATAGGATTTCCTTCGCGATGAGATGCAAGAGATGCGCCACCAAGCAAGAATGCAAGAAGAAGTTCCTCCTCAAGCGCGACAAGAGCATCAACCTCAACAAGAACCTCAAGCTCGGCAAGTACACAATGACAATGAACATCTACTCTGACAAGAGCAACATGAGATTGCCAATCGTCAAAATCAAGAACGCCCCCCCCCCCCAATAGACAAGCAAACAATGAAGAGCATCGCTATGGCAAGCTTAAGTTCACCATGCCAAAGTTTTCCGGAAGCATTGATCCCGAAGACTACCTCTCATGGTCATTGAAGGTTGAAAAGATCTTTCGCCTTCACAATTTCGACGAAGAGAAGAAGATTGCAATGGCCTCCCTCGAGTTCCAAGACTATGTTCTCATTTGGTGGGAGCAAATCATAGAGAGAAGAGAAGCAAACTGCGAACCTCCTATCACCACTTGGGCTCAAATGAAGGAAGTCATGAGAGCACGCTTTGTGCCAACACACTACAACCGTGACCTGTTCAAGAAGTTACAACTCCTCAAGCAAGGTACCAAGTCCGTTGAAGAGTACTACAAGGAGATGGAGATTTCCATGATAAGAGCCAACATCACGGAAGATGAAGAGCAAACGATGGCGATATTCTTGAATGGACTCAACTATCCTATCAAGAAGATTGCGGACTTTCAACCCTACACGACCCTCCTTGAGCTAGTACACCAAGCAACCAAAGCGGAGCGACAAGTTCAAGAGGACTACAAGTACTCCAAGTTCACATCCAAGAACTTCGGCTCCTACAACCAAGTTTCAACGACTTCGGCTACTCCTACCTCTACCAAGCCATCTACAAACTTCGGTGAGAAGTCAAGCTACAAGAATGCGACTACATCGAGTCGTCCACCTAATACGAGCAACTTCAAGCCAAGAGCTTCATCATCTACAACTCCAACCGAGGATAACTCCAAGACGAGTTCCATCAAATGCTTCAAGTGCCAAGGGCGAGGCCACAAATCATTTGAATGCAAGACCGTTCGCACCATGATCATCAATGATGACGGATCTTATGACTCAATGAGCGACGATGAGATGGAAGCCCTTGAGCATGTAGCTATGCATCGCCAAGTGAACGAATAAGAAGATAATCAAGTGTTTTGCGACAATGACTCAAGTCCCAATCTTATTGTCTCCAAGGTCTTGACTCTCCAACACCAACAAGATGACGACCAACGATGTCATATCTTCCATACCAAGGCCGTCATCAATGGATGCTCCGTCAAGGTTATCATCGATGGAGGAAGTTGTCATAACTTGGCAAGCGAAGAGCTATGCGACAAGCTACATTTGGTCAAGACGAAGCACCCTCATCCCTACAAGGTCCAATGGCTTAATGATGCCGGAATTCTTCGAGTCGAGCACACCGTGCAAGTCTCCTTCAAGATAGGCGCCTACGAGGACACACTTGAGTGTGATGTGATCCCCATGTCTGTGTGCCACCTTATTCTTGGACGGCCATGGCAATATGATCGTGGAGTCACACACAATGGACGGACCAACCACTATAGCTTCAAGATGAATGGCAAGGAATTCGTGCTACGTCCCATGTCACCAAGTCAAGTAGCCGCCGACAAACACTTACCTACCAACTATCATGGAGAGAATGGTGAGAGAGTGAGCCACCAAAAGGAGAGTGAGAGCCACAAGCCAAATATGAGCGACTCCACGATGAGCGACAAGAAGCAACTAGTGCTATTTGCCACCAAAAGTGAGATGAGAGAAGTGTGTGAGAACCCATCGAGTGTCTTTCACCTTGTGCTTTTATACAAAGGGGAAGCCAAACCTTCTAACACTTCACCACCTCTACCTTTAGTGTTGTCTAATTTGTTGCAGGAATTCTCGGACGTCTTTCCCGATGAGCTACCTCCGGGTCTACCTCCACGTTGTGGAATCGAACACCGCATCGACCTCATACCCGACGCACCACTTCCAAACAAGGCTCCTTACCGCGTCAACCCCGAGGAAACCAAGGAGATACAACGGCAAGTACAACAACTCATCGACAAAGGTCATGTACGTGAAAGCTTAAGCCCTTGTGCCGTTCCGGTTATTCTCGTGCCTAAGAAAGATGGAAGTTTTTGCATGTGCTCCGATTGCTGCCCTATAAATGCTATCACCGTTAGATATCGTTATCCTATCCCATGCTTAGACGACATGCTTGATGAATTATGTGGTGCCACCATCTTTTTGAAAATTGATCTTAAAAGTGGTTACTACCAAATTCGCATTCAAGAGGGTGATGAGTGGAAAACGGCTTTCAAAACCAAGTTTGGGTTATATGAGTGGCTTGTTATGCCAATGGGTTTATCGAAAGCACCCGGTTCATTCATGCGTCTTATGCATTTTGTTCTACGACCCTACATAGGCGTCTTTGTAGTGGTTTACTTTGATGACATCCTTGTTTTTAGCAAGTCGCTTGAGGACCATGTGACACACATCTGTATGGTCTTACAAACCCTTCGGAAAGAGCGCTTATATGCTAATATGGAGAAATGCACTTTTGGCGTTGACAAGGTCGTCTTCCTAGGATTTGTCGTTTCTTCACAAGGTGTTCACGTTGATGAAACTAAAATTGAAGAAATTAAAACTTCGCCACAACCAACGAATCTCCTACAAGTGCGTAGCTTTCTTGGTTTAGCCGGTTTCTACCGATGTTTTGTGAAGGACTTTAGCACTATTGCTACGCCTCTACACGCCTTGAGCAAGAAGAACACACCCTTCATTTGGGGTCCTTCGCAAGACACCCCGTTCAATGAGCTAAAAAGCTTGCTTACACACGCCCCACTTCTAGCCCTACCAAACTTTGATAAACCGTTTGAGATTCATTGTGACGCTAGTGGTACCGGCATAGGTGGCGTGCTCTTGCACGAAAAACGCCCAATTGTGTACTTTAGCGAGAAGCTATCCGGAGCGCAACTTAACTACCCCATTTATGACGAAGAGCTTTAGGCCTTGGTGAGAGTTTTACGTGTTTGGGAACATTATATTAGACCTCATGAATTCATTCTTCATACGGACCATGAGACTCTCAAGTATCTCAAAGGTCAAACTAAGTTGAACAAGTGTCATGCTAAGTGGAGTGAGTTCATTGAGTCTTTTCCCTATGTCATCAAATACATCAAAGGCAAAGAAAATGTTGTGGTGGATGCACTTTCCCGCAAATGCATGCTTGTTACACAACTTGAGTTGAATGTTATTGGCTTTGAGCACATCAAAGATTTATATGAGCACGATCCTTTCTTTGCACATCCTTATGCTAAGTGTTTGACTCACACTTCTTGGGAACGCTACTACATAAAGGATGGACATCTTATGAGAGCTAACAAACTTTGCATTCCCGAGTCTTCGCTTTGTTTGCTCCTTTTGCAGGAATCTCATGGAGGAGGACTCATGGGACACTTTGGACGTGACAAGACATTTGCTACCCTCTCAAAGAACTACTTTTGGCCCAAGATGCTCTGTGACGTCTCACGCCTCACCAATCGATGCTCTACATGTCGCAAAGCTAAGTCAAAAGCTCAATATCATGGTCTTTACATGCCACTTCCTATTCCATACCATCCATGGGAAGACATAAGCATGGACTTTGTACTTGGATTGCCTAGGACTCAAAATGGAAAGGATTCCGTGTTTGTTGTCGTGGATAGATTCTCTAAAATGGCTCATTTCATTCCTTGTAACAAGATCGACGATGCTTCACATGTTGCAAATCTCTTTTGTAGGGAAATCATTCGTCTACATGGAGTACCCAAGACGATCGTGTCGGACCGGGATGTCAAGTTCTTGAGCTACTTTTGGAAGACTCTATGCGCCAAACTCGACATCCAACTCCTCTTTTCCTCGGCATATCATCCACAAACCGACGGCCAAACGGAGGTGACGAACCGCACGCTTTCGACGCTCCTTCGTATGTTGATCAATAAGAACATCAAGGAATGGGCGCAATGCTTGCCCATCGCCGAGTACGCCTACAACCGCGCAAGACATTCGACTATCGGCAAGTCCCCTTTCGAGGTCGTATACGGCTTCAACATGTTGTCCCCATTGGACATCCTACCTCTACCTCTACAAGAGCGCATCAACATGGACGCAAGTGCACGAGCAAGCTATCTCAAGAAGGTGCATGAAGACACAAGGGCAACGATCGAGCGACAAGTCCATCGCCTCGCCACCAAGCTCAACGTCAACAAGGAACCAATGGTGTTCCAACCAGGAGATCTTGTTTGGCTTCATCTTCGCAAGGACCGCTTTCCAAATGAGCGCAAGTCCAAACTACTACCTCGCGCCGATGGACCCTTCAAGGTGCTAGCACGCTACAACAACAACGCCTACAAGATCGACATCCCACGAGACACCGTGAGCGATACTTTCAACATCAAGGACCTATCTCCTTTCCATGGTGATGAAGATTTCGATACGATGTCAGATCTTTCCCAAGGGAGGGGAGATGATGCGGAGCATCCCAAGGTCATCCCCATGGACATATTGTCGACTCACCAAGTGCCCAAAGGACCAATGACACGAGCCCGTACAAGAGCTCTCGAAGCCGAGGTGAACTCGCTCCTTTACCAATTTCCTCTCGACTCACTTGGAACATGCCTTCTACCCTCATCAGAAACTCTATGCATACTCAGGTACTTGGATGAAGGCCACGGGACATCCCTGCATAGTGGTCAAGACGGCGGGATCGATAAGTGCTTGGAACAATAAGAAGGACGGCTGAAGACTCTACGGGATCAGGACGTCCGGCCCCTACCGGACGACCGGACACTCCCAGGCACCGGACGTCTGACGTTCACCGGACGACCGGCGACTCCCAAACGGCCGGACGACCGGAGGCCACCGGACGTCCGTGACACCCTTCACAGAACCGAAATCGTGGAAAATACCGGAAATCCGAGAGTTACCAGACGTCCGGCCTTTCCCGAGCGACCGGACGTCCGGTAACCCTCTGACGTCCGACCCGATGGCGTCACCCCGTGTAATATATACTCATTGACTTCCCTCCTTTCGAGGTAGCTTTTGGATAGCTCATCATAGACCTTAGTGGTTCCTCTCCTACGAGACCGCGGCCTCTTCGGAGAAGATCCACCTCGGATTCAAGACCTCCTTCGTGGAGAAGATCCCAAGGGATAATCCAAGACCTCCTACGGGAGAAGACTATCTTTGTACCATCGTTTTTGACTATGGATCGTGTATCTTGATATGTATCGTGGATCTAGCACTTGTGTGACCGTATTTGTGTCGATTTGAGTGTTTCCTCTCGTGTATTCCTCCGTGTTTTCCTTGTGTTCTCCGTGTTCATCGTGGGATTCCCTCCTTTTCGTGAAAGATCTGCCGATTAGGGTTCCACCCTACATCAGCTGTACTGTTGCATCTACCGTGCCAGGTCTCACTGCCATCGACGCCATCACGACGCCAGATAGCGTCGTCCTCCTGCGCGAGTCCATCCTCCCACAACGAACTCCGAATCTGCATTGTGCCACGCCGTCAAGATCCGTCGCCATCAATGTATGGATGAAGCACCGCTCCACCAAAGAAGCCGTCCGCTGGTCCCGCGAAGCCGAGTGCACCTCCAAGAATGTCGCCCCCAAGGAGGTTACAACACATGATTGCCGTCAACATCCGATTAGCTGATATAGGGTTTCCCCCGGAGGTATTGAGTGGAGTTGGGAGCTTCACCTCGATGATGCCTTCATGAAGGAAACGATGATAAGGGCATCGTCATCACCGGCTTCGGCCATCGACTGAAGACCAGGTTTTCACCCGGATCCGTCCCAAGAAATCCACCCAACAACCTGTGCACCGTCTCGACCGCCTTCAAAGCCCCAAATCCAGCCGCCTAGATATGGCGACCAACCGCAGCAATAGTGCCACCGTGGGATCCCTAGCGCACCAGCCACTGCCTGAGTGTGCCACCACTGGAGCCTAGGAGGAGGGCTCCCACCCCGCCTCGCCAAGCCGCGAGAGCCGCCGAGAAGGATTCGGCGCGCTCGTCACTGTCTCTGATCCGAACCAATCCATAGCAGATCGCCGTTACAGATCCGCCTTGGACAGGGACTTCACCACGCCATGCCGCCGCAGGAAGTCTTAGCTTCACCGGACACCACCCTCCAGGGCTGCCGCCCCGGGATCCAGACAGAACATTGCCGCTGCCACCGGCCAAGTTCTGCCGCCGCCGACCGGCCAAGCCGCCGGTCACTGCATGACCATGTGAGCACAGCCAGCCGGCCGACCAACTCCGACGAAGAAGAAGGCCACCACCACCAAGCCTAGGGCCGGCGCCCCAGACATCCTCGTGTTCCAGATCAAGTCCAGAAACAGTGCACCGCCGACGGCGATTGAGATCGTAGCATAACGAATTAGCCCGATAAGAGTCCAGGCCAGATCCATCGTTGCTGGTGCCGTCCTCCCCCGCCGTCGCCGCACCATATCCATGCCGCTGCCGATCTGCGCCAACACTTCCTTCAATACCGTATCCAAGATGTTCCATCTTTGCATTTATTGCGATTCTTTCTCAACTACTATTCGAATTGGAATAGTTTTATTACTTCAATGAAATCCATTTTTTTCAAAAAGGTGAACGGATATTCAAATTGAACCCAAGCAAAGAAGCGGTAGCCATTGTAACCGAACACTCGAAGCTGAGCAAGGCAACCGTTGCTTTCCTCGGCAAGAAATGAGAACTCGACTTGAATTGGTCTGGCCGTCGGAAGTAAGACCTTGCTGCTGTTTTTTGGTGACAGAAAATTCAGATCCTTGGGCATGTGTCATCATCATGTACATAGGATGACAAGTGAAAATTGGGGTTGCACCTAGGCTCATATATCCATCTATCTAAGAAGTATGCGCTCCAGTCATATTTGAATAGATCGCCATCAGCCTGTATACTTGCATATATAGAAACTACCCAGTGATGAACTGAATCATCGACAAGTATAGGGAGGATAAACAAACTGGCTCGACCGGAGTCCCCCATTTTCAAATATGCCCGAGTTGTTCGCCGATTTGAAAAGAGCAACCAGTCCGAGTCGTGAGGAATTATCTGCTCAAACCTGCAATCTGAAAACAAATGACAAGTTCCCGCAGATATAAGATGCATGTAACCACACTGTTCCCAGGCTTCAGTACTGATCAGTGAATCCATCTCCATGGGCAAGAAAGTAGCACATAGCTCAAAAGATTGAATAGTGACACTTTGACTCCTCATAATTTTTCTACGCGTACACTGATAGACCATGTAGCCGGCAGCCCAAAATTGATGAGAACATCACTAACAAGGTTAAACCCATAGCTCCAACTGACACATATACAGGACCAATTACTAGAGCTCGCGCACGCTAATTAAATTACCAGGTACTTTCGTTTCTTGGTAATGAATCTAATGTTCATGAGAATATGATGCTGCCTAAAATGGATACATTTGTCTTACTTACAAATGAAGGGCCTAGCTTGGACAAGAAGGATGAACATTGGAGCAAGATCAAGCATGGAGATGATGGCATGCGCAAGGGGAACAAGAATGGAGTTACAAGTGATGATTTCAGGACTTTAAAGCCACCATAATGAGTGCGTGAAGCCTTGGACGAAATATACAAGATGCCACTTCATAAATTTCGTCCAGAGGCTATTATAGGTGCTGCGTCACCTTATTATTGGGCCAGGCCCATGTAATTTCGAAATACTTGAGAATAGGCTATTTTTAGAGTCCGTGTGTGTGGGGAAACAAGAGTTAGGGTTGGTTTCGGACCCCTCCACCAAGGGCCACGAAATTCCCCCCTCTTTCCCCCATATATACAGCCCTTAGGGCGTCGTTTAGACTTCGGGTTTTTTTAGATTAAAGTTCGCCATAGCTGCAACTTCGCGTACTTCGTTTGTGTTCAACGACCAGACAAAGACGTCACAGAACCCCACTTGATCAATAAAGCTTTCCTCTTGAATTCGCAATATCTAGATTGCAATCTCAGTTTCTTGCTTGTTCTTCGTTTGTCTGCAGGAAACAAACCTTCGTGGTCAGGTTGATCATGCTCCGGCGTGGTCAATAACCTCTCGGAGTTGGTTTAGCGATTGCTAAGGCGCGACGTCCACGCACGTTCGTAGTCGGATCGTCCAAGTCGACTTCCTCCAAAACGATAGCCACCATCTCATCGAAAGACGGGACACCTTTGCCTTTATCAAGTGGTATCAGATTTGCAGGTTGCTCGGTGAGATTTTACAGTTTTTCGTAGATTAGATCGAGTCTGTTCTTCATACCTACAGTCCACGAAAAAGCCAAAAAAATTAGGGTTAGTTCATCATATCTGAACCAGTCTGAGCCATTGCATAATCTTTTCCGTGTTTGCTTAGTTGAATTTGCGGCTGCATCGTCATGCCAAGTTGCTGGTCTTAGAGTCTAGTCTTTTAGAGTTTCGAGTTCTGGTCATAAGTTGTCACGCCGCCGCCGCAACATCTTCATCGCTACTGCACATACCACCACCGATCCGTATCCATGTACCACCACCAATCTGTATCCATATACCACCACCGCTGCCATATTCTACCACCACATATCCACCACCAATCCGAGTTCTTTTCGTTTTAGATTGGCTTTCGAGATCCATCTAGTTTCGGTTTCGTGTTTCCTTGCCTGAGTAGGTCTCGGAAACAAAACAAAAAAAGTCCAGAGACCCCCGGGCAGTTTTTAGGCCAAAATTCCGGCAGGTGATTTGTTTCCCTATCCTATTTTTGGGCTTTTCTGAGTCTTTTGAGACACGTGCCACCATACAGTTTTTTTACCGCACTTATTCGTTGTCGCTGCCCTGATTCCTAAAAAAACCGTCAATTTTTTTTCGTGCCTATCATCTTAGTTTGACTTGGGAAGTGTTTTGAGACACTCGCCATTATAGTGATTTTCGGCAAAAAAAAAAGCAGCGGAAAAAAAGAGGCGAAAATAATAATTCAGAGTGTGCTTTCCCCTTGATTACGTGCAGCGCCGTGATTTTGTTAGTGTTCTAGGCTCGTGTCTCTAGTACGGTCTAGCCTAGGACCAGCACAGTACCGTTGTTGAGCGTTTATTCAACTTTGCATCTCTGAATTGATTATTGCTGACCCTTTTTGCTACCCATCTTATAAGCCTTCCCAGCTCCACATACATCTACGTCGTGCGTTTGACTCTCCCTGGTAATCGATCCAACCTTTGAGAGTTTTGACTACCACGGTTGCCGATCACCACCTGCTGCTGGGTAAGAACTGGTAAGAATTTGAGTTTTGCTTGACGGATTTGTGACGCCCCACCACCACCATTTTCTAGTAGTCTGTAGGATCATATTTTTGTGTGTTTCTATTGCTGCTAACCATGCCAAGATCACAAGTCGATGAGACTGACTGGGAGAACATGACAAACAAGGAGTTGCATGATAAATTTCAGCAAATGATGGGTCAACAGGTAGCAGATGTCATGACCAGTTTTGACAACGCACTGGCGAGGATGGATGGCATTGAGAAGTCAATTGACACCAAGTTGGATGCCAAATTCGCTGAAGTACTTGCGCGTCTACCTCCACCTGCTGCACCGTTGCAACAACAACAACAACCACCTTCACGTCGTGAAATCGCCCTCCGCAAAGCGAGCCGTGTCCCTCTTCTGCCTGGCCAACCTGTTGGTGCTGCTGTTGATACTTCTGTGGCTCCTGCTGCCGCTGAGGAGGACGACGATTACGTGGGGGATTACGAGGAAGAGGTTGATCAAAATCAGAACTACGTGCAACAACCAACACCACAACAACCAGGTCGTCCACATGCATATAATCGCAATGGTAGGGCTGCACCATACCCTCAGGTACGCGATCATGACCATCTCCCTAAACTAAAATTGAATATTCCACCATTTGAGGGTAGATATGTTCCTGATATATATCTTACTTGGGAGTTAGAAACCGAACAACGTTTTACATGTTTAAAATATCCCGAGGAGAGACGTGTTGCTGCTACTCTTTGTGCTTTCACTAGTTTTGCTTGTGTGTGGTGGTCTGAATATTGTAGATTACATCCGGATAATATTCCAACTACTTGTGCTGCTTTGAAAACTGTTATGCGTACTCGTTGGGTTCCACCATATTATCAACGTGAATTACTTCAAAAACTGCAGCGCTTAAGACAAGGAAAAAAATTATGTAGAAGAATATTATCAGCAATTACAAACTGGCCTGATTAGATGTGGTATTGTTGAGGAGAATGAAGCTATGCTTGCACGTTTTATGGGTGGATTAAATAAAGAGATTCAGACCATTCTAGAGTATAAGGATTATAATAATATCACTCGTTTATTCCATCTTGCTTGTAAAGTTGAATGTGAAGTGCAGGATCGACATGCATTGGCGCGGACTAACTTTTCTGCAGGTCGACCTTCATCATGGACACCGCGTGCATCCTCTACTTCCACACATTCTACTGCACCAACACCTCCATCGGCTGTTACCTCCAGCCGTGATACAAGGAAGCAGGCACAACCACCATTATCTGCCAAGAGCACACCTACTGGGCCTCCACAGAGTTCTTCTTCTTACATGGCATCAACAGGGCACACCAGTGATATTATTTGTGGTCGTTGTAAGGGAAGAGGACATTTTGCGAGAGAATGCAGATCTCAGCGTGTGATGATTGCTACTGAGGATGGTGGATATGAATCCGCTAGTGACTATGATGAGGAGACTTTGGCTCTTATTACACGTGAAGAACACGGTGGAGACGATTCTGATCATGAGACGCAATACATGGCTCCTGAAGATGCTGACAGGTATGAATGTTTAGTTGCTCAACGTTTTTTGAGTGTGCAGGTTACACAAGCTGAGCAAAATCAGAGGCATAATTTGTTCATTACAAAGGGAGTTGTGAAGGAACGTTCTGTTCGCGTGATCATAGAAGGAGGGAGTTGCAACAACTTGGCTAGCATGGAGATGGTGGAGAAGCTATATCTCACCACAATACCACATCCACATCCTTACTACATCCAATGGTTCAACAACAGCGGCAAGGTTAAGGTAACACGTACTGTTCATGTGCATTTTAGTATCTCTACATATGTTGATTATGTTGATTGTGATGTGGTACCTATGCAAGCATGTTCCTTATTACTTGGTAGACCATGGCAATTTGATAAAAATTCTGTGCACCATGGTAGAAACAATCAGTATACTCTTGTTCATAAGGATAAAAATATTACTTTGCTTCCTATGACTCCTGATTCCATTTTGAAAGATGATATTAATAGAGCTAATAAAGCAAAACAGGAGAAAAATAAGAGTGAAAATCAGATTGTGGCAAAAGAATTTGAGCAACAAATGAAGCCTAATAATAAACCATCTACTGTTGCTTCTGAAATTAAATTGAAAAGTGCATGCTTACTTGCCACCAAATCTGATATTGATGAGCTAGATTTTAGCAAATCTGTTTGCTATGCTTTTGTGTGCAAAGAGGCATTATTTTCATTCGAGGACGTGCCTCCTACTTTCACTAACATTTTGCAGGAGTTCGCCGACGTTTTTTCACAAGACGTGCCACCGGGATTACCACCTATTCGAGGGATTGAGCATCAGATTGACTTAATTCCCGGTGCATCGCTACCCAACCGCGCACCATACCATACCAATCCAGAAGAGACGAAGGAGATTATGCGTCAAGTACAGGAGCTACTCGACAAAGGTTATATACGCGAATCCCTTAGTCCTTGTGCTGTTCCTATTATTCTAGTGCCGAAAAAGGATGGTACATCGCGTATGTGTGTTGATTGTAGAGACATTAATAATATTACTATTCGTTATCGTCATCCTATTCCTAGGCTAGATGATATGCTTGATGAATTGAGTGGCTCTACAATATTCTCCAAAGTTAATTTGCGTAGTGGATACCATCAAATTCGTATGAAATTGGGAGATGAATGGAAAACAGTATTTAAAACTAAGTTTGGATTATATGAGTGGTTAGTCATGCCTTTTGGGTTAACTAATGCACCTAGTACTTTCATGAGATTAATGAATGAAGTTTTACGTGCTTTCATTGGACGATTTGTGGTAGTATACTTTGATGATATATTGATTTATAGCAGATCTTTGGAGGAACATTTGGAACATTTACGTGTTGTTTTTATTGCTCTACGTGATGCACATTTGTTTGGTAACCTTGGAAAGTGCACCTTTTGCATCGACCGAGTCTTTTTTCTTGGCTATGTTGTTACTCCACAGGGAATTGAGGTTGATAAAGTCAAGACCGAAGCTATTGAGAGTTGGCCGCAACCCAAAACGGTCACACACGTGAGGAGTTTCCTTGGCCTCGCTGGATTCTATCGGCGTTTTGTGAGAGATTTCAGCACCATTGTTGCACCCCTCAATGAGCTTACAAAGAAGGATGTGCCTTTTGTTTGGGGTACTGCACAGGAAGAAGCAATCACGATATTGAAAGATAAGTTGACACATGCTCCTTTACTCCAACTTCCTGATTTTATAAGACTTTTGAGCTTGAATGTGATGCTAGTGGAATTGGGTTAGGAGGTGTGTTATTACAAGATGGTAAACCTGTTGCATACTTTTCTGAAAAACTGAGTGGGCCTAGTCTGAATTATTCTACTTATGATAAGGAATTATATGCTCTTGTTCGGACTTTGGAAACATGGCAACATTATTTATGGCCCAAAGAATTTGTTATACATTCTGATCATGAATCTTTGAAGCACATTAAAAGTCAAGCAAAACTGAACCGTATACATGCTAAATGGGTTGAATTCATAGAGACTTTCCCTTATGTTATTAAACACAAGAAGGGAAAAGAAAATGTTATTGCTGATGCTTTGTCTCGTCGTTATACTATGCTTTCACAACTTGACTTTAAAATATTTGGTTTGGAGACTATCAAAGATCAATATGTGCATGATGCTGAATTTAAAGATGTATTGCAGAATTGTAAAGAAGGGAGAACATGGAACAAGTTCGTCATTAATGATGGATTTGTGTTTCGTGTTAACAAGCTATGCATTCCAGCTAGCTCTGTTCGTTTTTTGTTGTTGCAGGAGGCGCATGGAGGAGGATTAATGGGACACTTTGGCGTGAAGAAGACGGAGGACGTACTTGCTACACATTTCTTTTGGCCAAAGATGCGACGGGATGTTGAGTGTTTTGTTGGTCGCTGCACTACATGTCAAAAAGCTAAGTCACGACTCAATCCTCATGGTTTATATATGCCTTTGCCTGTTCCTAGTGTTCCTTGGGAAGATATATCTATGGACTTTGTTTTGGGTTTACCTCGCACAAAGAAGGGGAGGGATAGCATATTTGTTGTCGTGGATAGGTTCTCGAAGATGGCACACTTTATACCATGTCATAAAAGCGATGATGCTGCTAATGTTGCTGACTTGTTCTTTGGTGAAATTATTCGCTTGCATGGTGTGCCAAATACTATTATTTCATATTGTGATACTAAATTTCTTAGCCACTTTTGGAGATGTTTATGGGCTAAGTTGGGGACTAAACTGCTTTTCAGTACTACTTGTCACCCCCAAACTGATGGTCAAACTGAAGTAGTCAACAGAACTTTGTCTACTATGCTTAGGGCTGTTTTGAAGAATAATAAGAAAATGTGGGAAGAATGCTTGCCTCATATTGAATTTGCTTATAATCGTTCGTTGCATTCTACTACTAAGATGCGCCCTTTTGAAATTGTCTATGGTTTCCTACTCGGTGCACCGATTGATTTGTTGCCTCTGCCATCTTCGGAGAAGGTTAATTTTGATGCTAAACAACGTGCTGAATTGATCTTAAAAATGCATGAGTTAACTAAGGAAAATATTGAGCGCATGAATGCTAAATATAAACTTGTTGGAGATAAGGGTAGAAAACGTGTTGTCTTTGCACCTGGAGATATTGTTTGGTTACATTTGCGTAAGGATAGGTTTCCTAATTTGCGCAAGTCAAAGCTAATGCCACGTGCTGATGGTCCTTTCAAGGTGTTAGAGAAAATAAATAATAATGCATATAAACTTGAGTTGCCTGTAGATTTTGGGGTTAGTCCCACATTTAACATTGCAGATTTGAAGCCTTACTTGGGTGAGGAAGATGAGCTTCCGTCGAGGACGACTTCAATTCAAGAAGGGGAGGATGATGAGGACATCACTAACAAGTTTACACCCACAGCTCCAACTGACACATATACAGGACCAATTACTAGAGCTCGCGCACGCCAATTAAATTACCAGGTACTTTCATTTCTTGGTAATGAATCTAATGTTCATGAGAATATGATGCTGCCTAAATTGGATACATTTGTCTTGCTTATAAATGAAGGGCCTAGCTTGGACAAGAAGGATGAACATTGGAGCAAGATCAAGCATGGAGATGATGGCATGCGCAAGGGGAACAAGAATGGAGTTACAAGTGATGATTTCAGGACTTTGAAGCCACCATAATGAGTGCGTGAAGCCTTGGACGAAATATGCAAGATGCCACTTCATAAATTTCGTCCAGAGGCTATTATAGGTGCTGTGTCACCTTATTATTGGGCTAGGCCCATGTAATTTCGAAATACTCGAGTATAGGCTGTTTTTAGAGTCTGTATGTGTGGGGAAACAAGAGTTAGGGTTGGTTTCGGACCCCTCCACCAAGGGCCACGAAATTCTCCCCTCTTTCCCCCATATATACAGCCCTTAGGGCGTCGTTTAGACTTTGGGTTTTGTTTAGATTAAAGTTCGCCATAGCTGCAACTTCGCGTACTTCGTTTGTGTTCAACGACCAGACAAAGACGTCATAGAACCCCACTTGATCAATAAAGCTTTCCTCTTGAATTCACAATATCTAGATTGCATTCTAAGTTTCTTGCTTGTTCTTCGTTTGTCTGCAGGAAACAGACCTTCATGGTCAGGTTGATCGTGCTCCGGCGTGGTCAATAACCTTTCGGAGTTGGTTTAGCGATTGCTAAGGCGCGACGTCCACGCACGTTCGTAGTCGGATCGTCCAAGTCGACTTCCTCCAAAACGATAGCCACCATCTCATCGAAAGATGGGACACCTTTGCCTCTATCAAAAATCCATGCGCATGACCATATGTGAAAAGTGCATGTACTAATGAATTTTGTCCTCTGATGTTCTCTTTTCTGTAAGTGGCCTCATCAATAGTATACAATATGGTCTATATCTGAAGGAGCAGTACTGAAATTTGGTCAGTACAGCAAGCTGAATTCTTGCTCTTGAACCATCATCTAAATGTTCCAAGTCTGCATTCTCTAGTAAAACAGCCACTCCACTTAAATTTATCTTGGACTGTTTCCTCCAATTTATCAGGGGTACGAATGCCACCAACAACATGCTCCAGTATGTGATGATCATAAAATTCCCGTTGATCCTGGATTTTACATGCAAGGTATCTACCGATGTACAGTTTCTCCAGACAAAAACAAAATGCCCACTGCCTGACTTGTTCATGAACATCGGTATGTAGTTCAGCCCATATACTCAAATAGTCCTTAGAAACAACACCAACACAAACTTCATTCTGATTCAAATATGCTTGAGTAGAGCCAAACTCAAAGTAACATGTTTGTTCACACTGAATACCCGATGATTGCAACAGTTTTTGAGTACTCATAGCCATGGCCCCAACAATAAGCTCTCTCTCTGAAGATAATGGCCATTCAAACATCAACACCAACAATGCTCTACTAGCACTCATGCATAAAGGATGCAGCCCAGGTTTTACTTGATAAGAAATCAAATCAGTGCACAGCTCCAGCTCAATCGTAATCGAGCAAGTTCCTACCAGGTGGACCCCAAACTTAAATGTACTGATATCATAAGTATCAATTTTGGTTAGAGCAGTAGCTGACCATGGGGCTTGGGTTGCAATAACAAATGCTCCTTGAATATGTCCATAGCTAAAGCAAGCATCTCCCAATAGAATCCATAGGAAGTCTCACACTGGAGCAAACATATGAAAGCCTCCTCCATGGAAATTACCTCACAACAACAAACTGGAATAAAATCCTCATCTCTGAACAAGAATAGCACTAGCCCAACACTGAACTATGAAACATCATGTGGTT
This sequence comes from Secale cereale, assembly GCA_902687465.1. Classification (NCBI taxonomy): domain Eukaryota; kingdom Viridiplantae; phylum Streptophyta; class Magnoliopsida; order Poales; family Poaceae; genus Secale; species Secale cereale. The sequence goes on along the minus strand of LR738713.1, from coordinate 230,231,900 downwards.
GATTATGTATATACCTGAATATGGCTCATCAGGATAGCCGCCATCTGAATGATACTTGAAAGTGGGCCACGGTCTAGGCCTGAACAAGTGTCCTGTGTGACCGATCCTTACTCGTACATGCGGCATTTGAATAATATTTCCAGCTGTTGCACAATCTGGAGGGTGCCTAGACTACAGCTTTGCACCCGACAAACAACAGAAGGACTCTTCCATGGAATTCAACCGACGATAAGGAACTTGAGGAGAACTCACATTACTGAATGGTAATGGTACTAGCTCAACACCGAACCCTGAAACTTCATGTGGCTGGTGATGCGAACCTGAAGATAGTTCCTCGAGATAACCTGAAACTGGATCATATTTGAGCGACCGCCACGGTCTTGGTCTGAATAGGTGTTGCATGTTTCCGACCCACTGTTGCAAAGGCGGTGGCCATGGCTCCTGCCTGATTCCTTGTTGTACTGGTGGCAAGCACTGGGTTGTGTTCTTTTCAACAAGGTGATTGCTATGTTCTGCTTGTGCAATCAGCCACGGGTGCCGCAGGTGTTCTGAATGATCAGGGTGAACCAAACTGAATGGTGCATAGGTTGGAGGAAGTGTACTCATGGCGAATAGAGACTTCATGGAGGCGCTCGCAGGGACGGGGTATTCTGTAGAGCATGTGGTCGGCGACCGTGCAACGAGGTTGTCAGAGATGATGAGGATGAAGCCGTGGTCCCTCTTGCCGGCCTCGCCGGCCATGTGGTCGATGTCGGTGATGGCTGCCACCGTGGTGACAATCTTGGAGGCGACCTCCTGGTGGATGACGTCATCCACAGGCTCGGTATGGGCGGATGTGGCAGTGTCGTGGACCTCGTTGACGCTGGCGATGGAGGCGACCTTGGCCAGACACTCCGTCGAACAGGTGACGGGCACTCTCTCGATGCAGACCGAGGGTGCATCATGGGCGATCGCAGGGGGCTCCAGAGCCTGGGTGGTGGTGGAGAAGATGTCGGGGACGACCGCCGGGACACTGGAGTCGTCGGTGAGGCCGTCATCTGCTCCCGTGGCCATGGCACACGCCGGCTGCGGGGTCGAGGAGCCCGTGAGGACCTTCAACATCAGCACAAACTGCATGTCCACGACGTCGTAGCGCGCCATGGTCCGCGCGTGGTAAGCGTCCAGGTAGGCCTTGAGCTATGGATGCTTGGTGGTGGAAGGAATTGATGAACTCAGAAAAAATTGGGCAAAAATTGGACGAACTCGAGAGGATTTGTGGCGATTCGGAAAGGTGGAAGGAGGCTCTGATGCCACGATGGTAGGAACCCACTCACGAATCACTCGAATTACTCCATTACATGAAGATCAAGCTTAGCTACAGAGATTGGGGAATGAGGAAGTACAAGAGGTAGAGGAGGAGGTAGGGGAAGAGGAGGCCGCCGTTGCCGTTTCTGATCCAAGCCCGGATAACCTTTCGCTACTGCTCTCGCGTGAATACTTGTAGTCAGCCTTCCCTCGGAGTGGTAACCCATCAGGCCCGGCCCATATGCTGGTGGGCTCGCTGCTTCGGCTGCCCGGTTTGTGCTGCCGCCGGTTTGGCTGCCATGGCAGCAGTTTTGGTTCCCATAGCAGTGTTTTTGGTTGATGCGTCTGTGACAGTATTTTGGGTCGCTGACACTCCTCGGCCCACCGCAAATTCTGGCCCGCTCCACACGCTATTATTTTTTAGGAAGCCGATCGCGCGTCGGCCCACCGCAAATTCTGGCCCGCTCCACATGCTAGTATTATTTTTTAGGGAGACGATCGCTCGCCGGCCCACCGCAAATGCAGGCCCGAGAAGTATATTTCTATGTTGGCGTACTACAGACTAATAAATTGGACACACACATTAATTTCAATATCACCTTGTTAATGGCTTCCGGGATAAAATCATCTAAGGCTGCTCGTAATGGGAGTATCATAACTACTATCATGCATACCAACTAGACAATTTTAATGAGGTGACATAGAACTAAATGAACAAAGAGGGGGTTGAGTATCATATCATGATATCGTATCATAATTAATGTTATATAACTATGTGTCATGCATGACAATTAATAAAGTACCATATGATACTAATATATGATACTACACATTAGAGGGATAGTATCATACACTATCATATGCATGATACTAATATATGATAAGCGGGACGAAACCAAAAATATCACCTTGCTTTATTAATAGGTAATAATAAAGTAATAAATATAGGGTGTATAGTTTTTGGCGCAAAAATTAAGAAACATACATGGAGGGATTTTTTTACAAGTTTTGGACGACATTACCCCTGATTAATTGACACGAGTAAATAAAGGAGCTTGCCTGGTATAAGGAAATGTAATCAAATCTTGAAAAAATATCTAAACGAGTGGTGCAACACAATGCACCTTATATTTCGGGTTTTTTTTTCTCAAAAATCTATACACCTTATACGAAGAAACAGAGGGAGAAGATATATGGGGTGTTTGTTTTCATGGACTTTTTGGTAAAGCCTATAAAATGTCCCTTTTAGAGACTTTTTAACCAAATAGAAGGGACTACTAGTGACTAAAAGTTGCTTTTTGAGACTAAATAAAAAGACTCTAAAGGTGATTCTTTTTTGGGACGTTTTAGGACTTTTCCAACAATGCTCCTCCCTGCACCCATTGCCCCGCCGCCCCATGGTATTGTTTAATATGGATAACATGGTCTTTTAATTATTATTCAATAACCTCTAGAGAGGGACTAAGGACATTTTAGTCTCTGAAAACAAACAAAGAGGGACTTTTTAGGGATTAGGGACTAAAATTGGAATTAGAAAAAGTATTAGGACTAATGAACCAAACAGGTCATAGATTTGAGCTCGAGTCAAACCCAACAAAACGTGGGCCCCGCCACGGCCATTGATTGAATTGGCTATTGGATGCCCGGAAAATACGTGCGCCCTACCAACTTTTGCTCTTTCCGACCAAGCCGCACGTTCCTTTCGGACCGATCGGACCGCCTAACCCCAACAAGCCCCCCAAGCCCCTCCGCCGCCGCCGGCCGGCAACCCCAGCCCTCCCTCTCTGGCCTCTCCGCCGTAGCGGCTTTCTAGTTTGCCACCGACCTGGGCCTCTCCCTGAAGCACTGGTCCTCACCTCTCTCTGCGCATCTACTGGTTCGTTTCAGACTGACATTTTTTTGTTCCTGCTAAGCCCTAGAATTGGTTGTCTGGATTGATTTCCTTATTTCCTGTTCACTTTCAAGCTCGGTGAAACCCTTTTATCCTTTGAGAGACGCTACGCCCGTTGTGATATGTTTATGTGAATATTCAAGGGAATTTTGGGGCATATTTGTGGCCTCTTTAGGCTGCGTTCGGTTGACATGGATTTCAAGGGTGTTTCGCAGGGATTGAAGGGGATTAAATCCCATACAAGTCACCCCCACCCCCCCACCCTCTTCCACCAAAAAAAAAAACCCTCCAATCCCCTTGGGACAGGGCGTAACCAAAGAAAGCCTTAGAGTTTGCAGTGGGAGAATGAATTTGAAATGCGGAATGCACATCTGTGTTGTGACTCTGCAAGATAAAATTTGGAGCAGTAGGGCATTTTACCATGTTCTTTTTTACAAAAATCACAGTGCCATGCATGCATTCGTAACAGTTTACGAACAACCATATGGGACATTAATACCACCTGTAGTGTTTTCTAATACTACGATCCCATGAATCTTCAATATGTGTTTTTCCCCTGAAAAAGGGCTGGAACATAATTACTGTTGTTTCATGTCCTATAAGCACATCCTAGTAGTTTCCTTAATCAAATTGATCATTCTAGTGTATATTGCAGAAAGTTGTGTACCATTAGCTTTCCTGCAAATGTTTTTCTGTAACTCCTGTTTTTCTATTGCAGCTTGCATATAATATAGTAGTACAGTAAATATGGCTACAAAAGTTCGCCCACCTTCTACTGACGCAGAAAAATTGGAGGTTGGAGAAATAGATACAAGAGCTCCTTTTGAATCTGTCAAAGCTGCAGTGAGCTTATTTGGTGAAGTAAGGTTTTCATCTGACAAATCAGCTGCACGAAAGCCAAAGGCTCCTCAAGCAGAGGTAGTTACTTTGCAAGTTCAAATACTTAACATGCGCACATGCATGTTTGCCATGATTCACTCGCATAGCATGAATACTGAGGACGCCTACTCCAATCCTTGACATCCTTATAAGTATAATTTTGAAAAAGAAACATATCGTATGTTGTGAAAACTGCTAGCTTGAGAAGTTCTAGATGTTTCTAATCTGTTAAAAAAAAATCATTAATTATATAAGGTAAACGCATTGTGTCATAAATTTCATCACTGAGAATTTCTAGATGTTTCTAATCTGTTGAAAGTATACGTGATAATTTTGGTACTGGTCTTGCTTGTTTATCTCCTCTCAAATGTCTAATTATTTCTCATGCAGCATTTTGTCGTTGAGAAATTTACCCCCTTTATAGTCAATTTAGTTTACAGCATGTTTCAGTGAGTAATATATGCTGTAATTTAGTACCCACCCAATGTTGTCACTTATATATGTTTTCCATTTATTTATTTTAATTGTTGCTGAGGGCGAGGGTGTTCCCCCATTTCGAATTGTCAGGCCTTTACCTTATAGAATTAATGATTTTTTTTTAAGAATGTGGATTGTTTTTAAATTTACATCCTCGTCTTATGAGTCTTATGATGATCCCTATGAATTGTATCCATGTCATGTTTTTCTATCTAGGCTACTTAATTTTGATTGTAATTCGTAGGATCCCTTTGCACTGTTCCATGCAAAAATTCCCATTCATACAAATGTCTTGTAAGAACTCTGCGTTCTCCCTACGGGTGTACTCCCGCCGTTCCTTTATGTAAGGTGTATTATTTTCAGCACGGTGACCAAGGCACATAATTATAGATGTGTTAGGACAAAATTACCCCTGGAAAATTTGTTTGTTAGTGGCAAGTAAATCAGTGAGTCTAAGAAAGTAAGAGATGCATGCAATCGGGAGAGAGATAGTTTCCTTCTTTTGATACAAGGAGAGATACGGGAAATCGGGACTTTCCTCTTTCTGGAGGGATAAAAAGGGAATTATGAGGATTTAGAAGAAATGCACCTTATATTGTGGAATTTTATCAAAAAATAAATACACCTTATATAGAGGAACGGAGGGAGTATCAGACGGAAAAAAATTATATGAGACCAGGTCTCATATAATGGGGCAATTTGATTATTTGCCACCCCTTACCTGGTACATTGACTATTTGCCACTTTTTACTTTGTATTTGATCTCATGACACTTCTTTGTTTGGACTTTGATCTTTTGCCACTTTTCAACACAAAAACAAACTTTGTAAATAATAGACAACATAAGTGAACAAAATAGAGGACTATTATACCCTTGTACCTCTCTGATCCAAACATAACACAGGGGATGGATGAACTAGTACTCCACTCCTCTCCTGCACCTTCCTGCTGCTCCTCACCGGTCGTTGCTGCTCCTCACCGGCTCTTCCTGCCCTGCTGCTGCCGCCGGAAATCTGAAAGTTGAGATGCATTTTCCCGTTGAACCAATGATCCAAACTGCATGAAACTTTCTCAGATTAGTCAAACATATATGAATATTTTACTGTAATTTTTTTGATTTTTTCTGGGTTGTTCGAAAAAAAGTTCAAATTTTGGGCAGCATATTGGCTCAATTTGGACAGCATTTTGCCTGTTATTTCACTTTTCAAGATATGTATGCACAGAACAGAAAATTCAAACATATATTTCCAGATGAACATATTCATACACCATGACACAATATCACAACAATATATAGTGAAATAAAGCAGTTAACATAATCATACACCATCTACCATAAGGCCATAATTTCTGCCATGTTTTACAACCAAAAGCAGAAGGCCGTTGTAACTACCATGTTACAATCAAAAGCATAACACAATACTTGCTGCCATGTTACATCCAAAGTAAAGGATGCTAAGTTTGTCATATTACTACCAAAAGCATAGAGAAGATCAAGCACAACACTAGTACTTCCTTCTCTTCGGGGTCAACTTTCTAGCTTTCGAGCTTGAGGCCATGTCATATGCTATCATGGTGTCCTCCACGGTTGGGGTAGGTTGCTGCGACGCCTCATCAGCCAATGCCATGGCCAACATCCTTCTTGTGACTGGATTGGGACTTCCTTGAAGACTCTGTGGCATAGTGATCATGTGCCTGGTTGGAGTCACAACCACATCAAGTTGTGGTGCTGCATGTGTTGCCTCATCAGCCAACGCCAAAGCCAACATGCTGCATGTATCGAGAAATGTAATAAGTGCAAGTTAAAATAGAGTATGTGGATGTAGTATGTGTATGTGGATGTTTTACCTTCTTGTCACTGGATTGGGACTGCCTTGAAGACTTTGTGGCATGGTGATCATGTGCCTATTGGGAGTGACAACAACTTCAGCCTGTTGGGCTGCCACTTCAGGTTCCGGTGCTGAGACATCATCATCAACTGGATATCTTGGTGCTCTCTTCTTTCTTTTCCTGCACAAGGTAGTACACAGTAAAATAAGTGATGAAATAAACATTGATCATTACAAGTGATGAAATAAACATAGATGATTAAACGTACCTTGGCCTTGGTCCATTCAGCGGACAGGTGGACTGCCTGTGGCCTAAAATGTGGCATCTTTTGCATCTATTCTTGCTGCCTAGCTGTTTTGGTTCCTTCTTCTTTTTAGGACCACCATCACCACCCTCGAGGAAGCTCTTGTACCTGTTTTTTCTAGGCCTTCCAACACTTCTTTTCTTGTCTAATGGAGCCTCCATGTCAAATGGAAATTGTACATGTGTCCATTGAGACCTATCCGTCAATGGCTCAACCTCTCCAGCATATGCTGCCCGAAACTTCTCTAGAGAGAAAAAGTCATGCACATAATCCTCCCATTTGGGGTTCCTTCTATCCAGCAAGAAAGCAAGTGCATGCTCACAAGGCTTCCCTGTGTGCTGCCACTCCAAGCACGTGCACTCGCTTTGGGCAGTTTTCACAACATGTCGCAAGTTGTATTTACTTGTATCCCTCATCTCACAACTTGCAACTCCAGATTTCCCAACTTTCAAATGTTTAAGTCCCCTTGTCCTATTATGAATCTGTTGGATGATGGCTGGAATAATTTTTCCTTTCAGTTTCATTCCAATCTTTCTTCTTTTCTCACGAAGTTTCATGACTAGCTCTCTAAGAGTGTCAGCTAGCTCATCAGGTGGCAACTCTTTGTAATCTTTAATCCAACCATTAAAAGACTCGGCAAGGTTATTATTGATGTAATCACATTTAATTGAGGGGTCAAACATGCATCTCATCCATTTTAAGCTATGGTACCTTGAGAGATACTCATGCACATCAGGTGCTTCTGCTAGGATTTTATTCATATGGTAGTTAAAAACTTGTGGCCTATATGCCCTAGCAGCTGGCCACATTCTGCCAAACACATCTCCTTGGAACTTTTTAGAGAAGTTAGCCATGAGATGCCTAAAACACTCTCTTTGATCTGCATGAGGGAATATTTTTTTGACTGCATTCTCTAAACCTTTACATGCATCTGTGCATATAGCTAGAGGGGAAACAGGACCTAATGCCCTGTTTAGTTGAGACATGAACCATGTCCAATTTTCATCGGTTTCACCATCAATGAATGCAAATGCTAGAGGATACATCCAATTATGCCCATCTAATGCTGTACAAGCTGCTAAGTGACCTCTCCATTTACCGGTGAGTGCAGTTGAATCTATACTAAGATATGGTCTACAACCGGCTTTAAAGCCATCAATGCAAGGTTTAAGAGCCATAAAAAAAGGTTAAAGCGAACAATACCGTGAACCATCTTCATATCCACCTCTACAATGCTGCCTGGGGATCTCTTCTCAACCTCTGCTTTGAAGTTAAACAAATATTGAAAACTCTGCCTCATGCTACCATATATCTCTTTCTGTGCTATATCTTTGCCTTTCCACACTGTATGATACTCAATGGTTGTGCCATATGTATCTTCCAACTGCCCCAACAGCTCTTTGCATCCAATAGTAGGGTCACTCTGTATAATGGGTACAGTCCTCTGTGCTACCCATCCTTGAGATGTCATGCTGCTTTTTATTCTACCAGTAGAGGAGCACTTGTGCTTCACGGAAATCTTGGTAACCTGCAATACAAGATGAAACACATCACAACATAGGAAAAACTTATGAAAAACATAGAAAAAACAGCAACAATAACAATGCTTAAATAAAACGTTAGTACCCTTATGCTTTGTCCATCAGTCCTTATTCTAGCTGTAATCCTCCATGGACAACCCTTGGCTCTACATTTGCCAAGATATCTTTTCTTATCAGTCTTATATCCCCAAATATCAATTTCCCTTTTAATTGCATATTGTCTGATAGCCATCCTAAAATCTTCCATTGAAGGAAACAAAGCACCAAGATACATCTGCGGGTTCTCTTTGTCATATGCAATCTCCTCCTCTAGTGGCACACTATCATCAACAGGAATGGCAGCCTCAATGAAAAGTTGACGATCCTCCTCATCGGTCATGTAAACTTCCTCACTAGGTGGAGAAGGTGCTGGCTCGGGGACCGCCTCATCGTTGATACCAAGAATATCACACATATTCTCTTCGGTTATGGGAATGTCAACATCATTGATACCAAGAGGATCGCACATATTGTCATCACATATGGGAGGAGCTATCTCAATCAAGCTCCAATCTATGGGTGGTTCTTCCTGAGTAAGCACAGAGGACTCACATCTCTCACTACTATCAACCACATCACAAACACTTTGAAATTGCATTGTGGCTGGGCGGTCAACATCATCCGGTGAAAACTCAATATCATCTGGAAAAACTCTATACTGACTCCCCATTGTTTGTGCCAGCTCAAAAGCTGACAAGTTTGAATTATCAACAACCATAGATGAGCTAGCACTGCATTCTACAGAAGTGTTTGTTGCTGCCTTCTTACTAGCAGCACTTTGCTTTTTGGGAGCTGGTGGGTTTTTGGGTTTTCTAGGAGCTGGTGGTTTTTTGGGATTTTTTGGGGCAGTTGGCTTTTTGGGAGCCCTCTTCTTTCCTACTTTCTTTGCATTGGGTGCCTCCAATGTAACAACCTCAGCTAACAGAAATGATTTCTTGGCCTCAAAGTCCTAATGATTGCCAATAAAGTGCGAATTCAGTTGTTGACCATTAAGTACAAGATCAACAGTACTCTCAACGGTGTCTAATGCAAACAACCGCACCTCTTGGCCAATCCCCATTTTGATATGTTGTGCCACAGCTTCATTGAAGCTAACCCATGACATACCGGAAATGTTAAAATCAAACACAACGTCATGCTTGTCAACAACTTGCTCGCTTCCATCATCAAGCTTGTAGACATAAGGAGCTACTCTAATAGTTAATGTGAACACCAGAGGCGGCCGATGCGGCCTACTCGACAATGACCAATAACGAACAACATACGATGGAGTTAGCGTCTGTTCACTAACGTGCATTCAGATGAGCACCAAGAAGCTACTTTGCTTTCTCACCTCGGATTGGGAACAAACAAAGGAGGAAAGTCGAAGCCGTCTGCAACAACGTGCTCACCCCTCTCTGGTTCAGCCATCTCCAACACCTAGCTCATCTGAGTTATGTGGTCTGTAACAGCAAGAAATCAAGCAAACATCATGAGATATGCAACAACAAGTAAGCAACTATACAGAACGACTTAGAACAACAACAGGGTCAACTTGCTCGTGTACAGCACATAGCGGCGCCGGCGACAGCAGAAGCACACAAGCAGCGGTGGCACACAAGTAAGCAACTATACAGAACGACTTAGAACAACAACAGGGTCAACTTGCTCGTGTACAGCACATAGCGGCGCCGGCGACAGCAGAAGCACACAAGCAGCGGTGGCACATCACAACCAAGCCAGAAGCCGCCTCGCCGCCGCTCCGCCTGCCCTAGGGCTGGCCGCCGCTCCGCCTAGGGCCGGCCGGCGCTCCGCCGCCGCTCCGCCGAGGGCCGGCCGGCGCTCCGCCGCCGCTCCGCCTAATACTTACCCTAACCCTAGGGGCGCCGCCGGGGAGATGAGCGAGAGGGAGGGAGGGAGCGGGAAAGAGGGAGGGAGCGGGAGAGAGGGGCTCACCAGGGCCGTCGTCGTCGTCCAGTGGGCTCGTCGCCGTCGTCCAGTGGGCGCGCCGCCGTCGTCGTCTGCGTCCCGCGTTCTAGCGAGCGAGGGGATGAGAACGAGACGAACGAGCTCCTCTGTTCCTGGTCAATCGAGATGTAAGGGTAAGTATGTCTTTTTTTGTGGGACCCATATGACAGGGGGCAAAATAACAAACAGCCAGGTAAAGAGTGTCATGAGATCAAATACAAAGTAAAAAGTGGCAAATAATCAATGTACCAGATAAGGGGTGGCAAATAATCAAATTGCCCCATATAATGCACGTGAGACCCATTCTGATG
>LR738713.1:230202803-230221387 GCA_902687465.1 Secale cereale | reverse complement strand
CAAATCACAAAGCATCTAATCTCCTCCCCCTCTGATTTCAGGTGGGGTGGGATGGGTGCTTTGTGATTTGTGAATGCCACGTGTCATCCATCAGGATGGGTCTCACCTGCTAATCCGTGAGACCTGGTCTCATAGAATTTTTTTCCGTATCAGACACCCGTTGGTGCAAACCCTATGATTTCCAATCCTTTATGGCCCAGGAAGACATGCCATTGCAATTATGGTTTTCATATTCCTCTATGGAACCTTTGAAATCAAAGATACCCTTAAATTTGCAATTTCCCTATCAGATCAATCTGCTTACAGTCCTACACATATGTACAACAGCAAAGCCTTCAGTCCCAAACAAGTTGGGGTAAGCTACAGTTGAAACCCATAAGATACCGAAATCAAGTCATGGTTCTGGCACGTGGATAGTTAAGTTCCACACACCCTGTCCATGCCTAAATCTTTGGTGATATTCCAGTCCTTCAGACATGACATGCAGATATTTCAACCAACCAAAATAAAATACCACATTTCAGCCCCAAACAAGTTGGGGTAAGCTAGATTTGAAAGCCATAAGATATCAAAACAAAGTAGCTAACTTCCACGCACCCCTGTCCATGGCTAAATCTTTGGTGATATTCCAGTCCTCCAGACTTGACATGCAGATATTTCAACCAATCAACATACCATACCCACCTTGCCATGCAATGCAGCAGCCACACATGATAACATCTTCGTTGTGTTCCTGGTTGAATATCAGGTAGCCTAATATTCATGGCAGATAACTTTCTCTTTGGCCAGAGAATTGTGTCATTTATGTAATTAGTACCAGTGGGAACTGGAGTTACTGGACTAATATTTTAAATTGGTCTGTTTTTTCCATTTTTTGTTTTGTTTAATCCTTGGGAATGGAGGAAAAAAGGACGACTTGTTAGAAATTGCAATTGAAATCTTGCTCAACTGTACTAGTTTTTGCAGAAGGGACATATAGGCAGATAGTCGAACATAATCTGTATGATGGACATTTGTATCACATTTTCAAATAATCAACCAGCTTAACCGCCCACTAGCTCTACATTTCCTGGCCTAAACTTCTTGGGTCTTCTTTCCAGTTATTTCACCTCTTCCCCTTTTTCATGACTTCTGATATTACTTGTACTGTCAGTCAGGAACAGTTTGTTGTCTTTGCCCCTACATATATATCTGACTTATGCAGTTCACATAATTACTGATGCAATTACATCGCATAATTGTCATATCTCTTCCTTATTATTCATGCAACACAGTTCACTGGATCTATTTGGTATCTGATTATCCGAATATACTCTGACTCTGATATTTGAAACATACTTTCGGCAGAGGGTGTTAGCTAAGGAGACCGAACTTCATTTGGCCCAGAAAGAGTTGAATAAATACAGGGAACAACTGAGTAATGCTGAAACAGCCAGACTACAGTCCCTCTCCGAGTTGGAGAAAGCTAGAAAAACCGTTGATGAGCTAACTAGTAAGCTGGATGCAATCAATAAATCCAAAGAGATGGCTATTCAAGCCACGGAAGATACAAAGACTCGAACCAAGCAGCTTGAAGGAGGCAGCCCGAAGGAAGCTGTTCGAAAAGATAGTCCCTTGAAGCAGGAACTGGACAGTGCAAGGCAACAGTATGCGGTTGCTCTGGCAGACCTCGATGTAGCCAAACAGGAGCTGAGGAAGCTCAAGAAGGATTTTGAAACCTCATTAGATATGAGGCTGTCTGCTGCCCAGAAGGAAGAGGAATCATTGCACTCGATAGAAGCCAATAAGGAAAAGGCTTCTCAACTTCGTAATGAGGCTAAAGCAATTCAAGAATCGCTTATGCACATGAAGGCAGCTACAGAACAATTACAGGAAGAAGAGTCGCAAGTCCTTGTTGAGAAGGATGTTGCCAGGAATACATATAAACAGGCTTTGGAAGAAACTGAGAAGAAATTGTCGTATTTGAGAAATGAATTTGATCCTGCTGCTTATAAAACGCTTAAAGAAAAGCTAGATGAGACCAACTCTGAGATTTCATCAATGCAGAAAAAGATCGAGGATGCCCGTGCTCTAGATTTAGAAACTGTTGCTGCTATCACCACAGAATTGGATGATGCGAAGGAAATGCTGCAGAAAGTAGCTGAAGAGGAAAGCACACTTCGGAACTTAGTAGAATCGCTGAAGCTGGAGTTAGCAGCTGTAAAGCAGGACCACAGTCAACTCAAAGAGAAGGATACAGATACTGAATCCATTGTTGCAGATCTACATGTCAAGCTTCAGAAATGCAAATCTGAGCTTGAGGTAGCTGTTCGTGCTGAATCAGAAGCTGCAACAGCTTCTGATGACTTGATGCTAGCTCTTCAACAGCTGTCGTGTGAGTCTAAAACTGCCCTGCAAGAAGCTGAAATGATGCAGAAGAGTGCAGCAGAGTTAAGAATTGAAGCTGAAGCAGCACGTGTTGCGTTAACAGAAGCCGAGGAAAGGTTGCAATCAGCTTTGGAAGAAGCAGAAGAAGCAAAAGCAGCTGAAGCGAAGGCCCTTGATCAGATAAAGCAACTATCAGACAGAGCAAGTGCTGTTCAAGCTTCAACTTCTGAACCCGGAGGAAAGGTCACAATCTCAAAAGCGGAGTTTGAATCTCTTAGCCGTAAGGTAAATGAGTCAGAGAAGTTGAGTGAGATGAAAGTAGCTGCTGCCATGGCACAAGTGGAAGCTGTTAGAGCCAGTGAGAATGAGGCAATACAGAAAATGAAAACTGCCCGGAGAGAGATGGAGGACATGGAATTAGCAACAGAGGAGGCACTGAAGAGGGCGGAGATGGCTGAAGCAGCAAAGAAGGCTGTAGAAGGTGAGCTTAAGAGGTGGCGTGAAAAGGAACAGAAAAAATCTGCAGAGTCCGTGTCTTCTGCAGAAGCGCAAGCACACGCAACCACACCTTCATCTGTACACAAGGCTCCTGCTGGAAAACCCACCGAGAAGAATGATGGGCACCAGAGGAGCAACCGAACGCTGTTGAGGAAGGGCTTTGTGCTGCCAAACATCACAGGCATGTTTCATAAGAAGAAGGGCCATGTCGATGGCAGTTCTCCATCATACCTTCCTGGGGGAAAATCTGTATGATATCATCGTGGCTTTTCATTCTCATTGATATTTTTGTGGTTCTCGTTCATGTTTCCACTTTGTATAATATAGATGGTTGGATGCCATACTTTATGTAATATATTTGTGGTTGCATGTAGTATGTTCCTGACATAACTGCATCCTATGTATTAATGTCTTATCTGGTTATTTCTAACTCCTTTTTCGGCTTCTGATATAACTACCGGTAGTTTTTCTGCTTCTCCAAAAAAAGAATTTTTTTCTCCTTATATAAACACGATATAACCACATTTGGCGAAAATGCTAAATGGCTCGTACTGGCATATAGTACTATTATCTGGGCCGTTGGTCCCCCTCGAGATGCCCGCTACATATATATATTCAACTCTGTATTTGGATGGGCTGCTCTGTCTTGCACAGTGCACGCATGGTTTGGCTTTTGTCATTTAATTGGCCCAACCACTACTACGATAAACGAGACCATGGTCCACTACGACAACGATAAACCGCTGGTCCACCAGCTAACTCCGTCCACCGCTCGCGGAGCTAACGGTTGTCAGACGTACGGTCGAGCATACGATACGCTACAGTTCTAGGCTCCCATCCTCCGCCCCCCTTGCAATACGCCATTTTCTAGCGCTCGCACTGTCCAGAAGTGTACATGCAGCAACACCGTAGCTAATTATATTCGTTCGGGGCGGGTTTGGCTAGCTAGCAAAATCCTAGCCGCCGCCGCCAAGAGAGCCAACTTTCCGGCACCGTTTCCCGACGGCTCTGCTCCTCCAGCGACCTCTTGGTCGTCGGTCGTGAGGGGGTCGCCGGATCCGCAAGTGTGGATCGTTTTTGCTTTAGGTTTAGAACCCTAATAGTTTGGGTTTTTGGATCGTCCGGCGTTTTGGCTTCGGCGGCGGCGACGGCGATGCTGAATAAAGAAGCTCCAGATTCTTCTCCGGTGAGGCGATCGTCTCTATGGTCGGTCATGGATTTGGGAACCAGTATGTTCAAGCGGGGATATCGTGGCGGCGACGACATCTTTGTGGTGGACTTGTGTCCTTGGGCTTGGCCGTTGCGACAGCGTCTGCTCCAGCGTCGGTGCGGAGCTTGGGAGGTAGTTCGGGACCGGATGCAGATTGTGGTCTGCATCAACGACATCTGGAAGACGGAACGTGTGCTGGGTTCGTGGTTTATGGATGTCAGGTATGGTTCCTACTTCGGCGTCTTGGTTGTGGTGGGTTGTTAGATCTGAAGTTCGATGGCGTGTCCGGGGTGCTGCCCTGATCTGATTTGTTCAACGGCAATAGCTTCATCTTTGATGAGCCATCTTGGAGGTCCGCAAAGCTGCATATCAGCGATGGAGCCGTGTCAAGCTCGGGTGAGGAGGTGATCCGTCACTTTTTTGTTTGGTTGCTGCTGTAGTGGTGTCAGAGGCAGGTGACGGATATTGGTGTCAAGCTTAGCGATGTTCTGCTATCTTTTCAGTTTTGTCAAGGTCTTTACGTGACTTGTAATTTGATCTTTATGATATAAATAAGACACGTATTACTATGAAAAAAAAGCGCTCGCACTACCCCCACCATAAATGCGACAAACAAGCCGATCGAGGCTTCTGCACGAGCGGGATAATGGGATCATATGGTAGTACGAGCCAAAATGCCGCGTCACATTTGATCAGTTCTAGTTTGATTTCATATAATATGTGTACAAAACCATTTGATTTCACATAAATTTATTTCGAATTTTGAGTTCTTATTTGAATTTGAAGTTTATTTGAGTTTTTTTTTGAGTCAATTACACCACCGGTGCTTGAACTTGGCGTGGAAAATCACTTTAATGCTAAAACTTGTGGTGTACATTGAATCGGTGCAACAACTTGGTTTTCTTGTGCAAATACGATGCAAAATGCAATTGAATACGCCCACATGGCTGACTAGGCGTGACAGGGTGGCATGGGCCCCCCTGTCAGTAGTACAAAGTGTATATAATCACAAAAACTAGTTTTGCTCTGTCTCAAACACAAGTACTGCAGCGTGCACACTGAAGTTACTAGCCACTGCAGCCCCAACATTTTGCACAGACATATTGGATAGCTAGCTTAAATATCTTATAACAATGACACTCACTGGGCATGGACTGCAGTTAGTGCGGCTCATTCTGTATGCGGTATTTATTTTTAAGATATTTGCAAAATACATGTAGTAAGTAATAAAATAATGTTCAAATATTACTATGCTACAAATATTATTCACGAAAATTTATGGTTAGTAAATAAAAGAATTCGAAATGTTTAATGAATACGAACATTTTTGTACACTCGTGGCTCATATTTAAATTATACAAAATATTGAATAAAAAGATTTATTAAATATTTATGACCATCAACATCTGTATAATTTTCACTTGTGACCTATATAATTTCTTTACATAACTTAAGTATTACCACTATTGAATATTCATATCAACATTTTATTTTCTAAATTATGAATATTTTTATTATACATTACTTTAAACGACATACCTGTGAGTTATAAAATTATGTGTATAAATGTTTAAATGTTTATATAATTAAGAATAATAGTGTATATGAATTATAATTTAAGAGATACTTGTATTCTTTAATTATACAAACATTTTTTATAATTCATAAACTAAGTACATGAATATTTCAAAATAATACATGACAATTATTAAGTGAGTTATTTCATTGTTATGTATATAATATTATAACACACCGATATAACACACCAGTATATATTTTTCTATTTGTGTGTTAATACATGTTTTTTTAGAAAACACACAATCTTTAATAAAACAACTTCTTGAGCCAACATAATTTTGTTCTAAAGGATGACTAGTTTTAGTAAAATTGTAATTTTTTTTACTTATATGAGCATTTATTTGAATATGTACGAACTTGTTTAAATGACTTATACAAATATTTTTATATTTCCTAATTTAGTTATGTGTATAGTATAAAATTAATAATTCAGTATTTTACGAAATCACAAGAAAATTTTCTAATTGGAGTGGAAGGATCGGTTACAGGTCTTTATGTGGTCGCTAGTTCGAGTTCCTAAGCAAATCTTTTTTAACTTGTGTGTATCAAAAATCTTAAGTTTCATTCTTTAAGGAAAATTGTATAAAAGATATGTATTCATATGAGACAACAAATTCCCAAGGCTGGGGTGGCTAGTTGCGCACGCCCTGTACCAACAGGTCCTCGGATTGAGTCCGCAGTTGACCAATTTTGTTTTTTCTCATATAATGTATGTAGGGTGCTGAGACAACTAATTATTTTTACCCATGTCACTAGCTTTTTTGTGACTAGAAAAATGTTGAGGGTGTTTTGGCAAACAAGCAGGCCAAAAGTCTCCAACATTGGGTCGCTGACATTGGACCCATGCCAAGCTGTCACACCTAGTCAGCCCCGTGGGCGTATTCAGTTGCATTTTACACTGTATTTGCACGGCTAAGCCAAGGTGTTGCACCGGTTCAATGTACGCCGCAAGTTTTAGCACTAAAGTGACTTTTCACGCCAAGTTCAAGCACCGATGGTGTAATTGACTCTTTTTTTTGCGGGGAGAAGTTTATTTGAGTTTGGGAGACTATTTAAACTAATTTTCAATATCGTAATGAAAAAAATGAGTGGAGATAATATGACTTCTCCAAATAATAGTGTTGGAAATGTTTTAAATAGGCTCCATTGCATTTGGGATATTTCAAAACCATTTGTGACATCACAAGCGTGATAAGCAACTCAAAACCAATCCACAAAAAAATCATGGTTATTTATAAAACCCTATATACTTATTTTAGAGAAATTACAAATGCCTAAATGAGCCGTCGGCGAAGTAAAAATTATTTACTAAGCTTAGTTTCGGCTGGAAATAATTTTCCTAGGTCCAATATACTTATTTTGGTTTATTGTGATTTTTTTTTGGATTTATAGGAAACGGTTTGGTACTCCCTCGATAAACTAATATAAAAGTGTTTAAATTATTATTTTAGTTATCTATAAACACTCTTATATTAGTATACAGAGGGAGTAATATTTAAAAACCAAAACCATTTTTGTCATCTAGAAAAAGAAAAGAAATCAGAAATATATACTTAGGTCGGTTGTTTAGTTTAGCAACCGCCAGTTATCGACCATGTAATTAACGCCTTTGTAGATGGGTATAAATACCCTATTCTTCAGTCAATGCAATCACTGTTCATTCCAATCGTTCTCTCCTCTTTCTCATTTTCCTCCTCTTCACACGTTATCAGGCACTCTGCTCTCGATTAGAGAAATAGGCCACAACGGAAGAACGACGGCGGATGCACTCGCGCATCGCAACAAATCGCCAGTGACGCAGTCGAACCTTTGTCCGTCGATGCGGCACCAAGGCCACGGCCCACGGCTGGCCCTCCGGCACGCACACGGCCTCCTCGTTGCAGCACAGCTCTGGGACAGGAGGCAGCGGCACGCCGTCGGCGCTGCGACGCCCTTCGGCCTGCGCGTGATGCACGGCGCCCCTCGGCCCCAGAGGCCGACGCGGCGAGCCGGGATCCGGTGTTCGGCTCCTACGCCTCCACGCGCATCCGTGGCTCCCGGCGGCTACCGGCCACGCCCCCCCCCCCGCCATGACGGTGCACGAAGCATCTCCATGCTCCACGGCCGCTCACGGCACGGCGGTCGCAAAGACGACGGTGGCCAGCACCCATCCTGGCCCGGCTCTTTGCGGGACGGCGCGCAGTCTACTGCTTGGCCGCCCTCTCTACGCTGCCGTTCCACCCGACGCGACACGGATGACAGCGGCCAACTCCAGGCGCACAGCATGGAGACATCCCACGAGGACCTTCAATGGGCAACGCGACCACCCTTTCTAATACTAATTCTTCAGGAGTCAAGGCAGAGATGTGGTCTGTGCAATGCCAAACTAACTGAATCTTATCTCGTTCGTGGCTGCACAGAGAACGACGAGAGAACCTTATCTCTTCGGTCATTTGGCATTTTAGCACTTCTTGTTATCCTTAATATCACATAAGTTCTATAACTAGCACATATACGCACACGGGCTCTATGGTTTTATGCAGTCAAATCAATCCTTTGTTATTTTGTTGTATTGAAGCCTTGCAGGCCATCAGGCTTAGTAGTACTACTACTTCAACATAAGCCATCAGGCTTAATGTTATTTCAGATTTTGATTAATACCTTGTTGAATCATATTGGTTGAGTCCCAAGGCATTTAGCCTATGTTATCGGGTGCATCGACCATTCCATCCGGAATGGACCCCAAGATACAAGCATTCTTTATGACAAGTGCAACAACTATGTTTTGCAGTTGATTTTCTTCTTCTTGCAAATCATGATGTAAATTCAAAACAACGATTGTGAAGTGTCATACTTGATATGACTACATCATATTTTATTTGCGAATCACAAGGTATGATGGCATCTACTGTGTAATTTGCAGATTATCCATCACTACGGCGAGGTCTACGTCTTGTCATTTTGATAAGATGACTACCTTCAAGTGCTCCTTCAAATATTAATGTGACTATTCCAAATGTTATTTGTGAATCACAAGGTATTGGTGGTATCTACTGTACCATTTGCAGATTATCCACCACTACTGTGAGGTCTACATCTTGTTATTGTAACAAGATGACTACCTTCGAAGTGCTCTTCCAAATATTAATATTATATGTGACTACCTCAAGATATCATAAGGTAATACTGACATCTACTGTAAATTTTGCAGACTATCCACTATTACTGTAAGGTCTACATCATGTCACTCTGACAGATGATTACCTTCATAGTGATTTCATATATTTAGCATAACATACGGTAATACAATTATGAACATCTACTGACAGAAGTCAGACTATATTTTCTATTGCTGCGAGATTTACACCATATTGGTGATTATCTTCAAAGTGTTATCCTATAAATTGAGGTCTACACATATGATTATAAAGCATCAGCTATTCTAAAATTTGCTCCTCTGAGGAAATTGGTGTTGTTGTTCACTAAAATTATTTACTCTCATATTAAATATTATTCATGTGCAATCACTATATGCCGAAATGGTATTGTGTGCTAATATCAAGTATTCAAGCCTCATTTTGCTTGAATACGTCAAAGGAAACTACATGCACATTTGCATATAATCGTGTTTGACTTCTATTACATTGGTAAAATACATGGCAGTGAAGCCTATGTCACTATATATAATTATAGTGTTGTCCATCCATCAAGATGGATCCCATAATTATGGCAACGATTGAGTGTCTCAACACTTTTGCAAAGTCCACATCACAGTGTGGTTATACTTTCATAGTGACTAACCAATGCTAAACATGCAACGTCTATGCTTCTGGCAGTGACTTTAAAGTTGCAACATTCATATGTATTTTATGTGTCACCAACTTCACTTAGTTCTCAAACTAAGTACATAATGGATGAATTTTTATTCACCCTGAATATTTCCCTTAATAGAATGAGCACATCGTGGATGACCACCACTCAGTTTTCAGGACCTCAAGTCCATTGCACCTCACACTTCTATCATTTAATCAACTTCAAGTTGAGATTCAATGATAAAATATTTTAATATGTAGATTCAGTTGAAAAGCCTTAATACACTTTACATCCTCATATGGTACTACCATTTTCTATGGTAAAGAAACATAAATTTCTTAAAATGACCAGATTCACCCAACGGGTACTATAACATTATTTGAAATATTTGCTAGTAATGAGAATACTATGCAAGTTAGTGTTAACAAAATAGAACCATGAGGAATTCGAAGTAAAATGGAGGCTAATAGACAACCAAAGACATAATTATCTCTTAATAGGAATTGATCATTTTCAAATGATCAAAAGACAACTCTCAAGTTTGTCAAATGTGTGGTTATATAAATATTGTAGCTATGATTACCAAACCCTCAAACATATGATCGAACCACACCACAAATTTATTAAAAGGCCAATAAGTTCAATGGGATAAAATTGAAAATTTACAAATAACAACCAGATTCTGGTAAAGGATTGTTCTCAGAATCTTCATCAGAAGGAGGACCAACATCTAGTGCGAAAAATGGAGGATGAACTCATTTGCACTCAATAATATCGGAGACCTCAGGTAATCTCCTAATTATCCCAACATGTTATCAGCTGATACTTGTACTACTACATGTAGTAAGATGTCCAATATCATATCACTTGGATACAATATTTGATAAATTTGATAGTATGGTTCAATTCATACTCACTATTGTTGCGTACACAATAATTTTCTAAGTATTAATAAATTGAATATTAGGCTTGATAGCCTTAGCTATCCTGGTTTGGGGATGATTAGAAAATTATTAACAATTATGTTGGTCACAACTTAACAAGTTGAAAAATATTCCCCATATCATCAAATTATATGTGCACCACATGTGCCATAGGGGAAATCTGTTTTAAGGAACTCTCACCTTAGCTATCCTGGTTTGGGGATGATTAGAAAATTATTAACAATTATGTTGGTCACAACTTAACAAGTTGAAAAATATTCCCCATATCATCAAATTATATGTGCACCACATGTGCCATAGGGGAAATCTGTTTTAAGGAACTCTCACCTTAAAATTCTAAATGAGCCACTTATTCTTCCTTGAACACACTCAAAAGATATATGTGGAATGTTGGACCATTATCTGGGATAATTTAGACACTTCATGGTACTCATATACACATTCATAAAATGTTTTTAAGTGTGTCTCTTATCACACATAACCATGATCTTACCCAATAAATAACTTAACTTATCAAAGTAGGAGCAAATTCTCCTAAACAAAGGATAAACCCATTCCAATGGACAATGTCGTTGAACTCATTTCACGAGAATTTTCTAATTGCATTCAGTACCCTATGTACATACCCAGAATGGTTTAGCTAAATTTCTTATCAAAGAGAGTTAAATGAATTACATGACCACTTTTAAAGAATTGTAAATTTACCAGCCTCTTGCTGGACACATATGGCCTTACACACCGTAAGTATGATCTAAATCATACCAACTGCATATCATACTACTTTCCCCTTGTAGTTACTACGTGGAAACCAACAAAGTATTTCTTATCTGCGATAATTCGGTTACATGCCGATATCACTACTCCAGCGTACATCAATGGGCACTCACGAAAATTTGGGATCTATGTGAGGAATAACAATTTACCCGTCAATCAAAATTATTCATAGCCCGTATGCTGATTACATCAGCAATAAAGATATTTTTCGGCATTAGGGGGAGATAAGTACCACAAAGAATGCCCATAAGTAAATTATAAATGTTATTGACATTCTATCCTTTTATCCACGTACTCAAAGAATCTGAACTAAAAGTTTAGATAATTATATATTTGCAACACATTGCAAATTTGCCACATACATTTACTGATAACAAGGTGTCACTAAATTCTATATTCCTGCAGTAAAGTATCAGAAAGAGTGGAGGTACCTGATAAACCATTCTTCTCCCCAAATGAGAGCAAGAGGGGGAGAAAAACTGACATGATGAGATATAAGTTCTCATATGCTTCCGCGAAAACAAAGGAAATCAAATTCTCAACCAGTAAATGTAATCCAACATCAAGTTGAAAGACACCTGACTGGATGCTCATCATCCAAAGCCTGACACAAATGTGCACAAATATTTTAGTGCCGGGACATCGAAACACCTTGACTCCATTTGTTGTAGGAAATCACAAGGAGTTAAAAATGAATACATATTTTATCCACAAACTTCAATGATTCCACCAGGATCATATAAACTAAAGACTACATTTGTCGACATATGTTTCTTCTCAAATTACTAAAACCTTTTGGGCCCAGAACTAAAATTCATGGTAGAGTGCCTCTTGCACTCATATTGGTTCACATGAAAGGAAGCAAGTAATGAAGAATAACACTTGCTCTACAAACGAGTGGTATTACCACAATAATACCTACTCCTCATAAGTATCTTCCATATGAAATACTAAAAACTTCTCATTCATATACAAAGTCAATGAGGTGGTGAGAAAGCGAGGCTTGTAGCAAAAGGGTTCACGCAGAGACCCGACATCAATTATGATGTACCATACCCTCTTGGTATGAGTGGAATTACGTTTCGATACTAAGTATCATTCGCAATAAAATAATAACAATATCCATGCAGTTAATGGATGTAGTGACTACATAATCATATGGATCACTCATTTCGGATATCTATATTAAAGTCCCTAAAGGGCTTACAATTCCGAATCCAAAGACAAATCGCAACATGTTTTTGTGTAAAACTTCAAAGTCACTCTATGACTTGAAGTATTCGAAAATCATATGATAGTACTGACTAAACGAGTTCCTTCTTCAAAAGGATTACTCGAATAATGATGATTGTTTATGTGTTTTAATAAAGAAATCAAAAATTCAATTTCCTTACATCACCTCAGTGTATATTGATGACCTAATCATCGATGTCTATACAAGACATAAACATGCACAAAATCATCTCAAGATGGGAAATTTGGATTCAACCAAATTTAGCTTAAGTATACAACTTGAGCATTCTCTCAAGAATACATATCAGTCTACATATATCCAAAACATATATGAGAAGTTCAATGTGGATATATCATGTAAACAAAAGACATGTAATATGTTCACACTACCCCTGATAGGGTACACATCCATTCATACCTAGGGGTGATAATGAAGTGATATCAGGACCTGAAGTTCTATATCTCATTAATGTCAAAGCACTCATATAATTGCAAACTACGTCAGGCCTGCCACTATATTTGCTATCTTTGTTCAGAGTGCAACCCCCAACAAAAGGTATATGGCCAATATAAGAAATATTAGCTTATATCACAAGCTCACAATAAATCTTGGATATTTCCATCAGGAAGTACAAGATATGACCATGATATGATATAATGATATTGGCTCTTTCTTTGATCCCAACAGTGCCATATCAATGACTGAATTTGCGGGAATAACCTTCATATGGAAGTCATCTAAATGGGCTTTAATGGCTATTTCTAGTTATCATTCTGACATAATTGCTTTATGTAAAAGCATTACAAATATGCATGGCTCGGTAGAATGATTAACCACACTCAAAATCATGTGGTTGAGATTCATCTGAATCACATAACTTGATTTATCAAGACGCTATCACTTGTGTTACTCAATACCTACAGGTTATATGAAGAGCAATATCATAAAGCACATTGCTCAAAAAATTATTTATCCTCACAAATTATAGAAAGTGAGGAAACAATATCAAACGAAATACTATGAAAATCCAACAGATTATTCACAATGTCATGATCATATCAATGAAATTGGTATGAGACATCCTTCGGATTTCTAAACTTCAGCGGGAGTAATCTCCAAAATTATAACCTGTTTACAATCATCAGATTGCATATATTGTACCCTTTTTCCCTTCATGAGTTTTTCCCTAATGGTTTCTCATTAAAGGTTTTTTAATGAGACAATATGAACACAAGTGCCTGTATATGTCATATCATTTTCTCCTTATATTTTTCTCACCGGGTTTTAAATGAGTTTTCAATGGCATATCAGATCACACTCTTTTCCTTATGAGTTTTCTCTCAAAGTTTCTCATAATGGTTTTTAACGAGGCAATATCTTTTTAAGATAATATGCAATACTTTCTAGTTTTTCCCATTGGGGTTTTTAAAGGAAAGTATACAAAGCATATTTATTGTTCTCTAAACTCACCAATAAATTTTCTCCTTCTTCAAAGGTTTTTCTCATATGAGTTATCAAGAGACAATAATCATTATATGTCGCATCATTTTCTCCTTATTATTTTTCCCACTGGGTTTAAAGGAGTTTTAGCAACATATCTACACTATTCTCCTCAAATTTTTCCCACAGGGTTTTTGAAGGAGACTTTAAAGATTATACAAGCATTTCTGAAGATGATGATGATGAGCATTCTCAAGAGCGGCCATATATTAGGAGTCTATCAAGATGATGCATATTCATCTAGTGAAGTATAGATTAGGGGGAGTGTTAAGGATTAATTAAATCCTAATAATCAATGCTTAGGTCGGTTGTTTAGTTTAGCAACCGCCAGTTATCGACTATGTAATTATCGCCTTTGTACATGGTATAAATACCCTATTCTTTAGTCAATGCAATCACTATTCATTCCAATCGTTCTCTCCGCTTTCTCATTTTCCTCCTCTTCACATATATAAGTACCACCACTTTCTTTGCCCTCCACGTGTCCCCGTTCATAGCAGGAGGCAACCGGGTGCGCTGGGGTAGCGAACGTGGGCAGGACCCTCTAACCTGCTAGGCGAGTGAAGAAAAAAAAGTAGTTACCCCCAATTCAGATAATTAAGGTGTTTGTTGAACGGCTCCCTTGATTATTGGCAAGCCGCAGGGAACCATCATTGGATGGATAATCACGTGGCTTGCTATAGCTATTCTCATCGAATGGAATATTTCAAGGATTGCATGGACTGCAAGTGCTATACGTATGTGAAGTACGTCAGCATGGCATGCTTTCATTTACGATCATATTTCTCTAGGAGCATATACTATTTAAGGGGAGAGTGTGTGTTTCGGTTTCGTTAAAACAAATCATGTGCATGTAGTATATATAAGGGGAGAGTATAGAGTATATTGTATTCTTTGGCCAAAAAGAGTATGTTGTATTTGAAAATAAAGAGTATGGAGTAAGATCTAAGTAGTATGTTGCAAAAAAAAAAGTATGTGGCATATCACTAACCCGCTAAAAAAAGTATGTTGTATATCATCCATGCAAAAAACAATTAATTTGGAGTATATCATATAAGTGAGTGTAATGCGCTGCCGGCGTCGATGAGTATGGTGGTGATATCTTGATAGTGCGTATCATTTCTTTGATAGGTAGGAGACATACAACAGAACTTGAAGGGGGAGGTATGTAGTATTTTTTTTTGTAGGGAGTATGTACTATTTGGGAATCCAAGTATGTAGTATTTGTTGAGTATAATGTTTAATAGGAAAGAAAAGATATATTAGGATTTGTTCTAGTTTGTCTAATACTCCAAGTAAATTATTGTACTCTTATATATATGCCAACGAGACTCATGCGATACATCAACTATTTCATCAAACCCCTCTCTCTCCCTTCTAACATGGTATCTGCCTAACCGATTCAAACCCTAGCCGTCGCCGTCGCTTCCACACCACGCCGCCCCTGGGGCGGATCTTCATGATCGCCGCCGGGGGCCGCGCAGCCCGTACCTAGGGTTCGTCCGCCGGTCATGTTGACCGGCTGCCCTAGAGAGTCTTTTACCGAGCCCTTGCTCGGGTTTCTCTCTCTCTCATCGGTCGCTTTATCGGTGTTTATTTTTTGATTTTCTGATCTAAGATCGGCCGCCCACCGTCGCCATCGACACCAGTGCGCCTCTACTCCGGCACCGGCGCGACTGACCGGCTACTTCATCGACCCAACGGCCACGCGCAACAGGCGCCCCCTCAAGGCCGTCGTCCCCGCGCGGGCCAGCACGTTGACCTGCGCCGGCCTGCTCCGACCTGCTCCGACCGGAACACCTACATCGTCTTCACCCGGCGGCCTCGCGCTATGCGACGACCAATTATAGCCTCCGCTCGCGCGTCGGCCCGCCAATCGATCCACGCCACCCGCCTCCGTCGTGTCTTCACGGCGGCCTTGCGGGTTGCCTCGACGGCCTCGTCTTCGGCGGCGTCAGGCTCGTCGACTGTCTTACCTCGGGCGCCGCTACTGGCAGCCCGGGTGCCGGTGGCACGACGTCCCACGCCGTTCATCCTCGCTAGCTTCATCTCGGACTCCGCCGTCACCCCGTCTTCATCAGGCGGCGTCCCCGATCTCGCACACAATCAGATTGATCACCCGCCCGCCGTCGCGATCCGCCTCATTTACGCCGTGCAACCGACCTGGCCCGTCGGTTGCCCGCGTCTTCGCAGGCCCTGTGAAGACCGTCCCGATTTCAACGCGCTCCTCTACCGGTCGAGCAACGGGCTGTCACTGCGTCGCCCCGTAGGGCCGCAGCGCCGCCGCCCCGTGGTTCTTCTCCCGGCTGCATCGACCCGCGTCACCACTACGCCGCCCCTTCGGGACGTAGTGCCGTAGCCCGCGGTCCCCCGCCGCCCCGAGGCCGTCCGCTCCATGCCGTCCCGTGGCTGCATCGACCCTCGCGCCGTCGCTACATCGTCCCGTCGGGCCGTAGCGAGCGTGACACGTGGTCCACGCCGCCGTCCCGAGGCCGTCCCCGCGGTTGCACCGACCCGCGCTCCGCCGTTGTGCCGCTGCTTTCGGGTCGTAACGCCGCGGCCCGCGGTCCCTGCCGTTGCCCCGAGGTCTTCTGTCGTCGCCCTGACCCGCCCGCCGCCGCTACGTCGCCCCTTCGCGCCGCGGCCCATGGTCCCCGCCGTCTCCGTGCGTCGACCTTCCGTGGTATGCGCCGCGCCGCCTCCCTTGGCGCGGGAACGCCACCGTCCGCGCCGGTCTTCGTCAGGCTGTCTGGTTCTTCGCCTACTTCGAGCATCGCCGCCGCGCTCCTAACCTAGCCGCCGCCGTCGTCAAGCCGTCGCCGCCGCTACCCCCGTAGCCGCCGCAGCCGCCCGTCCACCCCCTTCTTCTTTGACCAGCACCAGCCCGTCGCCAGCGTCGTCGTCATCTACCCCGACCACTTCGTCTACTCCGACCACCGCGGGCGACATCGGCCCCGCGCTGATTGGCGCCGCGATCGTCGTCGAGTCCTTCTCTGCTGGCCTCTGACTTCTCCGACTTGGCGCACAACTCGTGCAGGTCCCCGTTTACGCATGCCCGGTGCTGGCAACACCGACGCGCGCCTTCATCCACGACGCGTCCCCGGGCCTGGCAAGCTTGGTGCGGCACTTCGTCAACTTCGTCTTCGTCCGTCTACGCATGCCCGGTGCTAGCAACACCGATGTGTGCCTTCGTTCACGACGTGTCCCCGGGCTTGGCAAACCCGCCGCGACTAATCGTCAACACCGTTTTCCTCCCGGCGCACCACTACTTCGACACCACTGCGCCCATACTAACTCGGCGCCTCCCTGCGCCCGCGGCTCCTCCACGACTTCCTCGACACCGGCTACCCCGACTCAACATCGACCACGACATTTTTCGCACGGCTACCTCGACCACGGCTCCACCACCCTACGCTCTCGGCTACCTCGACAAACGGCACAAAGGGCTACCGCCTTGCTTGAGCAACCTTGTTGGCTTCCACTCCAGCCATGACTTCCGCAATGCAACGACCGTTACGACTGTGGGGGGTGTCCGTTGGCTTGCCTTTGGATTCTTCTCCAGTCTCACCGTCTGCGTTGCTACCGTTGTGACCGCGGGGGAATATTGAGTATAATGTTTATTAAAAAAGAAGAGATAGATTAGAATTTGTTCTGGCTTGTCTTGTACTCCAAGTAGATAATTTTACTCCTATACTAGCAAAAATGCCCGTGCGTTGCAACGGGAGAAAAACAATATCATAGTACGTAGTGCAATAAACATAACCCAATAATATGTGCATGCCCTAATATTTGAACATAGGTACCCATATGTATCGTTCACTTCAAAAAAAAATGTGTTATGGCACTGCTAATAGAACGTTATAGCATTATGAGTAATGTCTCGCTAATAGCACGCTATTGTTGCTTATCCTCCTTGTCTCGTCAACCAGTGGTATACACTTGCAAATATAACAAATGTACCTCAGTACATATACGGTGAATCAAGGAACTTCTGCAATTGACATGAGCAGATGAACAATATATGCTCACCTCAAGAAACAAAGTCAGGTCCATTTAGATGCTACCTCCAAGTTAATATGTCATAGCGCACACCTTGTGAAAGGAACATTGCGTTAAACCGTGAGACACAAACAGTCTAGTTTATTGACATAATTAAAGTAATTAATTATTTTATTTGTTTCAGAACCTATGCAAGGTAGTCAATCGTTGCAGACCTCTCTTCCCTATAAATAATTCAAAGTATATATAATTTTTGGGCAAAAAGTCTAGTTTATTGACATAATTAGAGTAAATTAATTATTTACTTGATACAGAACCTATGCAAGGTAGCCATCCGTCGCAAACAATTCTTATAAATAATCCGAAGAAGACAAATTACCAAGTTTTGGGCAAGCAAATTACCATTGAAACGGTGCCGTTGTAAATAATTCTCAAGTGGTTGCTTGTTCATTTTTTATGAAATGCAACACGCACCGCTTTTCATTCGTTAAGAGGGAAACAGATAGATTACAGGGTATATACACCATTTTAAAGTGACCAAAACAGAAGAAAAAAGGCAAACACTATTAGTTACAAGCTAGAAGGTTCACTGCACATCATAAGACGAATGCCCCATCCATTTCACTCCTTTCATTCCCTGCATGAAGGAAGAAGACAAATTACCAAGTTTTGGGCAAGCAA
The DNA here is from genome assembly GCA_902687465.1 of Secale cereale. Lineage (NCBI taxonomy): Eukaryota > Viridiplantae > Streptophyta > Magnoliopsida > Poales > Poaceae > Secale > Secale cereale. The sequence continues at coordinate 230,202,810 of LR738713.1, read as the reverse complement.
ATTACCA
>LR738713.1:230124922-230178285 GCA_902687465.1 Secale cereale | reverse complement strand
ATTCTGGGCTGGAAAAGGAGCAAACTCTGGAAACCTATTATGCACAACTCCAAAAGCCCTAGAACTCAACAGAACATCGTTTCGGAAAATATAAAAAATATCTGGCGAAAGAAACCCACGAGGGGGACCACCGACTGTCCACGAGGGTGGGGGCGCGCCGCCCTTCCCAGGGCGCGCCCCCCTGCCTCGTGGGACAGCCGACAGGCCCCCGGTGCCCATCTTCTCCTATATGAGGTGTTTTGACCTGGAAAAAAAATCATAAGGAGGCTTTCGGGACCAGCCGCCGCCGTCTCGAGGCGGAACCGAGGCGGAAACCAATCTAGGGCTCCGGCAGAGCTGTTCTACTGGGGATACTACCCTCTGGGAGGGGGAAATCGTCACCGCCATCATCACCAACAACTCTCCCATCTTGGGGAGGGCTATCTTCATCAATATCTTCACCAGCACCATCTCCTCTCAAACCCTAGTTCATCTCTTGTATCCAATCTTTGTACCCAAACCTCATTGGTACCTGTGGGTTGCTAGTAGTGTTGATTACTCCTTGTAGTTGATGCTAGTTGGTTTATTTGGTGGAAGATCATATGTTCAGATCCATTATGCATATTAATACCCCTCTGATCATGAATAATATTATGTCTCGTGAGTAGTTACTTTTGTTCCTGAGGACATGTGAGAAGTCTTGCTATTAGTAGTCATGTGAGTTTGGTCTTCGTTTGATATTTTGATGAGATGTATATTGTCTCTCCTCTAGTGGTGTCATGTGAACGTCGACTACATGACACTTCACCATTATTTGTGCCTAGAGGAAAGCATTGGGAAGTAATAAGTAGATGATGGGTTGCTAGAGTGACAGAAGCTTAAACCCTAGTTTATGCGTTGCTTCGTAAGGGGCTGATTTGGATGCATATGTTTCAGGCTATGGTTAGGTTTACCTTAATACTTCTTTTGTAGTTGCGGATGCTTGCATTATAGGTTAGTCATAAGTGGGAGGCTTGTCCAAGTAAGGGCAGCACCCAAGCACCGGTCCACCCACATACCAAATTATCAAAGTACCGAACGCGAATCAGATGATCGTGATGAAAACTAGCTTGACTATAATTCCCATGTGTCATCGGGAGCGCTTTACCTTACATAAGAGTTTGTCCAGGCTTGTCCTTTGCTACAAAAAGGATTGGGCCGCCTTGCTGCACCTTATTTACTTTTACCTTTTGTCACTTGCTACCAATTACCTTATCACAAAACTATCTGTTACCTATAATTTCAGTGCTTGCAGAAAATACCTTACTGAAAACTGCCTATCATTTCCTTCTGCTCCTCGTTGGGTTCGACACTCTTACTTATCAAAAGGACTACGATAGATCCCCTACACTTGTGGGTCATCAAGACTCTTTTCTGGCGCCATTGCCAGGAAGTGAAGCGCCTTTGTTAAGGAAAAATTTATATAGTGTGCTGAAATTTATTGTCTCTTGTTACTATGGCTCAAAATCTTTTGAGGGGCTTGTTCGGGGTATCTTCACCCCGAGCAGAAGAGCAAAGAGTTGCTCCTCAGCCTACTGCACTTATTGAAAATGTTTGCTTTGAGATTCCTTCGGGTATGATAGAGAAACTGCTTGAACATCCCTTTACAGGAGACGGAACACTGCATTCCGATTTACACCTAATCTATGTGGATGAAGTTTGTGGATTGTTTAAGCTTTCAGGTATGCCCGAGGATGTTATCAAGAAGAAGGTCTTCCCTTTATCTTTGAAGGGAGATGTATTGACATGGTTTAGGCTATGCGATGATATGGGATCATGGAACTATAATCGTCTGAAGTTGGAATTTCATCAGAAGTTCTACCCTATGCACCAAGTTCATCGTGATCGTAATTATATTTATAATTTCTCGCCTCGTGAAGGAGAAAGCATCGCTCAAGCTTGGGAGAGGCTTATGTCAATGTTATATTCACGCCCCAATCATGAGCTCTCACGAGAAATGATCATTCAAAATTTCTATGCTCATCTTTCTCTTAATAATCGCTGCATGCTCGATACTTATTGTTCTGGCTCTTGTATGATGAAGACTATTGACTTCAAATGGGATTTATTGGAAATAATTAAACGCAACTCTGAAGATTGGGATCTCGACGAAGGTAAGGAGTCAGGTATGACCCCTAAGTTTTATTGTGTTAAAGCTTTTATGGATACCGATGTTTTTCGTGAGTTTAGCACTAAATATGGACTTGACTCTGAGATAGTAGCTTCTTTCTGTGAATCTTTTGCTACTCATGTTGATCTCCCCAAGGAGAAGTAGTTTAAATACCACCCCCTATTGAAGTAAAAGTAGTTGAACCTATTAAAGTTGAAGAAAAGACTATCACTTATAATGTTGATCCTATTATTCCTACCGCTTATATTGAGAAACCACCTTTCCCTGTTAGGATAAAGGATCATGCTCAAGCTTCAACTATAGTTCGTAAGAGTAATATGAGAACACCTACACCCTCTGAGCAAATTAAAGTTGAACCTAGTGTGGCTATGGTTAAAGATCCCTTGGTAGAAGATTTAGATGGACATGTTATTTATCTCCAAAAAGAGTCTTCTAGAATAGCCAAACCCAATGCTAGGAATAAACATAAACCTGTTGTAGGCTTGCCTGTTATCTCTGTCAAGATAGGGGATCATTGTTATGATGGTTTATGTGACGTAGGTGCTAGTGCGAGTATTATCCCTTTTGATATGTACAACGAAATTATGCATGATATTGCACCTGTTGAGTTAGAAGGGATTGAAGTTACTATTAAGCTTGCTAATAGAGATACTATTTCACCAGTTGGGATTGTTAGAGATGTTGAAGTCTTGTGTGGAAAGGTCAAATACCCTGCTGATTTCCTTATTCTCAGTTCCCCACAAGATGAATTCTGTCCCATTATATTTGGTAGACCCTTCTTGAATACTGTTAATGCCAAGATAGACTGCGTGAAAGATATTGTCACGGTTGGATTAGGGGATATGTCTCATGATTTTAACTTTGCTAAATTCCGTAGACAACCCCTTGAAATGGCACCACCTAGTAAGGATGAAATTATTGGTCTTGCCTCTATTGCCGTGCCACCTAATGATCCTTTAGAACAATACTTGCTAGACCACAAAAATGATATGCATATGAATGAGAGAAGGGAAATAGATGAAATATTCTTTACACAGGGACCCATATTGAAAAACAACTTGCCTGTTGAAATCCTAGGGGATCCTCCTCCACCCAAGGGTGATCCCGTGTTTGAACTTAAACCTTTGCCTGATAATCTTAAGTATGTTTATCTTGATGAAAAGAAGATATATCCTGTTATTATTAGCGCTAACCTTTCAGAGCAGGAAGAAGAAAAAATATTGAAAACTCTGAAGAAGCACCGAGCTGCTATTGGATATACTCTGGATGATCTTAAGGGCATTAGTCCCACTATATGCCAACACAAGATAAAATTGGAAGAAAATGCTAAATCGGTTATTGATCATCAGCGACGATTAAATCCTAAGATGAAAGAAGTGGTAAGGAAGGAAATTCTAAAGCTTCTAGAGGTAGGTATTATCTATCCAGTTGCTGATAGCAAGTGGGTAAGTCCTGTCCATTGCGTTCCTAAGAACGGAGGCATGACTGTTTTCCCTAATGATAAAGATGGATTGATCCCGCAAAGAATAGTTACAGGTTATAGGATGGTAATTGATTTCCGTAATTTAAATAAAGCTACTAAGAAAGATCATTACCCCTTGCCATTTATTGATCAAATGCTAGAAAGGTTATCCAAACATACTCATTTCTGCTTTCTAGATGGTTATTCTGGTTTCTCTCAAATACCTGTGTCAAAAGGGGATCAAGAAAAGACCACTTTTACTTGTCCTTTCGGTACCTTTGCTTATACGTATGCCTTTTGGTTTATGTAATGCACCTGCTACCTTTCAAAGATGCATGATGGCTATATTCTCTGATTTTTGTGAAAAGATTGTTGAGGTTTTCATGGATGATTTCTCTGTTTACGGAACTTCTTTTGATGATTGCTTAAGCAACCTTGATCGAGTTTTGCAGAGATGTGAAGACACTAATCTGGTCTTGAATTGGGAGAAGTGCCACTTTACGGTTAATGAAGGCATTGTCTTGGGACATAAAATTTTTGAAAGAGGTATTGAAGTTGATAAAGCTAAAGTTGATGTTATTGAAAAGATGCCATGCCCAAAGGACATCAAAGGTATACGAAGTTTCCTTGGTCATGCCGGGTTTTATAGGAGATTCATAAAGGACTTCTCCAAAATCTCCAGGCCTCTGACTAATCTCTTACAAAAAGATATTCATTTTTTCTTTGATGATGATTGTCTAGAAGCATTTGAAATACTTAAGAAAGCATTGATCTCTGCACCTATTGTCCAGCCTCCTGACTGGAATTTACCCTTTGAGATTATGTGCGACGCTAGTGATTATGCTTTAGGAGCTATTTTAGGGGAATATAATGTTATCCAGTATGCTAGTAAAACTCTAGATAGTGCCCAAAGAAATTATGCTACCACTGAGAAAGAATTTTTAGTAGTTGTATCTGCTTGTGATAAGTTTAGACCCTATATCGTTGATTCTAAAGTAACTATTCACACTGATCATGCTGCTATCAAATACCTTATGGAAAAGAAAGATGCTAAACCTAGACTTATTAGATGGGTTTGAAGGAAATATGCCCTAGAGGCAATAATAAAGATGTTATTTGTATTTCCTTATATCATGATAAATGTCTTTTATTCATGCTAGAATTGTATTAACCGGAAACTTAGTACATGTGTGGATACATAGACAAAACAGTATGTCCCTAGTATGCCTCTACTAGACTAGCTCATTGATCAAAGATGGTTATGTTTCCTAGCCATAGACATGAGTTGTCATTTGATCATCGGGATCACATCATTAGGAGAATGATGTGATGGACTAGACCCATCCGTTAGCATAGCACTATGATCGTTTAGTTTTACTGCTATTGCTTTCTTCATGACTTATACATGTTCCTATGACTATGAGATTATGCAACTCCCGAATACCGTAGGAACACCTTGTGTGCTATCAAACGTCACAACGTAACTAGGTGATCATAAAGATGCTCTACAGGTGTCTCCGAAAGTATTCGTGATGTTGGCATAGATCAAGACTAGGATTTGTCACTCCGAGTGTCGGAGAGGTATCTCTGGGCCCTCTCGGTAACACACATCATAATAAGCCTTGCAAGCAAAAAGACTAATGAGTCAGTCACGAGATGATGTGTTACGGAACGAGTAAAGAGACTTGCCGGTAACGAGATTGAACTAGGTATAGAGATACCGACGATCGAATCTCGGGCAAGTAACATACCGATGACAAAAGGAACAACGTATGTTGTTATGCGGTTTGACCGATAAAGATCTTCGTAGAATATGTAGGAGCCAATATGAGCATCCAGGTTCCGCTATTGGTTATTGACTGGAGATGAGTCTCGGTCATGTCTACATAGTTCTCGAACCCGTAGGGTCCGCACGCTTAACGTTTGATGACGATCGGTATTATGAGTTTATGAGTTTTGATGTACCGAAGGTAGTTCGGAGTCCCGGATGAGATCACGGACATGACGAGGAGTCTCGGAATGTCCGAGACATAAAGATTGATATATTGGACGACTATATTCGGACATCGGAAGTGTTCTGGAAAAGTTTCGGATTTAACGGGATTGCCGGAGGGGGTTATCGGAACCCCCTACGAGGGGGGATGGTCCATAGTGGGCCTTAAGGAAAGGAGAGAGGCAGCCCATAGAGGCTGGCCGGCGCCCCACATAGGGATCCTAGTTGGGCTAGGATTGGGGGGGCGCCACCTCTCCCTCTTTTCCTTTCCCTCTCTTCCTTCTTTGGTAGTTCCTACTAGGAATAGGATTGCAATCCTATTCCTAGTAGGATTGCACCCTAGCCGCACCATAGGAGGGCCGGCTGGCCTCCCCCTTGCTCCTTTATATACGGGGGCAGGGGGGCACCCAAAGACACACAAGTTTAATTGTTCCAGCCGTGTGCGGTGCCCCCCTCCACAGAAACGCACCTCGGTCATACCGTCGCGGTGCTTAGGCGAAGCCCTGCGCCGGTGAATACATCATATCCGTCACCACGCCGTCGTGCTGACGAAACTCTCCCGTGAAGCTCAACTGGATCAAGAGCTTGTGGGACGTCATCAAGCTGAATGTGTTCTGAACGCGGAGGTGCCGTACGTTCGGTGCTTGATCGGTTGAATCGCGAAGAAGTTCGACTACATCAACCGCGTCACTTGACGCTTCCGCTTCCGGTCTACGAGGGTACGTAGACACACTCTTCCCTCTCGTTGCTATGCATCTGGTAGATAGATCTTGCGTGATCGTAGGAAATTTTTAAAATACTACGTTCCCCAACAGTGGAATCATGAGCCAGGTCTATGCGTAGATGATATGCACGAGTAGAACACAATGAGTTGTGGGCGATACTAGTCATAGTGCTTACCAGCATGTCATACTTTGCTTTGGCGGTATTGTGAGATGAAGCGGCCCGGACCGACATTACGCGTACGCTTACGCGAGACTGGTTTCACCGTTACGAGCACTCGTTGCTTAAAGGTGACTGGCGGGTGTCTGTCTCTCTCACTTTAGCTGAATCAAGTGTGGCTACGCCCGGTCCTTGTGAAGGTTAAAACAACACATACTTGATGAAACATCGTTGTGGTTTTGTATGCGTAGTTAAGAACGGTTCTTGCTAAGCCCGTAGCAGCCACGTAAAACTTGCAACAACAAAGTAGAGGACGTCTAACTTGTTTTTGCAGGGCATGTTGTGATGTGATATGGTCAAGACATGATGAGTTATACGGTTTTGTATGAGATGATCATGTTTTGTAATGTTATCGGCAACTGGCAGGAGCCATATGGTTGTCGCTTTATTGTATGAAATGCAATCGCCATGTAATTGCTTTACTTTATCACTAAGCGGTAGCGATAGTCGTAGAAGCAATAGTTGGCGAGACGACAACGATGCTACGATGGAGATCAAGGTATCGCGCCGGTGACGAAGGTGATCATGAAGGTGCTTTGGAGATGGAGATCAAAAGCACAAGATGATGATGGCCATATCATGTCACATATTTTGATTGCATGTGATGTTTATCTTATTATGCTTCTTATTTTGCTTAGAACGACGGTAGCATTATAAGATGATCGCTCACTAAATTTCAAGGTATAAGTGTTCTCCCTGAGTATGCACCGTTGCGAAAGTTCGTCGTGCCGAGACACCACGTGATGATCGGGTGTGATAAGCTCTACGTTCAAATACAACGGGTGTAAGCCAGTTTTGCACACGCAGAATACTCGGGTTAAACTTGACGAGCCTAGCATATGCAGATATGGCCTCGGAACACTGGAGACCGAAAGGTCGAGCGTGAATCATATAGTAGATATGATCAACATAAGATGTTCACCATTGAAACTACTCCATCTCACGTGATGATCGGACATGGTTTAGTTGATTTGGATCACGTGATCATTTATATGACTAGAGGGATGTCTATCTAAGTGGGAGTTCTTAAGTAATATGATTAAATTGAACTTTAATTTATCATGAACTTAGTCCTCGTAGTATTAGCATATCTATGTTGTAGATCAATAGCTCGCGATGTTGCTCCCCGTTTATTTTTTATATGTTCCTAGAGAAAACTAAGTTGAAAGATGTTAGTAGCAATGATGCGGAATTGTTCCGTGATCTGAGGATTATCCTCATTGCTGCACAGAGAAATATGTCCTTGATGCACCGCTAGGTGACAGACCTATTGCAGGAGCAGATGTAGACGTTATGAACGTTTTGACAAAAGCTCGGTATGATGACTACTTGATAGTTTAGTGCACCATGCTTTACGGCTTATAACCGGGACTTCAAAAACGTTTTGAACGCCGCGGAGCATATGAGATGTTCCAAGAGTTGAAATTAGTATTTCATACTCATGTCCGTGTCGAGAGGTATAAGACTTCTGACAGTACTTTGCCTACAAGATGGAGGAGAATAGCTCAACCAGTGAGCATGTGCTCAGATTGTTTGGGTACTACAATTACTTGAATCAAGTGGGAGTTAATCTTCCAGATAAGATAGTAACTGACAAAGTTCTCTAGTCACTATCACCAAGTTAGTAGAACTTCGTGATGAACTATAATATGCGAGGGATGACGAAGGTAATTCCCGAGCTCTTCGCAATGCTGAAATCGGCGAAGGTAGAAATCAAGAAAGAACATCAAGTGTTGATGGTTAATAAGACCACTTGTTTCAAGTAAAGGGCAAAGGGATAGAAGGGGAACTTCAAGAAGAATGACAAGCAAGTTGTCACTCCCATGAAGAAACCCAAAGCTAAACTCAAGCCTGAAACTAAGTGCTTCTACTGCAAAGGAAATAGTCACCGGAAGTGGAACTGCCCTAGATACTTGGCGGATAAGAAGGATGGCAAAGTGAACAAAGGTATATTTGATATACAGATTATTGATGTGTATTTTACTAGTGTTCATAGCAACCCCTCGGTATTTGATACTGGTTCAGTTGCTAAAGAGTAGTAACTCGAAATGGGAGTTGCATAATGAACATAAACTAGTTAAAGGATGAAGTGACGATGTGTATTGGAAGCAGTTCCAAGATTGATATGATCATCATCGCACACTCCCCATACTTTCGGGATTAGTGTTGAACCTAAATAAGTAGTATTTGGTGTTTGTGTTGAGCATGAATATGATTTGATCATGTTTATTGCAATACAGTTATTCATGTAAGTTAGAGAATAATTGTTGTTCTGTTTACATGAATAAAACCTTCTATGGTCATACACCCAATGAAAATAGTTTGTTGGATCTCGATCGTGTGATACACATATTCATAATATTGAAGCCAAAAGATGCAAGGTTAATAATGATGGTGCAACTTATTTGTGGCACTGCCGTTTAGGTCATATTGGTGTAAAGCGCATGAAGAAACTCCATAGTGATGGACTTCTTGGAATCACTTGGTGCTTGCGAACCATGCCTCATGGGCAAGATGACTAAAACTCCGTTCTCCGGAACTATGGAGTGAGCAACAGTTTTGTTGGAAATCATACATACTGATGTATGTGGGCCAATGAGTGTTGAAGCTCGCGGCGGGTATTGTTATTTTCTGACCTTCACTGATGATTTGAGCAGATATGGGTATGTCTACTTAATGAATCACAAGTCTGAAACATTTGAAAAGTTCAAAGAATTTTAGAGTGAAGTAGAGAATGATCGTAACAAGAAAATAAAATTTCTACGATCTGATCGTGGAGGAGAATATTTGAGTTACGAGTTTGGTCTTCATTTAAAACAATGTGGAATAGTTTCACAGCTCCCGCCACCCAGAACACCACAGCGTAATGGTGTGTCCGAACATCATAACCGTACTTTATTAGATATGGTGCGATCGATGATGTCTCTTACCGATCTACCACTATTGCTTTTGGGGTTATGCATTAGAGACAGCCACATTCACGTTAAATAGGGCACCATCTAAATCCATGGAGATGACACCGTATGAACTGTGGTTTGACGAGAAACCTAAGCTGTCATTTTTTAAGTTTGGGACTGCGATGCTTATGTGAAAAAGTTTCAACATGATAAGCTCGAACCCAAATCGGAGAAGTAAATCTTCATAGGATACCCAAAAGAAACTGTTGGGTACACCTTCTATCATAGATCCGAAGGCAAGGTCTTTGTTGCTAAGAGTGGATCCTTTCTAGAGAAGGAGTTTCTCTCGAAAGAAGTGAGTGGGAGGAAAGTAGAACTTGATGAGGTAATTGCACCTTCTCCCGAATTGGAAAGTGGAACATCACAGAAACTAGTTCCAGTGATTCCTACACCAATTAGTGAGGAAGCTAATGATGATGATCATGAAACTTCAGATCAAGTTTCTGCTAAACGTCGTAGATCAACCAGAGTACGTTCCGCACCAGAGTGGTACGGTAACCCAGTTCTGGAAGTCATGTTACTAGACCATGATGAACCTGCGAACTATGAGGAAGCGATGATGAGCCCAGATTCCGCAAAATGGCTTGAGGCCATGAAATCTGAGATGGGATCCATGTATGAGAACAAAGTGTGGACTTTGGTTGACTTGCCCGAAGATCGGCAAGCCATCGAAAATAAATGGATCTTCAAGAGGAAGACTGACGCTGACGGTAATGTTACTGTTTACAAAGCTCGACTTGTTGCGAAAGGTTTTCGACAAGTTCAAGGAGTTGACTACGATGAGACTTTCTCACCCGTAGCGATGCTTAAGTCTGTCCGAATCATGTTAGCAATTGCCGCATTTTATGAAATCTGGCAAATGGATAACAAAACTGCATTCTTTAATGGATTTATTAAAGAAAAATTGTATATGATGCAACCCGAAGGTTTTGTCAATCCTAAAGGTGCTAACAAAATGTACAAGCTCCAGCGATCCATCTATGGACTGGTGCAAGCATCTCAGAGTTGGAATGTACGCTTTGATAAGTTGATCAAAGCATATAGATTTATACAGACTTACGGTGAAGCCTGAATTTACAAGAAGTGAGTGGGAGCACTACAACCTTTCTGATAAGTATATGTGAATGACATATTGTCGATCGGAAATGATGTAGAATTTTCTGGAAAGCATAAAGGAGTGTTTGAAAGAAGTTTTTCAAAGAAAGACCTTGGTGAAGCTGCTTACATATTGGGCATCAAGATCTATAGAGATAGATCAAGACGCTTGATAAGACTTTCGATAAGTACATACCTTGATAAGATTTTGAAGTAGTTCAAAATGGATCAGTCAAAGAAGGAGTTCTTGCCTGACTTGTAAGGTGTGAAGTTCAGTAAGACTCAAAGCCAGACCACGGCAGAAAAATATAGAGAGAATGAAAGTCATTCCCTATGCCTCAGCCATAGGTTCTATAAAGTATGCCATGCTGTGTACCAAACATGTTGTGTACCTTGCCATGAGTTTGTCAAGGGGGTACAATAGTGATCCAGGAGTAGATCATTGTACAGCGATCAAAATTATCCTTAGTAACTGGATGACTAAGGAAATGTTTCTCGATTATGGAGGTGATAAAGAGTTCGTCGTAAAGGGTTACGCCGATGCAAGCTTTGATACTAAATCTGGATGACTCTAAGTATCAATCTGGATGCGTATTGAAAGTGGGAGCAATTAGCTAGAGTAGCTCTATGCAGAGCATTGTAGACATAGAAATTTGCAAAATACATACGGATCTGAATGTGACAGACCCGTTGACTAAACTTCTCCCACAAGCAAAACATGATCACACCTTATTACTCTTGGGTATTAATCACATAGCAATGTGAACTAGATTATTGACTCTAGTAAACCCTTTGGGTGTTGGTCACATGGCGAGGTGAACTATGGGTGTAATTCACATAACGATGTGAACTATCGGTATTAAATCACATGGCGATGTGAGCTAGATTATTGACTCTAGTGCAAGTGGGAGACTGAAGGAAATATGCCCTAGAGGCAATAATAAAGATGTTATTTGTATTTCCTTATATCATGATAAATGTCTTTTATTCATGCTAGAACTGTATTAACCGGAAACTTAGTACATGTGTGGATACATAGACAAAACAGTATGTCCCTAGTATGCCTCTACTAGACTAGCTCATTGATCAAAGATGGTTATGTTTCCTAGCCATAGACATGAGTTGTCATTTGATCAACGGGATCACATCATTAGGAGAATGATGTGATGGACTAGACCCATCCGTTAGCATAACACTATGATCGTTTAGTTTTACTGCTATTGCTTTCTTCATGACTTATACATGTTCCTATGACTATGAGATTATGCAACTCCCGAATACCGTAGGAACACCTTGTGTGCTATCAAACGTCACAACGTAACTGGGTGATCATAAAGATGCTCTACAGGTGTCTCCGAAAGTATTCGTGATGTTGGCATAGATCAAGACTAGGATTTGTCACTCCGAGTGTCGGAGAGGTATCTCTGGGCCCTCTCGGTAACACACATCATAATAAGCCTTGCAAGCAAAAAGACTAATGAGTCAGTCACGAGATGATGTGTTACGGAACGAGTAAAGAGACTTGCCGGTAACGAGATTGAACTAGGTATAGAGATACCGACGATCGAATCTCGGGCAAGTAACATACCGATGACAAAAGGAACAACGTATGTTGTTATGCGGTTTGACCGATAAAGATCTTCGTAGAATATGTAGGAGCCAATATGAGCATCCAGGTTCCGCTATTGGTTATTGACCGGAGATGAGTCTCGGTCATGTCTACATAGTTCTCGAACCCGTAGGGTCCGCACGCTTAACGTTTGATGACGATCGGTATTATGAGTTTATGAGTTTTGATGTACCGAAGGTAGTTCGGAGTCCCGGATGAGATCACGGGCATGACGAGAAGTCTCGGAATGTCCGAGACATAAAGATTGATATATTGGACGACTATATTCGGACACCGGAAGTGTTCTGGAAAAGTTTCGGATTTAACGGGATTGCCGGAGGGGGTTACCGGAACCCCCTACGAGGGGGGATGGTCCATAGTGGGCCTTAAGGAAAGGAGAGAGGCAGCCCATAGAGGCTGGCCGGCGCCCCACCTAGGGATCCTAGTTGGACTAGGATTGGGGGGGCGCCACCTCTCCCTCTTTTCCTTTCCCTCTCTTCCTTCTTTGGTAGTTCCTACTAGGAATAGGATTGCAATCCTATTCCTAGTAGGATTGCACCCTAGCCGCACCATAGGAGGGCCGGCCGGCCTCCCCCCTTGCTCCTTTATATACGGGGGCAGGGGGGCACCCAAAGACACACAAGTTGAATTGTTCCAGCCGTGTGCGGTGCCCCCCTCCACAAAAACACACCTCGGTCATACCGTCGCGGTGCTTAGGCAAAGCCCTGCGCCGGTGAATACATCATATCCGTCACCACGCCGTCGTGCTGACGAAACTCTCCCGTGAAGCTCAACTGGATCAAGAGCTCGTGGGACGTCATCAAGCTGAACGTGTGGTGAACGCGGAGGTGCCGTACGTTCGGTGCTTGATCGGTTGAATCGCGAAGAAGTTCGACTACATCAACCGCGTCACTTGACGCTTCCGCTTCCGGTCTACGAGGGTACGTAGACACACTCTTCCCTCTCGTTGCTATGCATCTGGTAGATAGATCTTGGGTGATCGTAGGAAAATTTTAAAATACTACGTTCCCCAACAGGGTTCTCTTGCTGCAAGAATTTGACTTGCATATTATTGATAGAAAGGGAGTTGAGAACCGTGTAGCAGATAACTTGTCTAGGTTAGAGAATATACTTGATGACCCACAACCTATTGATGATAGCTTTCCTGATGAACAACTAGCTGTCATAAGTACTTCTCGTACTGCTCCATGGTATGCTGATTATGCTAATTATATTGTTGCTAAGTTTATACCTCCTAGCTTCACATACCAGCAAAAGAAAAAGTTCTTCTATGATTTGAGACATTACTTCTGGGATGACCCACATCTTTATAAAGAAGGAGTAGATGGTATTATTAGACGTTGTGTACCTGAGCATGAACATGAACATATCCTACGTAAGTGCCACTCCGAAGCCTATGGAGGACACCATGCGAGAGATAGAACTGCACACAAGGTATTGCAATCCGGTTTTTATTGGCCTACTCTCTTCAAGGATGCCCGTACGTTTGTCTTATCTTGTGATGAATGTCAAAATTGGTAATATTAGTAGACATCAAGAAATGCCTATGAATTATTCACTTGTTATTGAACCATTTGATATTTGGGGCTTTGATTATATGGGACCTTTTCCTGCCTCTAATTGGTACACACATATTTTAGTTGCTGCTGATTACGTTACTAAGTGGGTAGAAGCTATTCCAACTAGTAGTGCTGATCATAACACCTCTATTAAGATGCTTAAGGAAGTTATTTTTCTGAGGATTGGAGTCCCTAGATATCTAATGACTGATGGTGGTTCACACTTTATTCATGGCGCTTTCCGTAAGATGCTTGCAAAGTATGATGTCAACCATAGAATTGCATCCCCCTATCACCCACAGACTAGTGGTCAAGTAGAACTAAGTAATAGGGAGTTGAAACTAATCTTGCAAAAGACAGTTAATAGGTCTAGGAAGAATTGGTCCAAGAAACTTGATGATGCATTATGGGCCTATAGAACTGCATACAAAAATCCTATGGGTATGTCTCCATATAAGATGGTATATGGAAAAGCTTGTCACTTACCTCTTGAGCTAGAACATAAGGCATATTGGGCTATTAAAGAGCTCAACTACGATTTCAAACTTGCCGGTGAAAATATGTTATTTGACATTAGCTGCCTTGATGAGTGGAGAACCCACTCCTATGAGAATGCCAAGCTGTTTAAAGAAAAAGTTAAAAGATGGCATGACAAAAGGATACAAAAACGTGAGTTTAACGTAGGGGATTATGTCTTGCTATTCAACTATCGTTTAAGATTTTTTGCAGGAAAACTTCTCTCCAAGTGGGAAGGACCTTACGTAATCGAGGATGTCTATCGCTCCGGTGCCATAAGAATCAACAACTTCGAAGGCACAAAGCCGAAGGTGGTGAATGGTCAAAGAATTAAACATTATATCTCAGGTAATCCTATAAATGTTGAAACCAATATTATTGAAACCGTAACCCCGGAGGAATACATAAGGGACACTTTCCAGAATGATTCAGCCTCCGAAAAGGAATAGGTACGTGATACGCTAAGTAAACCGACTCCAAAATAGTTCTAAAGGCAAATTTTCTCCGTTTTGGAATATTTAGAAAAATAGAAAAATAAACCGCAGTCCGGAAGACACACGAGGCCTCCACGATGGTGGAGTGCGCGCCCCCCTTCCCAGGGTGCGCCCCCTGCCTCGTGGGCACCCCGTGTGTCCCCCGGACTCCGTTTTCTTGTGGGTTACTCCTTTTTGTCAGTAAAAATTCATTATATATACCCCCGAAGGTTTTGACCTCTGTATCATGCTAAAATCCTTTGTTCTTGTTTCGAGCTGTTCCTGTCGCAAATCAAGCTGGCAATGGTTAACCGTTACCCGCGTCCCCATGGGTAATTACTCTATTAGGGGACGGGGATGTGCCGGGTTTTTTTTCCCACGGGGAAGCTGGTAGGTCAAATATATTACCCATCGCATAAGATGGGGATGGGGATGGGATAGCATTACCCATACCCGTTACCCACCTTACCCGTTAGTGCCTTACTTTTGGGCCCTAAAATTGGTATACCTAGGTAATTACTGATCATATCCACCTAAATTCCCACTAATCCCACCCCTGGGCCCAAAAAGCCCAAGGAAATCGCTAACCTAGGCACAACATATTGTTTATTGTGTTGAAACATTGTTTTTTCTACTTAAACGCTACTGGAGGCGACTGTTGATTGCATGTATGGGTTTCCCCATGGGGATGAAAAACTGACGGAGATGGGGATGGGAAACATTTGTTCCCCATGGGCGGGTATGGGGACGGGGACGGGCATGGGGTGACTCTCGCGAGGACGGGGATGGGAGTCCAATACCCGCCTGGGTAATCCCCATTGCCAGCCTGAGTCACAGATAAAGCAACATGTCTTCCCAGGATTCGAAGGGAGAAAGCTATGTGGCTGATTCCCTTGCTGATCCTAAAGTCTATGGGGATTGGGAGCATTATGGTTGGACCACAGAAGAAGAAGAAGATCGTGATGTAAAGAAGAAGGACTGGACTAGCTCAGATGAAGACGAATTCCCACTACCTCAACCTGGAGACATGCACGTGGAGTTCAAAAAGTCAAGCCACCCAGACAGAGTAAAGAAACCTAAGATCAAATTTATCCCTTTTAACCTCTTGCAAGAGAACAAGAAGGCACTATGCAAGAAGATATTATATCTTGATCAAGAGATCAATGATCTAAAGGAGCAAAATTCTGTCCTTAAGCATAAGCTGAGGAAGAAGTCATCCTCACCACCCCCGAAGAAGGAGGCATAATCATATGGGTATGGGCACTCCCCTTGGCAACTGCCAAGCTATGGGGAGTGACCCCGGTATCGTATCACCATCACTCCTATCTTTAACATTTTACTTAGTTCGATCCTTTTGGTAGTATCTTGATCTATTAGAATAAAGTTAGCATGATCTAGTTGTGAGCTTTTGCTTTGTGAGCTTTACCCTTTGTAATCGAGTCCGTGAGCTATATAATAAAGATTAGTGTTGAGTCAAGGGCTTGATTTCCTCACTTAGGTCGTGATAAAAGAAAGAAAACATAAAGAGTATCAAAGAGATCATATCGATCTTATGGGAAGTAATGACTTCACATACAAGAGTATGATAAATAAAAGTTGTTGGGAGGTGACAAACATAGTTTTGGTCATCGCTGCAATTAATAGGAAGTAATAAAAGAGGAGAGGCCTCACATACAAATATACTATCTTGGACATCTTTTATGATTGTGAGCACTCATTAAAATATGACATGCTAAAGAGTTGATGTTGGACAAGGAAGACAACATAATGGGTTATGTCTTCTTATATCCGAAATAAAGTATATTGTCTTTGATCATCCAACATGTTGAGCTTGCCTTTCCCCCTCATGCTATCCAAAACTCCTCGCACTAAGTAGAGATACTACTTGTGTTTCCATATATCCTTAAACCCAGTTTTGCCATGAGAGTCCACCATACCTACCTATGGATTGAGAAAGATCCTTCCAAGTAAGTTGTCATGTTGCAAATCCGCTAAAATATGTATGATTTATTAGTGTGGGAGAAATTAGCTTTATACGATCTTGTCATATGGAAGTAATAAAAGCGACGGACTGCATAATAAAGGTCCTTATCACAAGTGGCAATATAAAGCAAAGTTCTTCTATGCTAAGACTTTGTGCATCCAACCATAAAAACACATGACAACCTCTGCTTCCCTCTGCGAAGGGCCTATCTTTTATTCTTGTCTTATAAGTGTCAAGGTGAAATCCACCTTTCCTTTTTACATTTTATCCTTTGGTAAGCACATTGTGTTGGAAAGATCCTGACATATATACCCACTTGGATGTAAGTTTTCATGATCTATTACTGTTGACATAACCCTTGAGGTAAAAGGTTGGGAGGCAACACCATAAGCCCCTATCTTTCTCTGTGTCCGGTTAAAACTCCATAAACAGAAGTATTGCGTGAGTGTGAGAAATTGTGAAAGACTATATGATAGTTGAGTATGTAGGCTTGTTGAAAAGCTCTTATATTGACTCTTTCCGATGTTACGATAAATTGCAATTGCTTCAATGACCGAGATCAAAGTTTGTTAGTTTCCAATGAAGTTTATGATTCATACTTGATATTGTGGATGAATTGTTACTTTAGCATAAGGATCATATGACTATATTTATATAAGTTGTTGTAATGAGAATGATCATGATGCCCTCGTGTCCCTATTTTGTTTTATCGACACCTCTATATCTAAACATGTGGGCATATTTTGTGATATCGGCTTTCGCTTGAGGACAAGCGAGGTCTAAGCTTGGGGGAGTTGATACGTACATTTTGCATCATGCTTATATGTTGATATTTATTGCATTATGGGCTGTTACTATATGTTTTGTCAGAATACTTATGCCTTTTCTCTCTTATTTTACAAGGTTCACATGAAGAGGGAGAATGCCGACAGCTGGAATTCTGGGCTGCAAAAGGAGCAAACTCTGGAAACCTATTATGCACAACTCCAAAAGCGTTGAAACTCAACAGAACATCGTTTCGGAAAATATAAAAAATATCCGGCGAAAGAAACCCACGAGGGGGGCCACCGGCTATCCATGAGGGTGGGGGGCGCGTCCCCCTTCCCAGGGCGTGCCCCCTGCCTCGTGGGCCAGCCGGTAAGCCCCCCATGCCCATCTTCTCCTATATGAAGTGTTTTGACATGGAAAAAATCATAAGGAGGCTTTCGGGACCAGACGCCGCCGTCTCGAGGCGGAACCGAGGCGAAAACCAATCTAGGGCTCCGGCAGAGCCGTTCTGCCGGGGATACTTCCCTTCGGGAGGGGGAAATCGTCACCGCCGTCATCACCAATAACTCTCCCATCTTGGGGAGGGCTATCTTCATCAACATCTTCACCAGCACCATCTCCTCTCAAACCCTAGTTCATCTCTTGTATCCAATCTTTGTACCCAAACCTCAGATTGGTACCTGTGGGTTGCTAGTAGTGTTGATTACTCCTTGTAGTTGATGCTAGCTGGTTTATTTGGTGGAAAATCATATGTTCAGATCCATTATGCATATTAATACCCCTCTGATCATGAACAATATTATGTCTCAAGAGTAGTTACTTTTGTTCCTGAGGACATGGGAGAAGTCTTGCTATTAGTAGTCATGTGAGTTTGGTCTTCGTTCGATATTTTGATGAGATGTATGTTGTCTCTCCTCTAGTGGTGTCATGTGAACTTCGAATACATGACACTTCACCATTATTTGGGCCTAGAGTAAGGCATTGGGAAGTAATAAGTAGATGATGGGTTGCTAGAGTGACAGAAGCTTAAACCCTAGTTTATGCGTTGCTTCGTAAGGGGCTGATTTGGATCCATATGTTTCAGGCTATGGTTAGGTTTACCTTAATACTTCTTTTGTAGTTGCGGATGCTTGCATTAGAGGTTAATCATAAGTGGGAGGCTTGTCCAAGTAAGGGCAGCACCCAAGCACCGGTCCACCCACCTACCAAATTATCAAAGTACCGAATGCGAATCAGATGATCGTGATGAGAACTAGATTGACGATAATTCCCATGTGTCCTCGGGAGTGCTTTACCTTACATAAGAGTTTGTCCAAGCTTGTCCTTTGCTACAAAAAGGATTGGGCCACCTTGCTGCACCTTATTTACTTTTACCTTTTGTCACTTGCTACCAATTACCTTATCACAAAACTATTTGTTACCTACAATTTCAGTGCTTGCAGAAAATACCTTACTGAAAACTGCCTATCATTTCCTTCTGCTCCTCGTTGGGTTCGACACTCTTACTTATCGAAAGGACTACGATAGATCCCCCACACTTGTGGGTCATCAATCCACACTTCTTAGTGAATTTTCAATACCTTGTAATAGAGATTCTCATAATTCTTCTATGTGTCAGTCATGTCAATTGGGCAAACATGTTCCTCTCAATCCTCTAGTACTTTTCCCTTTGAATTACTTCATTGTGATCTCTGAACATCACCAATATAAAGTGTATCTAGTTTTAAGTATTATCTGATGATTCTTGATGATTTTACTCATTATGTTTGGACTTTTCCTTTATGCAACAAATCCGACGTTCATGATATATTCATTAACTTTCAGCGCTATGTCTCGGTCCAACTTTTCCTCCCTATAAGATTCATCCAATGTGATAATGGTCGTGAGTTTGACAACTTTAAAAATCGAAATTTCTTTCTACAATATGGAATTCTCTTACATTTCTCCTATCCTTATACCTCCCATCAAAACGGCAAAGCCGAGCGTTCTCTTCGCACTCTTAATGACATCATTCACACTCTGCTTATTCAATCTTCTATGACGTCGATGTTCTGAGCAGAGGCACTCCACAGGGACACATATTTACTCAATAGTCGTCCATCTAAAGTTAACCGACAAACTACTCCTCACTTCTCTTTATTTCTCTCCCATCCAAATTAATCCGACGTTCGCGTCTTCGGTTGTATTTGTTTTCCAAACTCCTACTCCACTTCTCCTAACAAACTTTCCCCGCGCTCTATCCCGTGTGTCCATCTATGTTTATCTGACGAGCACAAAGGTTATCGTTGTCTAGATCTTGTTAGTGGTTGTGTTCATGTGTCTCGTCATGTAACATTTGCTAAAAACATCTTCCCTTTTCCGAGCGTCAACAATTAGATTCCAACTCACCCGCGCCTTCCACTAATCCCTCTCGTCGCAATCATCTTCCCTTCTTTCACCCACCGACCAATCCAGCGAAACCAGCCGGAGTAGCAGATCCTGCCGCCACCACTTCTATCATCACCTCTACCCTGACAGAGGAAAACACATTACACTTTGACGCGGTAGACCTCCTGCAGCCGCAGTCTTCACCACCATCTCCCGCGTCCGCTTCCTCCGTTGCGCCGGACGCGTCCATCACATCTTCCCCCACCCCTCCTGCTCATGCTATTCCCGTTCTAGCTCCTACTAACGAGCATACCATGCGCACACGTGCCAAGTCCGGGTTTCGTTTACCTGCAAAAGAGCGTCTCAATCTTCATGCATCTTTATCTCCTTCCTCTCTACCCAAATCTTACAAATCGGCTCTCCTAGATCCTAATTGGGCCGCAACTATGAAAGATGCATATGACGCCCTTCTGTAGAATAACACGTGGCAGTTAGTTCCTCGCCCTTCCAATACAAATATCGTTTTGGGCAAATGGTTTTTTTTGCCATAAATTTAATTCTGATGAGAGTCTTGCACGTTATAAGGTTCGATCGGTATGCCATGGTTACTCTTAGAAACACGGCATCGATTATGATGAGACTTTCTCTCTAGTTGTCAAGCCCAACACTATTCGCACTGTCCTTAGCATCGTCGTCTCTTCTTCCTGGCCAATTCATAAACTAGATGTCAAAAATGCTTTTCTTCACGGCTCTCTTCAAGAAATAGTCTATTGTCAACAACCTCTTGGCTACGAACATTCCTCCTATCCTAATCATGCATGTCTTCTTCAAAAATCTCTTTATGGTCTTAAACAAGCACCACGTGCCTGGTTCCAACGCTTTTCTACTTTTGCTCAAACCATCAGTTTTACCCCTTTCCGTTCTGACACTTCACTCTACACCTTCCATCACAACAACAACACTGCTTACCTTATTTTATATGTCGATGATATTATCCTCACAGCTTCCTCACAACAATTTTTAGATCATATTATCTCTCTTCTTCGTTATGAATTTTCTATGACAGATTTAGGTCTTCTTCACCACTTCTTAGGTATTGCTGTTATCCGTGACTCCTCTGGTCTTTTCTTGTCTCAACGTCAGTACACTCTGGATCTTCTTTCTCGTGCTGGTATGCTTGATTGTCAAACTTCCTGTACCCCTGTTGATATAGGTTCCAAACTCTCTGCCGACGATGATCCTTTCTCTGATCCTTCTCTTTATCGTAGTCTTACCGGTGCACTTCAGTATCTTACTCTCACTCGTCCTGAAATTTCTTTTGCTGTTCAACAAGCTTGTTTATACATGCATGATCCTCGTATTCCTCAATACAATCATGTCAAATGTATTCTTCAGTATCTCAAAGGCACACTAGACTTAGGTCTTCATATCAACAAATCCTCTCCCACCTCCTTGATAGCTTACTCTGATGCAGACTGGGCTGGTTGTCCATATACTCATAGGTCCACATCCAGATTTTATGTTTTTCTTGGTAACAATTTGGTTTCTTGGTCTTCAAAAAGGAAGGTTACGGTCTCCCGCTCGTCTGCTGAAGCTGAGTACCGTGCTGTGGCTCATGCGGTTGCTGGAACGGTTTGGTGGCGCCAGTTGCTGTCGGAGCTGCACCGTCCTATTGAGCAAGCTACCATTTTTTACTGTGATAATATTTCAGCTGTCTACATGTCAGGGAATCCGGTTCAACACCGTCGCACGAAGCATATTGAGATCGACATTCATTTTGTTCGAGATAAGGTGGCTCTTGGTCAAATTCGCGTTCTACACATGCCTACTTCTGCTCAGTTTGCTGATATCTTTACCAAAGGCCCGGCGACTACTTCGTTTCAAGACATTCGTTTCAGTCTCAACGTCGTCGAGCCTACCGTTGACATTGCGGGGGGATGTTAGAATACAACTTGTAATAGGATTAGGACTCCTACTCGGTTTGTAATAGGGCCAGGTCAGGTGCGGCTTGGCTCTTATATATAGCTGTTGTACTGGCACAATATTGCATCAACAATTATTCAATAGTTATTCAATAGAATTCCACAATGAGTTATGTGTTTTTGATGACCGAAGATTGTTTGGAGTCCCAGATGAGATCACGGACATGATGAGGAGTCTCGAAATGGTCGAGACATAAAGAATGATATATTGGACGATGTTATTCGGACACCGGGTGAGTTTCGGGGGTCACCGGATAAATATCGGAGTGCCGGGGGGTTATCGGAACCCTCGGGGGAACTAATGGGCCAACATGGGCCTTGTTAGAGAGAGAGGAGGGGCCACAAGGGCTGGCCGCACGCCCCCCATAGGCCTAGTCGGAATTGGACTAGGGGGAGGGGCGACGCCCCCTCTTTCCCTCTCCCTCTCCCTCTCCTTCCTTCTTCTCCTAGTTGGACTAAGAAAGGGGGGTTCAACTTCTACTTGGAGTAGGATCCCCCCTTGGGCGTGCCCTATGAGGCCGGTCGGCCTTCCCCTTGCTCCTTTATATACGGGGGCAGGGGTGCACCCTAGAACACACAAGTTGACAATTTTTTTAGCCGTGTGCGGTGCCCCCATCCACAGATTCCACCTCAGGTCATATTGTCGTAGTGCTTAGGCGAAGCCCTGCGCGGATCACATCATCAACACCGTCACATGCCATGGTGCTGACAGAACTCTCCCTAGTCCTCAACTGGATCAAGAGCTCGAGGGACGTCATCGTACTGAACGTGTGCTGAACACGGAGGTGTTGTATGTTCGGTACTTGGATCGGTTGGATCGTGAAGATGTTTGACTACATCAACCACGTTACTAAACGCTTCCGCTTTCGGTCTACGAGGG
Source organism: Secale cereale (assembly GCA_902687465.1). Classification (NCBI taxonomy): domain Eukaryota; kingdom Viridiplantae; phylum Streptophyta; class Magnoliopsida; order Poales; family Poaceae; genus Secale; species Secale cereale. Next base: position 230,155,528 of record LR738713.1, on the reverse strand, counting down.
TACGTGGAGACACTCTCCCTGCTCGTTGCTATGCTTCTCCTCGATATATCTTGCATGATCGTAGGAAAATTTTGAAATAATACGTTCCCCAACAGTGGCATCATAAGCCAGGTCTATGCGTAGATGATATGCACGAGTAGAACACAAAGAGTTGTGGGCGATAATAGTCATACTGCTTACCAGATGTCATATTTTGATTCAGCAGTATTGTTGGATGAAGCGGCCCGGATCGACATTACATGACCGCGTTCATGAGACAGGTTCTACTGACGTGCTTCGCACATAGGTGGCTGATGGGTGACAGTTTCTCCAACTTTTGTTGAATCGAGTGTGACTAAGCCCGGTCCTTGTTGAAGGTTAAAACAGCACACTTGACGAAAAATCGTTGTGGTTTTTGATGCGTAGGTAAGAAGGGTTCTTACTAGAAGCCCGTAGCAGCCACGTAAAACTTGCAACAACAAAGTAGAGGATGTCTAACTTGTTTTTGCAGGGCATGTTGTGATGTGATATGGTCAAGACGTGATGAGTTATACGATATTCTATGAGATGATCATGTTTTGTAAATTATCGGCAACCGGCAGGAGCCTTATGGTTGTCTCTTTATTGTATGAATTGCGAAAGCCATGTAATTGCTTTACTTTATCACTATGAGTTAGCGATAGTAGTAGTAGCAATAGTTGGTGAGACGATCACGACGCTACGATGAAGATCATGGTGTCAAGCCCGTGACGATGGAGATCATGACGATGCTTTGAAGATGGAGGCCAAAAGCACAAGATGATGATAGCCATATCATGTCACATATTTTGATTGCATGTGATGTTTATCTTATTATGCATCTTATTTTGCTTAGTACGGTGGTAGCATTATAAGATGACCCCTTACAAAATTTCAAGGTACAAGTGTTCTCCCTTAGTATGCACCACTGCGACAGTTCGTCGTGCCGAGACACCATGTGATGATCGGGTGTGATAAGCTCTACGTTCACGTACAACGGGTGTAAGACAGTTTTGCACGTGCAGAATACTCGGGTTAAACTTGACGAGCCTAGCATGTACAGACATGGCCACGGAACACTGGAGACCGAAAGGTCGAGCGTGAATCATATAGTAGATATGATCAACATAAGATGTTCACCATTGAAAACTACTCCATCTCACGTGATGATCGGACATGGTTTGGTTGATATGGATTATGTGATCATTTAGATGACTTGAGGGATGTCTATCTAAGTGGGAGCTCTTTAGTAATATGATTAATTGAACTTTAATTTATCATGAACTTAGTCCTAATAGTATTTGCAAATTAGTTGTAGATCAATAGCTCACGTTGTAGCTCCCCTATGTTTTTATATGTTCCTAGAGAAAACTAAGTTGAAAGATGTTAGTAGCAATGATGCGGACTAGGTCCGTGTTCTGAGGATTATCCTCATTGCTGCACAGAAGTATTGTGTCCTTGATGCACCGCTAGGTGACAAACCTATTGCAGGAGCGGATGTAAACGTTATGAACGTTTGACAAAGCTTAGTATGATGTCTACTTAATAGTTTAGTGCACCATGCTTTACGGCTTAGAACCGGGACTTCAAATTTTTTTTGAATGCCACGGAGCATATGAGATGTTCCAAGAGCTGAAATTGGTATTTCAGACTCATGCCCATGTCGAGAGGTATGAGACCTCTAACAAATACTTTCCCTACAAGATGGAGGAGAATAGCTCAGCTAGTGAGCATGTGCTCAGAATGTCTGGGTACTTCAATCACTTGAATCAAGTGGGAATTAATCTTCCAGATAAGATAGTGATTGACAGAGTTCTCTAGTCACTATCACCAAGCTACTAGAACTTCGTGATGAACTATAATATGCAAGGGATGACAAAAATGATTCCCGAGCACTTCGCGATGCTGAAATCAGCGAAGGTAGAAATCAAGAAAGATCATCAAGTGTTGATGGTTAAACAAGACCACTAGTTTCAAGAAAAAGGGAAAGGGACAGAAAGGGAACTTCAAGAAGAACGGCAAGCAAGTTGCCACTCCCGAGAAGAAGCCCAAAGCTAGACCCAAGCCTGAAACTGAGTGCTTCTACTGCACATGAAATGGTCACTGGAAGCGGAACTACCCCAAATATTTGGCGGATAAGAAGGATGGTGAAGTAAACAAAGGTATATTTGATATACATGTTATTGATATGTACCTCACTAGAGCTCATAGTAGCCCCTGGGTATTTTGATACCTGTTTAGTTGCTTAGATTAGTAACTCGAAAGAGGAGTTGCAGAATAAACATATACTAGTTGAGGGTGAGGTGACGATGTGTGTTGGAAGTAGTTCTGATATTGATATGATCATCATCACACACTCCCTGTACTTTCGGGATTAGTGTTAAACCTAAATATAAGTTATTTGGTGTTTGCGTTGAGCATGAACAAGATTGGATCGTGTTCATTGCAATACGATTATTCATTTAAGTCATAGAATAATTGTTATTCTGTTTACATGAATAACACCTTCTATGGTCATACACCCAAGGTGAATGGTTTATTGAATCTAGATCGTAGTAATACACATATTCGTAATATTGAAGCCAAAAGATGCAAGAATTGATAATGATAGTGCAACACACTCGTGGCACTGCTGTTCAAGTCATATTGGTGTAAAGCGCATGAAGAAACTCCATGCTGATGGAATTTTGGAATCACTTGATTATGAATCATTTGATGCTTGCGAACCATGCCTCATGGGCAAGATGACTAAAAATCCATTCTTCAGAGCAATGGAGCGAGCCAATGACTTATTGGAAATAATACATACAGATGTATGCGGTCCGATGAGTGTTGAGGCTCGCGACGGGTATCATTATTTTCTGACCTTCACAAATGATTTGAGCAGATATGAGTATATCTACTTAATGAAACACAAGTCTGAAACATTTGAAAAGTTCAAAGAATTCAGAGTGAAGTAGAGAATCATCGTAACAAGAAAATAAAGTTTCTACAATCTGATCGCAGAGGCGAATATTCGAGTTACAAGTTTCGTCTTAATTTAAAACAATGTGGAATAGTTTCACAAACTCACGCTACCTAGAACATCATAGTGTAATGGTGTGTCCGAACGTCATAACCGTACTTTATGAGACATGGTGCGATCTATGATGTCTCTTACCGATATACCACTATCGTTTTAGGGTTATGCATTAGAGACAGTTGCATTCACGTTAAATAGGGCACCATCTAAATCCGTTGAGACGACACCGTATGAACAATGGTTTGGCAAGAAACCTAAGCCATCATTTCTTAAAGTTTGGTTTTGCGATGCTTATGTGAAAAAGCTTCAGCCTGATAAGCTCAAACCCAAATCGGAGAAATGCGTCTTCATAGGATACCCAAAAGAAACAGTTGGGTACACCTTCTATCACAGAACCAAAGGCAAGATCTTTGTTGCTAAGAATGTATCCTTTCTAGAGAAGGAGTTTCTCTCAAAAGAAGTGATTGGGAGGAAAGTAGAACTTGATTAGGTAATTGTACCTTCTCTCGAATTGGAAAGTAGCCCATCACAGAAAATCGTTCCCGTGATGCCTACACCAATTAGTGAGGAAGCTAATGATGATGATCATGAAACTTCAGATCAAGTTACTACCAAACCTCGTAGGTCAACCAAAGTATGTTCCGCACCAGAGTGGTATGGTAATCCCGTTCTGGAAGTCATGTTGCTAGACAATGATGAACCTATGAACTATGAGGAAGCGACGATGAGCCCAGATTCCGCGAAATGTCTTGAGGCCATGAAATCTGAGATGGAATCCATGTATGAGAACAAAGTGTGGACTTTGGTTGACTTGCCCGATGATCGGCAAGCCATATAGATTAAATGGATCTTCAAGAGGAAGACTGACGCTGGTGGTAATGTCACTGTCTGCAAAGATCGACTTGTCGCAAAAGGTTTTCGACAAGTTCAAGGAGTTGACTGTGATGAGACTTTCTCACCCGTATCGATACTTAAGTCTGTTCGAATCATGTTAGCAATTGTCGCATTTTATGAAATCTAGCAAATGGATGTCAAAACTACATTCCTTAATGGATTTCTGAAAGAAGAATTGTATATGATCCAATCAGAAGGTTTTGTCGATCCTAAAAGTGCTAACAAAGTGTGCAAGCTCCAGCGATCCATGTATGGACTGGTGCAAGCATCTCAGAGTTGGAATATACGCTTTGATAAGGTGATCAAAGCATATCTTTTTATAGAGACTTACGGTGAAGCCTGTATTTACAAGAAAGTGAGTGGGAGCACTACAACATTTCTGGTAAGTATATGTGAATGACATATTGTTGATCGGAAATGATGTAGAATTTTCTGGAAAGCCTAAAGGATTGTTTAAAAGGAGTTTTGCAATAGAAGACCTCAGTGAAGCTGCTTACATATTGGGCACCAAGATCTATAGAGATAGATCATGACACTTCATAAGACTTTCGATTAGTACATACCTTGATAAGTTTTTGAAGTAGTTCAAAATGGATCAGTCAAAGAAGGAGTTCTTGCCTGATTTGTAAGGTGTGAAGTTGAGTAAGACTCAAAGCCCCACCACAACATAAACATATATAGAGAATGAAAGTCATTCCTTATGCCTCAGCCATAGAATCTATAAAGTATGTCATGCTGTGTACCAAACCTGTTATGTACCCTGCCATGAGTTTGGCAAGGAGGTACAATAGTGATCCAGGAGTAGATCACTGGACATCGGTCAAAATTATCCTTAGTAACCAGAGGACTAAGGAAATGTTTCTCAATTATGGAGGTGATAAAGAGTTCGTCGTAATGGGTTACGCTGATGCAAGCTTTGACACTAATCCAGATGACTTTAAGTATCAATCTGGATGCATATTGAAAGTGGGAGCAATAAGCTAGAGTAGCTCCATGTAGAGCATTGTAGATATGGTAAACTGCGAAATACATACGGATCTGAATGTGACAGACCGGTTGACTAAACTTGTCTCACAAAGCAAAACATGATCACACCTTCGTACTCTTTGGATGTTAATCACATGGCAATGTGAACTAGATTATTGACTCTAGTGCAAGTGGGAGACTAAAGAAATATGCCCCAGAGGCAATAATAAAGTAGTTATTTATATTTCCTTATTTAATGATAAATGTCTTTTATTCATGCTAGAATTGTATTAACCGGAAACTTAATACATGTGTGAATACAGAGACAAAACAGAGTGTCCCTAGTATGCCTCTACTAGACTAGCTTGTTAATCAAAGATGGTTGTGTTTCCTAACCATAGACATGTGTTGTCATTTGATTAACGGGATCACATCATTAGGAGAATGATGTCATGGACAAGACCCATCCGTTAGCTTAGCACTATGATCGTTTAGTTTTATTGCTATTGCTTTCTTCATGACTTATACATGTTCCTTTAACTATGAGATTATGCAACTCCCGAATACCGGAGGAACACCTTGTGTGCTATCAAATATCACAACGTAACTGTGTGATTATAAAGATTCTCTACAGGTGTTTCCGAAGGTGTTTGTGGTGTTGGCATAGATCGAGAATAGGATTTGTCACTCCGAGTGTCGGAGAGGTATCTCTGGGCCCTCTCGGTAATACACATCAGAATAAGCCTTGCAAGCAAATGACTAATGAGTTAGTCTCCAGATGATGTATTACAGAACGAGTAAAGAGACTTGCCGGTAACGCGATTGAACTAGGTATGATGATACCAATGATCAATCTCGGACAAGTAACATACCGATGACAAAGGGAACAATGTATGTTGTTATGCGGTTTGACCGATAAAGATCTTCGTAGAATATGTAGGAGGCAATATGAGCATCCGGGTTCCGCTATTGGTTATTGACCAGAGATACGTGATACATCTCCAACGTATCTATAATTTTTGATTGTTCCATGCTATTATATATTTTGTTTTGGATGTTTAATGGGCTTTATTATACACTTTTATAGTATTTTTGGGACTAACCTACTAACCCAAGGCCCAGTGCAAATTGTTGTTTTTTGCCTATTTCAGTGTTTCGCAAAAAAGGGATATCAAACGGAGTCCAAACGGAATGAAACCTTCGAGAGAGTTATTTTTGGAACCGTATCTTCACAGAAGACTTGGAGTACACGCGAGGGAACGAGAGAGGCGGCCACGAGGGTCCAGGGCGCTCCCAGGGGGGCAGGCGTGCCCCCACCCTCGTGGGCCCCCTCTGGCTCCCCCGATGCCCTCCTTCCTCCTATATATATCTACGTACCCTGAACCACATCGAGGCAACAGAGAAAACCCTAATTCCACCGCGGCAACCTTCTATTCCCATGGGATTCCATCTTGGGGCTTGTTCCGGAGCTCCGTCGGAGGGGGGATGGATCACGGAGTGCTTCTACATCAACACCATAGGCTCACCAATGAGTTGTGAGTAGTTTACCATAGACCTTCTGGTCCATAGTTATTAGCTAGATGACTTCTTTTCTCTCTTTGGATCTCAATACAAAGTTCTCATCGATCTTCGAGGTGATCTATTCGATGTAATCTTTTTGCGGTGTGTTTGTCGAGATCCGATGAATTGTGGGTTTATGATCAAGATTATCTATGAACAATATTTGCTTCTTTTCTGAAATCTTTTATGTATGATTATAATATCCTTGCAAGTCTCTTCGAATTATTGGTTTGGTTTGGCCTACTAGATCTATAGTTCTTGCAATGGGAGAAGTGCTTGGCTTTGGGTTCAATCTTGCGGTGTCCTTTCCCAGTGACAGTAGGGGCAGCAAGGCACGTATTGTATTGTTACCATCAATGATAAAAAGATGGGGTTTATATCATGTTGCTTGAGTTTATCCCTCTACATCATGTCATCTTGCTTAAAGCATTACTCTGTTCTTATGAACTTAATACTCTAGATGCATGCTGTATAGCGGTCGATGTGTGGAGTAATAGTAGTAGATGCAGAATCATTTCGGTCTAATTGTTCCGGATGTGATGCCTATATAAAATGATCATGCCTAGATATTCTCATAACTATGCGCTTTTCTATCAATTGCTCGACAGTAATTTGTTCACCCACCATAGAATTCTGCTATCATGAGAGAAGCCAATACTGAAACCTAGGGCCGCCGGGTCTATTATCATCATATTAATTTTCCATCTACTTTACTTTGCTTTCTTTACTTTCTGTTCTTATACCCAAAAATACCAAAATTATTATACTATCATATCTAGCAGATCTCACTTTCGTAAGTGTCCGTGAAGAGATTAATAACCCCTTATCGCGTTGGCTGCAAAGTTCTTATTTGTTACGATTGATACCTTGGTTCTCAAAAACCGAGGGAAATACTTACGCTACTGTGCTGCATCACCCTTTCCTCTTCGAGGGAATACAACACAAGCTCGAGAAGTAGCAATATGTCTTGGTCCTACATATTTCTCGAACCCGTAGGGTCCGCACGCTTAAGGTTCGATGATGATTTGTATTATGAGTTATTTGTTTTTGATGATCGAAGATTGTTCAGAGTCCCAGATGAGATCACGGACATGACGAGGAGTCTTGAAATGGTCAAGACATAAAGAATGATATATTTGATGATGTTATTCGGACACCGGATGAGTTCCGGGGGTCACCGGATAAATATCGGAGTGCCGAGGGGTCACCGAATATATTTGACAATTGTTTTAGCCGTGTGCGGTGCCCCCTCCAGAGATTCCACCTCAGGTCATATTGTCGTAGTGCTTAAGCGAAGCCCTGCGTGGATCACATCATGAACACCATCACCATGCCGTCGTGCTGACAGAACTCTCCCTCGCCCTCAACTGGATCAAGAGCTCAAGGGGCGTCATCGTGCTGAACGTGTGCTGAACACGAAGGTGCCGTACATTCGGTACTTGGATCGGTTGGATCGTGAAGACGTTCGACTACATCAATCGCGTTACTAAATGCTCCCGCTTTCGGTCTACGAGGGTACGTGGACACACTCTCCCCGCTCGTTGCTATGCTTCTCCTAGATAGATCTTGCGTGATCGTAGGAAAATTTTGAAATACTACGTTCCCCAACATACAAATCTCCTCCACTACAAGAAATCTCATCCCGAGATTTTATGAGGTAGAAGGAGACCAAACGGGGTATTCATCTCGAAGACGATCCTCGAGTTACCAAGTCGCTTTATCTTCAGAAGGATTTGACCACTAAGCTTTAAGAAGTTGGATAGCCCTCTGATGGATGCGATGTTCAGCTTGATCAAGAACGCAGATCACATGCTCTCTGTAATTGAGACCATCGTGCAGGGGTTGAGCTTTATAAGCCATATGGTTGTTGAAATAAGACTTGCAACCCAGGGCATCGACAATAGTATTATCCTTGACAGGGGTATACGGAATACATTATTCATAGTCTGTAATTGTTTCCATAGACGCTGTTGACGGAGATCAAGATCCAGCTGAGTATCAGATACTTCAAACTTTGATGATCGGTGAAGATCTTGCAACGATTACTAAAAGGAAAAGTTGCCACAACTTCCGTGCAAACTTAACTATAGCAAGTTCAAGGTTATAGACTGGGTAGTTCTTTTGGAAAGACATCTTGTAATTCACAAACGACTAGAGTGTTTTCTGTAAGTGCATCTAGTGCCCCTTAGTGATTTTGGTGTATTGAAGACTTATAGGTTAAGTGACTAATGTGTTTTTAAGTGTATACAGGTCTTATAAGTTTGTGAGGAGTTTGATATTTATGATGAAAGTCGACCCCTAAAAATGTATGTCTTTAGTTGAAGACTTTGGTTTTCTTGAACACTTTGAAAGTGAGGAAATTGGTGTGACCTTGAAGACTTGGATATTCATGCGAGGATTATGAAGCGTGAAGACTTTTGTTTTCGTAGTTTCATTTTCTCTTCCTTGAGTCATAGGAAACACCGTACTGTTAAAGGGGGTCAAGGTAAAACTAAGGAAACATATTTCCATGTGATGCTCAACTCAAAGCCTACACTACCCAATCCTTTTGAGTGAAGCCATTGGAAATCTCATACAGTTCAGTCAATTTCTTTAGTGACATAGACAAAGTTCTTCCGGTCTCCAAGGAATTTGTCCTCACTGAGGAGTTAGGAATTCGCCAATGCGGATTGCCTACAAGTGAGGATCATGATAGTCCTGAGGAATCTGAGAGCTAAATTTCCGACCGTTGATGTGCTATGCGCCAACTGCCCAAAATATCTTATCCACCTAACGGTCATATCATTTAAGGGCGTTTATGTCTTATCATGTTAGGATGCTACCTAGGCTATAAATAGCCGCCCCCTACAACCACTAGCTGGTTGTCTGCTCCGAGAGAAACTGGCACTTGTCATGAGAGCAACCCATCCTACGAGGACTTTGAGCGAAAATCATCAAGTGAGGAAAAACCCCAAACCCAAACATCTAAAACCCAAAAGTGATTGAGCATCACTGAAGAGAGTGTTCCTATGTGGAACCGATGCTTCTTACCTTTGAAGTCTATGATCTTCTAGACGGTTAGGCGTCAATGGTCTAGAGCATCCAAGAGGAATTGTGGATCGTCGGTTGACAAAGTCTGTGAAGGTTTGGAAGTTACCTGTGAAGACTTACCACAAGTGATTGGGCGAGGTCTGTGTGACCTTAGCTCAAGGGGAATACTTTGAGGACTTGGTGTCTTGGACTGTGTGTCCAGGACTTGGTGTCCGGGACTGTCTGTCGTCAAGTTTAAATACCTAGCCGCCCCAACCAGATGTACAACTGTCACAGCAGTTGGAATTGGTGTAACAAATCATTGTCTTCATCAAGCCCACTGGTTTTATTTCCTCAACCCTTCCATTTACTCATTCATATGTTGATGAACTTGATCTTTACTGTTTGAAGACTTTGATTGAAGACTTTTTCAATTTTCTCAACCCAATTTCTTTAGTCTTCTGTCCTCAACCTGCTTATCCTGTTTACACGCTACTTGTACTCTGTGCTTGCTTTCATTTCACCATGATGACCATGCTCCTGTTCTGTTATGCTTGCACTTGAGTGTCTATTCCGCTACTAAGTAGTCCGTTGCTTAGGAAATTCCTCAGCTAGAATTTCCTCAGTGACGAATTCATAAAAATCTCCTATTCACCCCCCTCTAGTCGATATAACACACTTTCAATTGGTATCAAAGCCAGGTATTCACTTGTTCTCTGTGATCTTGGTTTAACCACCTGGAGTTTTAGTTATATTGACCGTAGGAATGAAGAGTGTGTCATGTCCAATCTTTGACGGTCATGATTATCCCAAGTGGAAGGCCATGATGAAAAAGCGCCTCATGGTGATGAACAGCGAGCTGTGGACCATCACTGAGATTGGTCTTGCTGATCTATGCAAGATGGCTGAGGCTGATGATATTCGCAAGTACACTCTACTCAACCTCATCGCGAAGGACGTCATATGTTCCTGTCTGTCCCAAAATCAGTCCAGGAACGTTATCCATCTTAGCCATGAGAAGCTTATCTGGGACCGACTCTCTGAGGTTTATGAAGTTCTTAGAACTTGTCATGATCCCTGGTTTGAGGATTTCAAGGAATCTCTCAAGGCGATGACTTTCGAGCTGGAATCATCATCCTCTGCACCCTGTCTTATGGAAAAAGGGTGCCGAGGTAACTGAATGCTATCTATCTGAGTCCAGTGATGATGAATTTGGTGATGAATTTGGACCCAGCTATACCAAATTTGCTTCCCTTACCACTAAACAAGAAAGAGCTTTGGAAAAAAAACTCATAATATGCTTAATGAGAGTGATGATATGTTGGGTGAAGAAATGGATCGATCTAAAATCTTGACTGAAATCTTCAGAGACTTCAGTCCAAGTATGATAACCTTCAGGATAATCATAACACTCTCTTATCTAATCATGAGAAGCTTTCCTATGAATTTCTTCAAAGAAAGCAAGATCTTGAGAAGCTAAGGGAGAGTTATGAATATCTTCAAAAGGAACGCGATTCATTGCTTGCTCAACAGATCAGCGCTGCTCAGGAGGATTTCATTCCATCATGTCTTAAATGCATTGAACGTGAAACTGCAAATTCCTCACCTGAAAGTTCAACTGCTTCTACTGTTACAAATTCTTCAACTATTTATGTGGTGAAAATTTCCTCAACTGAGGAAAACGCTAATGCTATTGATGAAAATGCAGGATTGAAGGAATTGTATGTGACAGGCATATACAAAAGCCTCAAAGGTCATCAGACTCTTTGTGATGTGCTTAAAAAGTAGATTCTGAACAAGAACCCTAGGAAAGAGGGTATTGCCTTTGAGAGGAAACTCAATGTTGATGGGACCTACTGGAAACCTGAGCAGTATCCCAAAACCTCATGGGTTGTTGCAACAGGACTTCCCGTAGATCCATCTACCTTATCTGGCTTTACTTGTAAATCTTCATATTCTTCTGATGAGTCATTTGACTCCAACTATAAACTGTTCAAAAATCATAATGGTGAAGTATTTGCTAGATATGTTGGAACTAACTGTTGGAATGGTCCCCCTATGAAGAAAATCTGGGTCCCTAAGAGGCACCTTGAAAATCTTCAAGTGAATGTCCTCAGGACACCTCCTGTGAAGAACATGAACCCCAAATCTAATTCTTCATATGGATCAAAATCTTCATATGGATCCAAATCCTCATATGGACCAAATTCCTCAAGTGGATCAAATTACTCATATGATCATCATCGTGCTAACACATCTGTTTCACAGGGAAAGAATAAGGATTATGAATATGTGCATTACTCTTCAAATCATTATGTTCATAAGTCCTCGAAGAATTTCTCTGCTTACTCATATTCATGCTCTAACCCCTCTCATGTGAGACGAAGTGCACTTGCTTCTAAGCCACCATTCTCAATTGGTGCTCGCCGAATGATGAACTATTTGCCAACCCTCCAGATGTGGGTAGTGAAGAACAAGAACTAATCTCTTATGCAGGGTCAGGTCTCCAGACGAACTTAAACGTCTGAAGAATTTGCTCGAGACCTGAAAATGCTTGAGAGGATGCAAGCTAATCATATAGAAATGATTCATTCGTTTCTATCCTCATTCTTCATATATTATTCTTATTGATGAAATTGATGTCATATTCTTCACTATGAAGCATATGAGTTGTAAGATGTACTAATTCCTCTACAGGATGACTCTCTCAAAGCCACTGAGTGGGTCCTCGACAGTGGATGCACAAATCACATGACCGGTGACAAGAACCTACTGATGGACTATGCTTTATCTCCATCAAACCTGAAGCGTATCACCTACGCTGATCTTTCCCTAATAATAAAGCAGCTATTGCTTCTGCCCGCCCGCTCACCGTTGTCGGCCTTTTTTGCAAAAAAGTCCCCCTATTTCTGAGAAATTAACTCCCCATCCTACTTAAACTGCGGTACTCATGGATAACATTTTTTTTGCTGAAACACCCATGCACATCGCTCCTTTCAACCTAATCTCATCGATTCATATACCTGTGCCATGGTGATTCAGCAACGCTCCTTTCAACCTAATCTCATCGATTCATATACAGACCGAAAGAAACCTGGGGCGGCAAAAAAGCTGCACAAGATTTCAGAGAATGACAAAAAGAAACCGGGGCGGCCCTTCAAACAACAGACTGCTCGGCTGCATGGTAGAGCAGGCTCTAGATGAAGGGAGAAACAGCGGCCTCCCTAGCAGTCCGACAGTGGTAGTAGTGCCCTTGTTGAGACGGCAACGGCGCCTGTTGAGATGACGGTAGCGCCTTGCAACACCACATCCTCTTGCAATGGCGGCCCCGCGGCGTCTCCGGCTTGGTTACTCGGGATCTGCAGCCAAGGGCAATATGGAGGAGATAACAACAAAGGGGATCGACTGGTTTGGGGCTGGTTAAAGGAGATGGGCCGCTAGACGTGTCCAGATCAAAGGAAAATCATGTGAATCGCTGAGATGTGTCGTTGGTTGGGCAGAGACATGTCGCTGGATGGGCTTGGGTTGGTTGTGGGTCACGTAGCTGATGTGTGTTGTTGTAGCATCAGTTGGATAGCTTTTTTCTTTAATTAACGTGTGATGCGGCCGGCGGCGAGGTTTTCCTTTTAATTGCAATTAGGGACGGGATGTGCAGTATGACCAAACTATGTTTTTGTTTTAGCGAAATAGGTGATGTCGACGTGAAATGGTTGTGTTTGGCAAAGTTCAAACAGTGCAAAAAAACCAAATAAATAACATTTTCTTAAAAAAATCATCATTGTAAAGCCCGCTTGCATTTGAATGTTTAAAAAAATCATTAACAAAATACCATTTCAATGTATCACCACTCCGATGATAGTGCGGAGCTAAATGAGACATTGTAAGAGGACATGAATGCGGCTTTGTTAAAAAAATCACTTACAAACATCAAAATCATACCATTATCAACAACATTGGCGAACATGAAAAATGACAACACGAATGAGTCACGAGAAATCATTCGATGATTAAATTGCTACACCCAAAGGGTAAAGGAAAACATTTTACTCGAAACACAGTAACGATAGATGCAGACATGTACATACACTCACTCACATCCTATCTATTTGAGCACATTCGAAATACCGTCTTGGCAAGTTTTAAAAATAATGAAGTCACCACAAGCGTCTCGCTATCGACGAGAACATCGCCTCCTACTAGAAGAATATTTCATCTTTAAAATACACAAAAGCGTAAAACCTGAGGATTTATCCTTGGTGAGGACTGAGGTAGCACTGCCTACTAACTATTCAATCAGCGGAAACGCTTCTTCACGAGCGAGCGCTGGAACGAGCGATTCCTCTTTCCTCGTGCCGACGGAAACCAAGGATAGATGGGCCCATAAACCTTTCCATATCAGCCCACATATATGCGTACCATGCTGGACCCTTCCTACTTTCTGTCCCCTGTGAAACATAATCTCACCCCCCTGATTTCAACGGGTGGGGCCCGGGGTGGGGCCTGGATTTGCCTCAAACATAATCTCCAGAATTGCTAAAAAGGGTAAGTCTGGCTTGTCTGAAACTGCTCGTTGCAGCAAGCGCGCGCGCAATAGCAACGCCCTTCAATCAGATGTTGCTTCTCAGGGCTAGAGCAAAACTAACCAATCCACGTAACTGTCCCATCCCTATTTATTCAGTGGCCATGCATGCGTGGACTACAATAATGGATATTAAAGCATGCTACGAATTTCCTTCTGTACCTCGGCACCTGCAATCCTGCTCACCGGGCAACGTTGATAGGTGCTTTGATGAACATTTTAATTTTCTCTTCCGTTGCAACGCACGGGCATCTGTGCTAGTAAAGGAAAAAGCAAGGTATTGGGTCTAGGTATGGTTGCAATCTCAAAAGATCGACACATGGACAAATTCATGCTTGTCGAGTCTCTTGAATTCAACCTCATGTATGTCTCAATGCTTTGTGATATTGATATGGTTGTTGTCTTTGGCAAATATCGCTGTGTTGTAGTTTTAGAATCTGACAATTCCAAAGTCTTCGAAGGCTTTAGGAGAGGAGACTTGTATATTGTTGATTTCTCTACATGACCACAACCTGCCACACGCCTACTTGCAAAAGCTTCAGAAGGATGGCTATGGCATCGAAGACTTGGTCATGCTGGCATGAGGAACTTGCATAGGCTTGTGAAGAAGAAGCATATCCTTGGAATTGAGGGTGTCAAATTCCTCAAAGATCATCTTTGTGGGGCTTGCGAAGCTGGAGAGATGACCAAATCCAAGCATCCCTCAAAGACTATCATGACTACCACTCGTCCTTTTGAATTGCTTCACATGGACGTCTTCGGCCCTACTCATTATTCTGCATTCATAAATGCAGCATCTCTTTATGGCTTTGTCATTGTTGATGACTATTCTTGTTATACATGGGTGCATATCATCACATTTAAGCATGAAGTGCAGGAAATCTTCAAGCGATTTTCCTCAAGGGCCTTGACGAATTTCGGTGTGAAGATCAAGCATATCCAGAGTGACAATGGGACTGAGTTTAAGAACAATGGTCTTGATGACTATCTTGACGAACTTGGTATTACTCATGAGCTATCAACCCCATACACTCCTCAGCAAAACGACGTTGTGGAGCACAAGAACATGACACTTGTTGAGATGGCTCGCACTATGGTTGACGAATACAAGACGCCTCTTCGGTTCTGGCCTGAGGCTATCAACACTGCGTGCCACATCATCAACAGGGTATATATTCACAAACTCCTAAAGAAAACCTCATATGAACTACTCACTGACAAGAAACCCAATGTGACTTATCTCAAAGTCTTGGGTGCTAAATATTGGGTTAGAGATCCTTGTCACAATTCCAAATTTGCACCGAAAGCACATGAAGGTTTTATGCTTGGTTATGGAAATGACTCGCACACCTACATACTGTTCATCAATCATCTTCACAAGATTGTTGAGACTGTAGATGTGCGGTTCGATGAAACTAATGGCTCGCAAAGAGAGCAACTGCCTCATGTGTCAGGTGAAATACCTCCTGAGAAATCCATCAAGTTCAAAGCTACTAAAGATATCATCCACACTGAAGAATCAACTGAAGAAGTCATTCCTGACCATGAAGAAAATCATTGTGGCGCTCCTGAAGAAACTGTCGGTGAAGAAAATGCTCAGCCAGACCAAAGCCGTCAACCAGCTCATCCTCGTGTCACAAAAGAAGTGCAGATTGAGAAAATCATCGATGGCATCTGCACTAGGTCCTCTCACATGCTCAAGAGCTTCACACTTATCTAACTTTTGTGGGCACTTTGATTTTGTCTCTATCATAGAGCCCACCAAAGTTGATGAGGCATTTCTGGAACCTGAGTGGATTCAAGCTATGCAAGAGGAATTGTATCAATTCGAGCTCAACCATGTGTGGGAACTTGTCAAGTGACCAGATCCTCGGAAGCACAATATCATCGGCATCAAATGGATCTATCAAAACAAGCAAGATGAAAATGGCCTTGTGGTGAGGAATAAGGCTCGTCTCATAGCTCAAGGCTACACACAGGTTGAAGGAATTGACTTCGATGAAACCTTTGCTCCTATTGCTAGACTTGAAGCTATTCGCATATTACTTGCTTATGCTAACCATCATAATATTATCTTATATCAAATGGATGTGAAAAGTTCATTCCTCAATGGTAAGCTTGAGGAAGAAGTATATGTTGCTCAACCCCCAGGTTTTGAAGATTCTAAACATCCTGACAAAGTATTCAAACTCAACAAGGCCCTCTATGGCCTCAAGCAGGCCCCTCAGGCGTTGTATGATACTTTGAAGGAATTCCTCATGAAGAAAGGCTTCAAACGCAGTTCACTTGACCCAACTCTTTTCACTAAATCATATGATGAAGAATTATTTGTGTGTTAAATCTATGTGGACGATATTATCTTTGGCTGTACTAATGAACATTATAGTGATGAATTTGGCTACATGATGCGTGAAAATATCAAATGTCCATGATGGGAGAGCTGAAATTTTTCCTAGGCCTTCAAATTTATCAACAACGCAATGACATCTTCATATCTCAAGAGAAATACCTCAAGGATGTTCTGAGGAAATTCGGCATGCAAGATTGCAAAGGCGTCAAAATCCCTATGCCCACAGATGGCCAACTGTGCACCGATGAAAATGGTAAAGACTTCGATCAAAAGGTATACCGCTCCATGATTGGCTCTTTATTGTATCTATGCATCTAGGCCAGATATTATGCTTAGTGTTTGCATGTGTGCCCAATTTCAAGCTACACCGAAGGAATCACACCGTACGGCTGTGAAGCATATTCTTCGATATCTAGCTCATACTCCGACACTTGGATTATGGTATCCCAAGGGCTCTGATTTTGATATCATTGGATATTCTGAATCTGACTATGCTGGTGATCGAGTGGATCGCAAGTCTACATTCGACACATGCCATTTCGTCGGACGATCCTTAGTATGTTGGTCCTCGAAGAAGCAGAACTGTGTATCACTCTCCACTGCTGAAGCTGAGTACATAGCTGCTGGATCATGCTGTGCTCAGTTACTATGGATGAAGCAAACCCTCAAGTACTATGGCGTCAACATGAAGAATGTGCCACTCTATTGTGACAATGAGGTTGCCATCAAGATTTCTCACAACCCAGTTCAACACTCAAAGACAAAGCACATCCAGATCCGTCATCATTTTCTTTGTGAGCATGACTTCATGGGCGACATTTCCATCTACCATGTGAAGACTGAAGATCAGCTGGCTGATATTTTCACTAAGCCCTTGGATGAGAAGAGATTTTGCAAGTTGCGGTGTGAGCTAAATATCTTGGAATCTTCGAATATTCTTTGAAGGGACACACATCCTAATACTTATGCAAAATTGATGACTTTGATGCTCAACACACGAAGTAACATTTTTCTTTAATCAATGAAGACTAACCCTCTAAGTGTGAAGAAATTAATGAAGAAACTGATTCTCAGAGCCCTATGACAATTGTACGTGATGTCTGAAATCATCATTCTTATACGGTGGGTAATGCCACCACCCAAAGTTGAGATTTGAGTTTTCCTTCAATTTTCAAATTCTTCAAATTTTCAAATTCCTCAAAATTTGCAATTTCCTCAACTTTCTATGATGTTCTTCATTGGCTATATATATATATATATATATATATATATATATATATATATATATATATATATATATATACTGTTTGAGTTCTTATGTCCTCTACAACATTCACTTATTGCTAATTCTTCAAGTTGACTTTTTCTCTAAGTGAATGTGATCGGACTCTTCCCCCTCTATGCTTAACTCAATCCAGTCTATTCACAATCTCTTCATATCCGTTCTATTTGAAACTTGTTCAACATCTTCACTGTGTCCTTGACAGCTGAAGAATTTGTGAACGCAACGTTAAAATTTTCGACTTTTGCCGCTCAAACCGTTCCGCATCCCACGATGGATTAAACAACTCACCCACGATCTCCACTATCTTTACCCCTCAGAATGTGGGTGACACATGTCGCTAGGATAGCGAAGGGCAGGGGCACGTTCGTCCAAATTCTTTGGACGAGCGGTTTTTCACCGTTGGCTATAAATACCCCTCCCCTTTCACAGTGTCTCATTTACTCTGCTCGACATCTCCATCGCTCGAGCTCACAGACATAGCACCTCTGCTACTTTCATCGATGCCGATTAGGAAGAGCTTCGCTGCCTCGACCTCCTCGTCGTCGTACACGCGCCGGTTGCGGAAATCTTCACTCCGCCGCCGTAGTTGTCTCCTTCTGCCAAGTTAGGGCGTGGGAGATCTGGACCGACGAGCTTCACCATAGTTCATCTAGTTCGTCGTGTTCTTCACCAAGGGTAATTAAAATCTAATTTTACCACCCTTCTTTGATTCTCATGTTTTCACAATTTCTTCAAAAGGTGTTTATTCTTCAACTCTCCACTATTTGAACACCCAAATCTGTATGCTCTTGATTTGTTTATCTAAGATGAGTTTTTCTTCATGAGTACTCAATTGTGTGGATTTTCTGATCTATACAACTCTGGAACCTATAGCAATAACACTTAGTGAAAGTCTTCAAGACTGTCATGGTCAAATTCCTCAAACTTGATACCTTTGAAAATTTTCTGAGAACGCATATGACCTCTCCAAATTCTTCGCACCTATACTCTATTCACTAATACAACTGTCTGCTGCTAAATCTCAAGGTTCTCATCAACTTAACTCATTTGCAGCATTCCTCGAAGAAAAGTTACATACTTCCTCAGAAACCTCAACTGTTCAAAATCCTCAAGTGAGGAAAATGGCTGAAGGCAAGAGACCACAGAAGGGAGGGAAGAGACCTGAGACAAACACTGCTTTTGAAATCCCTGAAGACATCTATGCTGAATATTGCACACCAGTTGGGGAAACTCATGGGAAAGAAAACAAGAATCAGCGCAAAGTGCACATTCAGAGGATTGAGAGAAGATGGGCCAAGGAGTGGAGGGAGTACTGATATGTGACTCCAAAGTACATGAAGAAATTCGCTGTAAACCCTCCATGCACAAGACCTCCTCTGGGCACCAGGCCAAGTTGCAGATCCCTCAAGCGTCAGGCGTGGTGAGGAATTTCCAAAGGAATGGGCCAAGCGTCAAGCAAAGCTTCAACGTGCAGCTAGAGAAGCAGTGAGGAAATTCAACGAAGACTCTGCTGCTGCTGCCTCCGCCGCTGAGGCCTCTGCAATAAGCCCAAGAAGGCCATGCTGAAGAAATTGGCCGTCAAGCCACATTCCTCAATAGCAATGCCCTCAAGGCCAAGTTCCTCAAAGCCTTCTGGACATATTCCTCAGGCAACTTTCCCAAGGACCGCCTCAGTTCCCTCTGTTGCTGCAAAATCTTCAGCTGCAGCTGCAAAATCCTCAACTCCTGTGCACCTTGCAACATATCAGCAAACCGTAGGGTTCTCAATAGCTTCAGGAGCCTCTGCAAGTGTGGGGACCCCGACTTAAGAGTCGAGATCACCGAATGCACGTGTACAGTGATCCCGGAGACCAATGCTCACTGAACACACATAAGCTGAATAACAAGAGTCTTACATCCATACATACCGTCTTACATAAATTATGACCATTATGGCCAAGTCTTACATAGATAAAGCCTCATGGGCTGAATAGCAAATAAACTCGAATAGCGGAAGTCTTCGTAGATAAGTAGAACCCATGCCATCTGCCTTAACCCTACATGCATTCTGACTGGGAAAGCATCCTAGTTCGCATGTTCGTCTCCATAGAATTCTTCTTCAAATTCCCGCTCTTCCATGCCTGGCCAATTAAATAACTAGTGGCAAGCCAGTGAGTACTTTGAATGTACTCGCAAGCAACCCATGTTTTTGGAACAAGTATGACAAGGTATGAAACAATACTAGATAGGATATGTTTGCAGAAAGCAAAATTTGTGAGTGCAATGACATGAGCTATCGGAGGCATGCATCATAGGAATTATAGGTTACAGACATCAACATAGCCAAGTTATGTTCTCTTCCATCTCTTCAAGTCCTTTTGACTTAAATCAAACGGCGCTTTCACACACACTAAGTTTCGCAAACATTGGACGTAGCCCAAGAGCGGTTACCCAACTGTCCTTGACCGTGGACACGGCTATTCAAATAGTTTTACACTCTGTAGAGGTTGCACACTTTACCCACTAGATCCGGGGAACTTCCGTGTCATCCACGACCCGTGGTACCTCAAGTACCCGGGGTAAGCACCCGATCACTATCTTTCCCTAGGCGACACTAATATGGAGTCCACTCGATTGGTAGCAACCGCCGTGCCCCACATTTCACATCTTAAGATTTTTGGAGCCTCGCTCCCATTTCACATACCACGGGCACGGGGTACCAACGGTGTGTTCGGTGCCCTGTGAAAATAGTCATGGCCGCCTATCCAAGCACGACCCCGTCCCGAGAGTGACCTCATGTCACTCCCATCACTAGTAATGTGGGCACCATGCTAGTATCGCCCTAGGTAATCAATAATGCCCTTTCCCATATAAGGGTAGAGTGGTTGCGCATGTTTGGTTGGGACGGCAATCACACATAAATCTAGTCCATCTCTGTAAACAACACTTTCATCAAGCCTCGGTACACTACTTCTCCACCAAGTAGTGCCCTAGTTCCTCATCATCTCCCAGGGGCATTAGTCGCACCCACTGGTTATTTGCAAGTATGTCAAACCACACTTGTTTCTCTCAATGCATAAACCTGACCCATTTTGCGTAGCCAACTACTATAGCATACATCTATGTACTCCCACCGGCATAACCCTCATAAGAAGGTAGGGTCATGCACAATGCAAGTATCAACGAGGAAGTACAGTGGCCAACCATCAAAGTGGTTACCACCTCATCATGATTCCGTTGCAACAACAATATGGTGCTATATGACATGCATAAAAAGGGTTCCATGGACATGGTCAAAGGGCTGCTTGCCTTGTCCTTCTGAGTCTTCAAACCTTCTGGTCCAACTCCAAGTACTCAGTTTAGTTCGTCAACTAACAATGGAAACAATCATAATAAGCAACACAACAAGGCAAAAATAAAAGTGCTCTAAAAATAGGAGTTGTACTTTTCTAGGATACCCCTGGTCATATGAAAAACGACCAAGGTGGTTTCATTGGAGTATGATCAATGGATGGTTTGGAACATTTCAATATGAGGTAATCAGGGGATTTGTGGATTTGCAAGAAGTGTGCAGAAGAATTATTTTAAAAAATGGTCAGAGGCACCTATCTAACTAGGAATGATTTTAGAAGCAGCCAGGAGTTGGTTTCACTTGATTTGGAGTTCAAATGAATTTCCTAGGATTTTGCAAAGTTGACAAATATGAAGAAATGGCTCATTATTTTGTGGGGTACATAAAGTATTAGGAAAAATGTTCCAAAACTAAGTTTTGATATTACAAGTATCTAGGAATTTGAACCATTGCATCTGGATCAAATTTGAGATTTCTGTGATTTTCTAAATTTTATCACAGAAATAGAAAAATGGCATTTGATAAATACTAGTGAAGAAAAAGTCTCTCGAGAAATGTCTATGTTGCACCATGTGATAGATCTTGATTTATGGAGCGAGAAGAAATTTGAATCATCAAGTTTGGACACTATTTGAATATTTGGGAGATTTTTGAAGTTGTCTGGAAAAAGAAAAATGAAAAAGGTTTAGGGTTTACCTAAAGCATGCACAAGGCGCGGGATAGCACTAGGCCGGCCCAGTGGCTCAGCCACGCGGCGCTCGGGCGACGTCAAAAGCGGCTTCCTGCTAGTACGTCTTCGTGCGGGAGAAACGGGCTCGCCTGACGCCGTTTCCACTTAAACGGGCGGGGCCCTCCCGCTGGTTCACTGACGCATGGGGCCCAGCACTCAGGCCGTCGCCTACCTCCCGCTCGAACAGAGCAGAGGCAGGGGAGCCGAGGCCGAGTGGCGCCGGCGTTTCCCCCCGGCGGTCCCGGCTACCTCCGGCTACGCCCACCACACCGGCGGGTTCAGGGGGTCACGCCGCATCCAGAGAGGTGCGCCACGACCTCGAGGGCAGTCGGCTGCGAGCGCAACGTCGGCCGTGGTGGAGGCCGGCGACGGCGAGGATGGGCACGGCGAGGCAGGCACATGGAGAAGGAAATGGAGTGTGAGGCGAGTCGACGGTGGTGGTGAGGGGGCTCTGGAGTAGGTAGGGGCAAAAGAGAGGCTAGGGAGAGCTCGAATTTGAGCAGTGGCTGGCGGCAAGGTTCCCGGCCGTGGAGTTGAATGGGGGCACGGGAGGAGTACTGGGTTGGCCTGGGGGGCATACGGGAGAGAGAGAGAGAGCCAAAGGAGCAGCGAGGGGCTCAGGGGGTGGCCTTTAAATAGGTGGGCGACGGTCCACCAAGGACTCGTCAGCCGGCGAGCTAGTTGCCGTCGCTGCAAGCCACGGGGGCGCGCATGGGCGTGTTCGGGGTGTTTGTAGGGGTAGTCTACGCCCATAGGAAGGGAGAGAAGGAACGGGGATGCGCCAGGGCAGCGCGCGTGTGAGCGTGCTCATTGGAGCTCTCGGTGACCACGGTGCGCATGCGGGCAGGGGCCGGAGAGAGAGAGAGATGAAGAAGGGGGCCGACCAGCTGCCGTGCCCCGGATGTCGAGGTGGCCTAGGGGACACGATCCCAACCACTGTTCAAGATATCTTTCGATATGCCGATAAATCGGCCGATTTATCGCTTCCCGCTGTCTGACCGATAAGATTAATCAGCAGAGATGGCGATAAATCGGTCGATATGTCGATAAACTGGCCAATTTACCCCTTATCATGGGTCGACCGATAAGTTCCCGATAAGCGATATCCCCAACATTGATCCCAACGCCCTAGGCCGTCGGGTGCCTCGGGCAGGACGCGGCTACAGTGCGGGAGCACACTGTAGCACGCTCCAGAGCGCCCGTATGGCCGGCATGGCCGTGTCCTCACTACTCTGGACGCGTCCACTTTGTCCAATGGTGTCTAGGGGGTCAGGGGAGGAGTAAAGAAGTGGGTTGTGGCCTTGGATGCCATGGAGGGCCACTGGAGTGAGGAGGGATGTGAGAAAAGAGGAGAATGCTGCTGTCCAGAAGGGTAAATGGGTTTTTACCCCCCCCCCCCTCAATCATTGATATGAAGAGGGGAAGGAGTTCCTGGAGGTAGGGGGTGATCAGGTTCACCTGTGGTAAGAATTAGAGGTAAAGGGGAATAGTGAAAGGGGTCAAAACAATGGTTTTGGAAAAATGGCAGAAGGTGTTTGCAAGCAAATTAACTCCACTTGACATGAGACTTAACAGGATCAAATGTCATATAGAAATAGGGCATTTCACCAAGTTTGAGCTCATTTGAAGAAACTTGCCAATGTAACTTTGTAAACCCTAGAAATCAACAGAAATGGATTTTCCAAGATTAAGTTAAGCAAATCATCTCTCCTTGATGCACCACTTGGTGTAGTGTCATCATTTGGGTTTGTGAGCATGTCCACAAAATTTGAGGCCCCAAGTAAAAAGTTGGCAATGTAGAGTTGTTCAAATTTGGATCTGGTCAGAAAGGGTTTTGGGGCACTTAGATCAAGTTATCCTTCTCCAAAACTTGTGCCATTTGGCATAGATGCATATTTACATCATTTGAGCATGTGCACCAAGTTTGAGAGCATTTGGACAAGTTTGGCAATGTAAAGTTGCTCAAACTTCAAAATGGACAGAAATGGTTTTGAGGGGATTAGATGGTGTTTTCTTGATCTTCAAGGCATGAGGCTTTGTAAGACCATCAAATATGTCATATTTGACATGATAGAATTTCCCTGGAGTTTTTGGAGAATATTTCCTTTGTAAATACTTCAAAAGCTTGAAATATCCAGAAAGGGTTTTGGAAGGATTTGTCCAATATTTTGAACATGACCATGTGTTGAAACTCTTATATATGGACAATATATGTCCTATGAGTTTCCCTGAATTTTGAAAAAAATATTTTTGAAATAGTTAAATAATTTTTACCTATTAATGACCATTTCTGGCCTAAATAAAAAGCATTTAATAAAATATAAAAATAACTTTTAAAAATTATAATTTTGTGGTTTAAGGGAGTCCTATACCTAATAGGATTCAAATATACTTTTTGAAAGATTTTTCGCACCCTCAATTAAGTACTTGCAGTACAAACCTCAATTCAGGGGTTTTTGGAAAACTAATTTTAAAAAATACTATTTGGCCAAAATATTTTTATAAGAAAATACTATACTGGTCTATACACATGGCATGATCATCGGGAAAAGGTTTTGGATCAAGGAGATGAAGTATAAGAGTTGGATGATTTATTTGATTTTTAGAGCACTTGCAAACAGCAAACAGAAAATCAATCAAGCAAAGTAAAAAACACTCAAAAGTTTTTGCCAAACCACATTTTAGCATGACTATTAGCTTAAGTGTTGTGGCATGAAAATCAGGGTGTGACAGACCTACCCCCCTTACAAGAATCTCGTCCCCGAGATTCCCAGACTAGGTGTGGAAAGGAATTCGAAAACTTGGATATGGGGTAATCTTCACTTCTTCTTGCTGGTTCTGCTTCCGAGTGGTGCTCTATGGAATCTTGAAGTACTCGGTGGTGTGGCTTCTCGCATGTTGCCCTCTTTGATGCAGGTTGCTGAGGGGTCTCTTGCATAGGTTAGGTTGATCTAGTCGCCGAAGGCTCGGTGATCGGTGTCCTCACAGGGACCGGGCTAGTTAGGAAGTAAGAAGTATTTCCAGAGTTGTGACTCGTGGAAAATTTGATGTACGGTGGGTAACTCAGGTGGTAAATCTAGCTGGTAGCCATCTATTATTCGTCTTGCCGTTGTCTTGAAGAAGGTCGATAAATCTTGGTGTGAGCGTCCCCTTGGCATGGAAGTGCTTGGTTCCTTCGAGAGGAGTGGTTTGCAGATACGCCTGGTCTTTGACGCGGAAGTGTACATCTTGATGATGGTAGTTGGTGTAGTTCTTCCTTCTTCACATGTCGGTCTTCAAACGTCTTCTAACCAGCTGCATAGCTCTTCCTCCGTCTTTGGGTAGTCAAGTATGTTGCCAAATAAAGATGACAACTAACTTGTCCAAGTACTCCATGAAGTCTATGGGGTACGCGAGGTAGGCTGGGGTAATGGTGGTGGTCTCCATTGAACATTGGCAATGGTCTTCTTGACTTAGAGCCAAGGCCCGTGGTCATGATCTGACCATGTTGTGGCTTGGTGGGGCTTAAGAGTTTCAAGGATTCTAGTGAGTGAGTGAACGTTTATTATCTTATCCTTAAGCACGGTTTCTGAGATGCCAATACCTCTATCTAGTACTCCAAACAAATAACCTTATACCACTGAAAGCATCCTCTCGCATAGACCAATTCCACCCACCACTCATACCATACCTATCCTCATGACTCCCAAGAGGCGGTCTAACAAAATTATACTTGTCTACGATCCCCAAATCCGTATGTATGTCTACGCCTAAAATCCATGGGTAGATCATACATGCTGCAAAGCTTGAATTAAACACCACAATCCAAGCACTCAACCTATTCTTGCAAGGTTCAAGATAATGCATCACTATTCTAAGGAAACACGTCATATGCCACTCCAAGATCTTGTTTCCTTCCTATAGATCAACTCCAATAGGCCATTAACTTCCATCGATCACCACATAATCCAACAATTCTACAAATCCGATGTCTACGGTGTTCGACAAGATCTCAAGTCCCTATAATACCCAAATACTTGGAAGGGCTATGCATTATTATAGTAAGTTCACCAAATTCCCAGCATGCGGGTCAAGTAAACTCCAAGGTCATGCTTATATAGATCCCTAAATCAACTCCGACAAATAATCCAATCTCCTAGTTTGTCGTACATCGAGAAACACGGTATCAAGATCAACGGTTTAAATCCAATTACTCCGAACCATGCAGACATACTTAGCATCTATACCCAGCCAGAATCACCTACTTAAATCCAAATCTCATGTCCAACGAGAATTCCTACATGCTTCCCCAAGTCATTATTGTAATGTCAACTATCTCCCATCAATATCATCTGATCAAGTCAAATCCTTATACTTCCAAGAATTACAATTTGAATTGCCCTGCAAATCCAAGTTACTCCAGGGTGATGAAAGCTACGCTACTCAATTAATCATGATCCCACCAACATGAAAACCTCATGATCCATCAAGGTCTCGGAAAATCCTCGAAGTCACTGATATAAAGTCACCAAATCATCTGACCTATATCCTCAAATTGGTTTGTCTATGGCATCGTCAGTTCTTGTGCTATATTAGGATGACAATGTGCTCGTCCACTGTGTCCACTAGTTCCATTACGAAACTAGTGTTGTGCAAGGTTATAGAGGCTTTACTGGTTCTCTTGTAATTCTATGGGTTAGGCACATGGTTAAGGGTTCGTGTTGGAGTATCTCGTGAAGTCTCAAAGGGTGTAGGAATGGGTTTCTTGTCTGGCGGGTTAAACATAACTTCACGGGGTTGCACTTGGTTGTGGAGGTTGTAGCAGAAGTCTTCATTGTTAGTTGGTTGCCGAATTGGAATCCTTAGTACTTCTTGTATTGCTGGTCTTCAGTTGAGGAGAGAGAAGAGAGGGGAAAAGTAGCATAAAGGAGGGGAATGCCTAAACGGGGGTTCTATAGTGCAAGTGCAAACAAACAGGTGCAAAAAGAGCGAAACAAAAGAAACAAGATAAGGAAGATGATATAGTCGTGTACTTGTTGCCTAGGGCAACAGTGCGACTTATATCAAAACACAAACAATAAAAACAAGCAACACACAATCATGGTTCTATTCGAACCATCACACGGACTCGACTGCGCATAGGGGGTACACGACTCATCCTACCCTAGGGTTTCTCGGACTAGTAGTCGTGCCTTGTGCCTTGTGCAGTCTTCTGAGTTTTCCTCAGGCGTTGCTATGTCCCATGTAGTTGTTTGATGAACAATCCGGGTTGAGCCCGAAGAATCTTCAACAACTTCTCGCCTGATGAGGTGATGTGGTGAAGGTGTCTCCTTGTAGCTGGCGTTGACTTGGTCTTCTCTTGTCTCTTTAATCATGACGATCCCTTGTGCCTTCTGGGGCGTCGAGGGTATCAGGTAGGCAATCCTTTACGCAATGATATTAACAAGGCATAGTAGAGGTTCAACATGTCGGTTATGTTGATGACAACATCGACACCAAGAGCAGGGGACGAAGAGAACCGTTTTCCTACTCACTATAGTGAGGCGGACCAAATGGCGAGGTTCTCATCCACCGGTGGTTGCCGATACAACAACGGTAGTGACAAGGTTACTATGTTAGAGATGTATATCATGATCTTGCATAACTCATGCCATGTTCATCGTAGGCCAAGGTCGCACCATCTTCTGGGTCTTCATGTCCTCATTCCTCGAGGATGTATCTTCTGTTGGCATCATCTTGTTGCGGTGTCGCCAATCTTGTGTTCAGAAGTGGTGGGTGAGTGTTTGGCAAGGTGTACTCCTTCTAGACTATCCACGAGGATTTCAGGAAATCCAGTGGTCATGGGCATAAGGGTTCTAGCGACCAACAATTTTGAAGGGGAAAGAGATTAATAAGGAAAGTATACCTAGTTTTCAAAAAACTGAGAGGGGAAGAGAAGTATAGATAGTTTTGAAAACTAGTAATAGTTTTGGAAATAGTTTTACCCTAACTAACGACCATGCTAACTAAGGCTTCCTACAGTCAGGATGGCTCTGATACCAGCTCTGTGGGGACCCCGACTTAAGAGTCGAGATCACCGAATGCACGTGTACAGTGATCCCAGAGATCAATGCTCACTGAACACACAGAAGCTGAATAACAAGAGTCTTACGTCCATACATACCGTCTTACATAAATTATTACCATTATGGCCAAGTCTTACATAGATAAAGCCTCATGGGATGAATAGCAAATAAACTCGAATAGCGGAAGTCTTCGTAGATAAGTAGAACCCATGCCATCTGCCTTAACCCTACAAGCATTCTGACTGGGAAAGCGTCCTAGTTCGCATGTTCGTCTCCATAGAATTCTTCTTCAAATTCCCGCTCTTCAATGCCTGGCCAATTAAATAACCAGTGGCAAGCCAATGAGTACTTTGAATGTACTCGCAAGCAATCCATGTTTTTGGAACAAGTATGACAAGGTATGAAACAATACTAGATAGGATATGTTTGCAGAAAGCAAAATTTGTGAGTGCAATGACATGAGCTATCTGAGGCATGCATCATAGGAATTATAGGTTACATATATCAACATAGCCAAGTTATGATCTCTTCCATCTCTTCAAGTCCTTCTGACTTAAATCAAACGGAGCTTTCACACACACAGGGTTTCGCAAACATTGGACGTAGCCCAAGAGCGGTTACCCAACTGTCCTTGACCGTGGACACGGCTATTCGAATAGTTTTATACTCTGCAGCGGTTGCACACTTTACCCACTAGATCCGGGGAACTTCCGTGTCATCCACGACCCGCGGTACCTCAAGTACCCGGGGTAAGCACCCGATCACTATCTTTCCCTAGGCGACACTAATATGGAGTCCACTCGATTGGTAGCAACCCCCGTGCCCCACATTTCACATCCTAAGATTTTTGGAGCCTCGTTCCCATTTCACATACCACGGGCACGGGGTACCAACGGTGTGTTCGGTGCCCTGTGAAAATAGTCATGGCCGCCTATCCAAGCACGACCCCGTCCCGAGAGTGACCTCATGTCACTCCCGTCACTAGTAATGCGGGCACCATGCTAGTATCGGCCTAGGTAATCGATACTGCCCTTTCCCATATAAGGGTAGAGTCGTTGCCCATGTTTGGTTGGGATGGTAATCACACATAAATCTAATCCATCTCTGTAAACAACACTTTCATCAAGCCTCGGTACACTACTTCTCCACCAAGTAGTGCCCTAGTTCCTCATCATCTCCCAGGGGCATTAGTGGCACCCACTGGTTATTCGCAAGTATGTCAAACCACACTTGTTTCTCTCAATGCATAACCCTGACCCATTTTGCGTGGACAACTACTATAGCATACATATATCTACTCCCACCGGCATAACCCTCATAAGAATGTAGGGTCATGCACAATGCAAGTATCAACGAGGAAGTACAGTGGCAAACCATCAAAGTGGTTACCACCTCATCATGATTCCGTTGCAACAACAATATGGTGCTATATGACATGCATAAAAAGGGTTCCATAGACATGGTCAAAGGGTTGCTTGCCTTGTCCTTCCGAGTCTTCAAACCTTCTGGTCCATCTCCAAGTACTCAGTTTAGTTCGTCAACTAAGAATGGAAACAATCATAATAAGCAACACAATAAGGCAAAAATAAAAGTGCTCTAAAAATAGGAGTTGTACTTTTCTAGGATACCCCTGGTCATATGAAAAACAACCAAGGTGGTTTCATTGGAGTATGATCAATGGATGGTTTGGAACATTTCAATATGAGGTAATCAGGGGATTTGTGGATTTTCAAGAAGTGTGTAGAAGAATTATTTTAAAAAATGGTCAGAGGCACCTATCTAACTAGGAATGATTTTAGAAGCATCTAGGAGTTGGTTTCACTTGATTTGGAGTTCAAATGAATTTCCTAGGATTTTGCAAAGTTGACAAATATGAAGAAATGGCTCATTATTTTGTGGGGTACAGAAAGTATTAGGAAAAATGTTCCAAAACTAAGTTTTGATTTTACAAGTATCTAGGAATTTGATCCATTGCATTTGGATCAAATTTGAGATTTCTGTGATTTTCTAAAGTTTATCACAGAAATAGAAAAATGGCATTTGATAAATACTAGTGAAGAAAAAGTCTCTGGAGAAATGTGTATGTTGCACCATGTGATAGAGCATGATTTATGGAGCCAGAAGAAATTTGAATCATCAAGTTTGGACACTATTTGAATATTTGGGAGATTTTTGAAGTTCTCTGGTAAAAGAAAAAGGAAAAAGGTTTAGGGTTTACCTAAAGCATGCACAAGGCGCAGGATAGCCACTCGGCTGGCCCAGTGGCTCAGCCACGCGGCGCTTGGGCGATGTCAAAAGCGACTTAGCGCTAGTACGTCTTCGTGTGGGAGAAACGGGCTCGCCTGACGCCGTTTCCACTTAAACGTGCTGGGCCCTCCTGCTGGTTCACTGACGTGCGGGCCCCAACACTCAGGCCATCGCCTAACTCCCGCTTGAACAGAGCAGAGGCAGGGGAGACGATGCCGAGCGGCGCCGGCGTTTCCCCCCGGCGGTCCCGGCTACCTCTGGCTACGCCCAGCACACCGGCGGGTTCAGGGGGTCACGCCGCATCCAGAGAGGTGCGCCACGACCTCGAGGGCGGTCGACTGCGAGCGCAACGTCGGCCGTAGCGGAGGCCGGCGACGGCGAGGATGGGCACGGCGAGGCAGACACAGGGAGAAGGAAATGGAGTGTGAGGCGAGTCGGCGGTGGTGGTGAGGGGGCTCTGGAGTAGGTAGGGGCAAAAGAGAGGCTAGGGAGAGCTCGAATTTGAGCGGTGGCCGGCGGCAAGGTTCCCGACCGTGGAGTTGAATGGGGGCACGGGAGGAGTACTGGGTTGGCCTGGGGGGGCGTACGAGAG
>LR738713.1:230092498-230124708 GCA_902687465.1 Secale cereale | reverse complement strand
GAGAGAGAGAGAGAGAGAGAGAGCCAAAGGAGCAGCGAGGGGCTCGCGGGGGGGGGGTGGCCTTTAAATAGGTGGGTGTCGGTGTACTAGAGTAGCGCCCCGCGGGCAGTCGCAGCGCCCCGCGGTAAGGCTTGCCGGGTGACCGCCGAGACCCTCTGTGGTTCCTTTGGAGCCATCCAAGAACAAAGTACTCAAGCCAAGGAGACAAGACCCCGGCAAGAGGAGCTTGCCAGGAAGGCCAACCAAGGCATATCAAGGAACTTGCCGCGACGCGCCACACGTCCCGGCAAGGCCCGGTGAGCGACAAGCTCCTGGACGCGACAAGACAACGGCCGCGGCATGGCGCTTGCCGCGGCAAGCTACCACTCCGTACCCACGCTCCAGCGCATCCACCAACGTGTCGCTCTGGGACCCTTCCAGGCGCACGTGGCGGGAGGCTGTGCAGCCAGGGGTACGAGGTGGCAAGCGGCGCTGACAAGGTTGCCATCTTGGCGAACGGTGGCGCCCCTGACGGCTCCCTTTTGCACTGTTTGGGCGACGCCGACGGGCATTTAATGCCCTTGTCCCCTGCCATCAGCGTTAGGTACGATACACTGTACAGGTAGTTGTACCAACTACAACACCTTTCCATTTTTTCCCTTGCCTACGTTGCCACCTATCGGTGACCCCTTGAGTATATAAAAGGAGGCCCATGCGCAACGTAGAAAGGGGTTCGAAGCATTTGAACTCTCACGCTCGGTCTCGTTAGCTGCTAGAGTGTACTGTAGCTCTCAGCGCTCCCGAGCAAGAACTCAATACAAACCACAAAGCAGGAGTAGGGTTTTACGCATCCGTGCGGCCCGAACCTGGGTAAAATGCTCGTGTGCCTCGCCTCGATCTGCTCTTCGTGCGATCTTCGCCCCCGCCAAACCGAAAGGGACTCGGTCCGCCAGTCCCATAGGTGTTCGTGGATCAGTTTCCCCGACATCTTTGGCGCGCCAGGTAGGGGTGCGCCGAGGTTGTGTGAACCTAATCCGGCGTCCACACGAGCTAGATCTTCGTCATCTTCATCAACATGCCGCCGAAGAAGAAGGCTTCGGAGGCGGCTGCTCCGTCCGCGTCAAACCCACCACCGCCGGAGCAAACGGCTGGTGGGGGAGGCGCCGGCGGAAGAACGGGCGGCGACGAGGAAACTCACGGTGCTGCCAGGTCCAAGGACAAGGCTGCGCTGCCCATCGGCGGCGTAGCCGATTCCCACAACGACCGGGCGCACTCCAAGACCTCGGCGTCCGTGCAAGCACCGCGCCCATCTCAGGAGGCACGGGACCGGCAACGTCCTGGTACGCACGGTACCATACATTTGCTGGACCCAAATCGAGCTGGTGGATCCCGGAGTGCTCAAGACCAGCATGCACGCCAACATGCTGGCACGAGCAGGGCACGGTCGCCTGGACGGGACGCTGCTCCTTCTAACGCAGTTAGAAGTCCGAGCATATCCCGCTCCTCGCACCGTTCGCCACCTCTACCCACCACTCCAGCAGAAGCTTTGGCGCGAGCTCAACTGCTTCTAGACTACCCGCCAATGGTAGACAAGATCGACGATTGGAGAGCCACCATTTAGAGTCTCATCGGCTTCGCCAACGGCGACACTCCACGGCAGGCGAATACATCGCAGCCGCGGCAAGTCAGCCAGGCACGAGCCGGTGGCGACAAGACCGGCGAGGGTGCAACCACCGTGCACTCTCCGCCCCTAAGGCCAAGATCGTCGACTCGCCGGATCAACCTCGACAGCGACTCCACCGCGTCGTCAGATCCGCGAGCTCGTCACGATCAGCACCAAGTTCTTCACGAACGACAGTAAGAAGATGCTCGCACTCGCATCGAGCGCCGAAGAGAAGCGCGACGCCAATCCGACCAGCGCGCCGGGCCCGCTGTCGACATGCATGCGCCAAGGGAACCATGCGACTTGCCGTACGCGGTAGGTTGCCCTGCGTTTACTCGTGAGCTGCAGCAAGTCCAGTGGCCCAGCATGAAGAATTTCAAACCAGACGTATCGGAGAAGTACGACGGCAAGACGCATCCGTCGGAGTTCCTCAGCATCTACACCATCGCGGTGCAAGCTGCTGGGGGGCGGGACGACAAGATCCTTGCCAACTACTTCCCATTGGTGCTCAAGCCCAACGTCAGGTCCTGGCTCATGCACTTGCCGGACAACTCCATATCCTCCTGGGCAGACTTGTGCCATCAGTTTGTTGGTGCCTTCACGGGCGGCCACAAACCTCATGGCCAATAAAGTGACCTTCACCTGCTCGCCCAGAAGGAAGGAGAGCCTCTGCGCAAGTATATCCAGAGATTCAGCCGTGTACAGCACAACATCCCAGACGTCCACCCTGCTGCGGTTATCAGCACGTTTCATCAGAACATGCGTAATCGCAGGATGAGGGAGGAGATGGCGATGTGCAAAATCAGAGACATCAACGAGCTGTATGCCCTGGCCGACAAGTGTGCACGTGCTGAGGAAGGGAGGAAACTCCCCGGAGAGGATGCAGGAGCAGGAGGATCTGACAGTGAGGATGCCGCCCCGGCAAAGAAAAACCGGCGGCAGAACAACATGAAGAGGAAAGGCAAAGATGTGCTAGTCGTTGAGCAGTCCGGGAAAGAAGGTGGCGCCAAGCAAGCCAAGGCAGGTAACTCCGGCAAGGAGGTTGCCGCATGCACCAACTGCCAGGCTGTGGCGGCCGCCGACAAGCAGGACGGCATCGACAAGCAGTACTGGAAGATCCACTGCACCAAGGGTCATGACCTCCAGAACTGCAAGAGGGTCGAGCAGCTCGTTGAACAGCAGAAGGCTGAATATGAGCGACGCGACAAGGAGAAGGCCCAAGGAGGTGCTGGGGGATCAAGCAAGAAGAACACCGGCCGGGGAGGACGCCGCGGCAAGGCCAAGCAGCGGCAAGGAGACAGACTTCCCCGTGGCCGCGACAAGGATGAAGACGACGAGGACGACGAAGACATGGATGATGTCGAGACCAGTGAGCAGGAGTTCCAGAAAGCCACAGAGGTCTTGTGCGTTGACGGCGGTGCTTCTCTGCATACTTCACACCGCCAACTCAAGTGGGTGCGGGAAGTCAACGCAGCAGAACCACCTGTTGAATCGTGCAAGCTTCTGAAATGGTCCAGCAAGCCTATCATCTTTGATATTGAGGACCACCCTGATCGCACAACTGCGGTCGGGTGCTTGCCGATGTTGGTTTCACCAACTATCCGCAACCTCAAGAGCACTAAGATGCTAGTTGACGGCGGGGCTGGCTTGAACCTACTCTCCTCTGCTGTACTCCAGAAACTCCAGATCCCTGACAGCGAGCTCGAAGAGACCGACACATTCCAAGGAATCAACCCGGGAAGGAGAAAGCCGAAGGGAAAGATTACGTTGCCAGTGACATTTGGCAACGAGCTGAACTTCAGGACTGAGAGGGTCACTTTTGACGTTGCCGATTTTCCATTGCCTTACAATGGGATACTCGGCCGTCCAGCACTTGCCAAGTTCATGGCAGCCTCTCACTACGCGTACAACATGCTGAAGATGCCAGGCCCGATAAGCGTCATCTCTATCCTTGGCGACAAGAAGGACGCTCTTATCTGCGCCGACAAGACCTATCGGGAAGCAGCAGCCGCAATAGATCGCAAAACACTTGCCGCTGAAGCTCCCGGGGGGAAGAAGAAGACCAATTCCGGCAAGAGCTCTGATGCCTACTCCGGCAAGCGCACCTCTTCGGAGTGCTGCGCTACCGTCGAGGACGCACCGTCGAGCTCCACCGGCAAGTGTAAGAAGACAATGGCAGCTCCGCCAGAGACCAAGGTGTCCGCCAAGGAGGACGGCACTGGTGGTACCTTCACCATCAGTGCCACTCTTGACCCTAAATAGGAAAGCGCGCTCATTGCTTTCCTGCGGGCGAACGTCGACGTGTTTGCGTGGCAACCGTCTGACATCCCCGGTGTTCCCAGGAAAGTAATTGAGCACCATCTTGCTGTCTGTCCTCACGCGCGGCCCGTCAAGTAGAAAGTCAGGAAACAAGCAGTGGAGCGCCAAGAATTCATAGCAGAAGAGATCAAGAAGTTGGAAGTAGCAGGCCTTGTCAGAGGAGTGCTCCATCCTACGTGGTTGGCCAATCCTGTAGTCGTGCGCAAGGCAAACGGGAAATGGAGGCTTTGTATCGACTTTACCGATGTCAATAAAGCTTGTCCCAAAGATCCATTTCCCTTGCCGCGCATTGACCAGATTGTTGACTCCACGGCCGGATGTGAATTGCTTTCATTTCTTGACGCATACTCAGGATACCATCAAATCTTCATGGCAGAAGAAGATGAGGAGAAGACCGCATTCATCACTCCATGTGGCATGTACTGTTTCATACGGATGCCTTTCGGTTTGAAGAATGCTGGTTCAACATTTGCAAGGGTAGTCCATACAGCTTTTGAGCCACAAATACACCAAAATGTGGAAGCCTACATGGATGACATAGTGGTCAAGAGCAAGGACAGGGCTACTCTGATTCAAGATTTAGACGAGACCTTTGCAAATCTGCGCAAGATCCAGCTCAAGCTCAACCCCGAGAAGTGTGTGTTTGGAGTCCCTTCCGGCAAGCTTCTCGGGTTCTTCGTGTCTCAGAGGGGAATTGAAGCCAATCCCGACAAGATCAAGGCCATTGAGAAGATTGAAGCACCGAAGCGCGTCAAAGATGTACGAAGACTTGCCGGTTGCGTGGCTGCTCTCAGCAGGTTTATCTCTAAGTCTGCTGAGCGCGCCCTGCCGTTTTTCAAAATATTGAAAAAGGCAGGTCCAATGAAATGGACTCCGGAAGCGGAGGCTGCGCTGCAAGACTTGAAGAGATACCTGTCCTCCACTCCAATACTTGTCGCACCTAAGCCACAAGAGAAATTGCTGCTGTATATAGCGGCAACCAATCAAGTGGTTAGTGCTGCGTTAGTAGCGGAGAGGGAGGCAGATGATGAGCCAGCAACCGCGGTAAGCGCATCCAGCGACAAGCAGGGGGCTTCTCCGACAAGCTCTGGTCCCGACAAGAATGGATCTGCGCAGGCATGCGAGGAGATGCAGAAGAAGATGGTGCAGCGCCCAGTTTACTTTGTCAGTTCCCTTATGCAGGGGGCTAGGTCAAGGTACTCTGGCGTGTAGAAGTTGCTTTTCGGCCTTCTCATGGCCTCGAGAAAGCTGCGCCATTACTTCCAAGCACATGAGATCACAGTTGTCACTCGCTTTCCGCTAAAGAGGATACTGCAGAATCCAGAAGCAACAGGCAGGATTGTTGAGTGGGCACTGGAACTGTCAAGCTTTGGCCTCAAGTTTGAGAGAACTTCAACTATCCAGAGCAGAGCATTGGCAGAATTCATAGCAGAGTGGACGCCAACACCAGACGAAGAAATTCCAGAAACGAGCATCCCCGTCAAGGAAGCAAGCAAAGAGTGGCTGATGTACTTTGATGGTGCCTTCTCCCTGCAAGGCGTTGGTGCTGGCGTACTACTTGTCGCACCCACCGGAGAGCACCTCAAGAACGTAGTCCAGATGCACTTTCCCAAGGAGCAAGCAACAAACAATACTGCAGAGTACGAAGGTTTGCTTGCCGGTCTCAGGATCGCGGCAGACCTTGGGATCAAGAAGCTCATTGTCAGGGGTGACTCGCAGCTTGTCGTCCGCCAAGTGAACAAGAATTATCAGAGTCCGTTGATGGAAGCCTACGTGGATGAAGTGAGAAAGCTTGAAGAGCACTTTGACGGCCTACGGATGGAGCATATTCCAAGAGCTCAGAATGACATTGCTGATGGCCTGTCAAAGTGCGCCACACTTAAGTTACCTGTGGAACCAGGGATCTTTGTGCTCAAGCTGACTCAACCATCCGTAACACCGTCAACTGGACAGAGCAAGAAGAGGAAGTTGTTTTTTGGTGACTATTTTCCGGCAGAGCTTCCCGAAGCCACCGCCAAGAAGGTCCCCAAGATCAACTCCAAGAGTGCTGAGGAGCAGTCTGCTCCGGCAAGCCCCAGGGCTTGTTCCGTTGAAGCAGAGGCTCCCGACAAGTTTTGCTCCGGCAAGCTTGCCGGGGAACATCAAGCTCCGGCTGAACCGCAGGTTCTCGCCGTAGAAGCGGATGTTCACGCAGCAGCAGATGTGCCTTTAGTCCTTGTTGACGAGCCACAAGCTCCAGCATGGGCACAGCAGATTGTCCATTTCCTTCAGACAGGAGAACTTCCCGAAGAGCAAGAAGAAGCGGAAAGAGTAGCCCGACAGTCAAGTATGTACAAGTTTGTCGACAACACATTGTACAGAACAAGGCTCAACGGTGTGAAATTGAAGTGTATTCGCCGAGAAGACGGACATAAGCTGTTGGCAGAGATACATGGAGGCATATGTGGCCACCACATTGGCGCAAGAGCACTTGCCGGCAAAGCGTTCCGGCAAGGTTTCTTTTGGCTGACAGCCCTCCAGGATGCAACTGCACAAGTAACCAAGTGTGAAGCGTGCCAGTTCCATTCCAAGCAGATACACCAGCCAGCTCAAGCTCTCCAGACGTTCCCTTTATCCTGACCATTTTCGGTCTGGGGGCTCGACATCCTCGGCCCCTTTCCCCGCGCAGTCGGGGGCTTTGAGTACTTGTACGTTGCAATCGACAAGTTCACAAAGTGGCCGGAAGTGGAAGCAGTGAGGAAGGTGACCGCACAGTCAGCAGTCAAGTTCTTCAGGTCGATTGTTTGCCGTTTCGGGATCCCTAACAGGATCATCACCGACAACGGCACACAATTCACGAGCCGCACCTTCATGTAGTACGTCCAAGATCTTGGCGCCAAGGTCTGCTTCGCTTCCGTTGCTCACCCGAGAAGCAACGGTCAAGCGGAGAGGGCAAATGCTGAAGTGCTGCGCGGACTCAAGACCAGAACTTTCGACAGGCTGCACAAGTGCGGAAGAAACTAGATCGAGGAGCTGCCGGTGGTTCTTTGGTCGATCAGGATGACGCCAAATCGAGCCATTGGACAGAAACCTTTCGCTCTAGTCTATGGAGCAGAGGCAGTTCTCCCCACGGAACTCGTATACGGGTCACCTCGAGTGCTCGCTTATGATGAGCTTGAGCAAGAGCAGCCGCGACAAGATGACGCGCTGCTCCTTGAGGAAGACCGTCTTCAGGCTGCTGTACGAGCTGCTCGATACCAGCAAGCTTTGCGCCGCTACCATAGCCGCAAAGTTAACGCCAGAAGTCTCGAGGAAGGCGACCTTGTTCTTCGGCGCGTTCAGTCCGCCAAGAATTCCAACAAGTTGATGCCGAAGTGGGAAGGCCCTTATCGGGTGAAACGAGTCACTAGGCCTGGTGTTGTCCGCCTTGAGACCGAAGATGGCTTTCCGGTGAGCAACTCCTGGAACATCGAGCATCTTCGTAAGTTTTACCCGTAAGGCGCGGTTGCCGGAACCCGTTTCGGCAACCACCTTTTGTACAAGTCTTGCCGCTATTGCATGTAATACTTTGTACAAAGCCGGGCGCAGACCCCGTGCATAAGTAAAGTTCATGTGCTCCGCACATCTTGTCGATTTCATGCTTTCTATTTCTTTGCATGTCTTATTTGACACTTTGTGCAGCGCCTACCCCCGGTAAGCAATGACGAGCCGAAAAGCTCCATGTCTGTATTTTCTCTACTTTCTTTTTCTCAACGAAGGTTCCCTCGCACACAAGTTTGCTGGGGGGAGAAGGAGAAGATGATGGGATGGACCAGGCGTCGCTCAAGAAAGTTTCGCCTTGAAGCAAACAACAGAAAAGCTAAGTTGCCAAAGCTTGAGCAATCAGATTTTTAAATTTTTAAGTTATCTTCCTTGAACGACCGTGCTTTGTATGGAAAACCTGTGCGCGGAGGAACCAACTCGTATCTAGTTGCGCCCTTACTTTGTTTCGAGTCCGCTCAACAGCTTAAGTGTGCTGCGACTAGTGTCGCGCCCTTACTTTGTTTCGAGTTCGCTCAACAACTTAAGCGTGCTGCAATTAGTTGCGACAAGGTTTCCTGTCGGTAGCGGCACCGCCAGCAGGATGCCGACGTCCCGCACTCAGCGCTCGCGGCTAAGGTGCCTGCGCCGGCAAGTTCCCTAAAAGCGTAGGGCAAGAACATACAAAGCGAGAAGTCAAGTAAAGGGAATAACATAGCAATCCTACCCAAAATAGAGTTATATTACAAGATAGCTTGTCGCAGCTCTAACAGATTGTTCCCATAACATGATTGGCAGCGACAAGGAAAGAAGAAAATGGGCGGCCTAATCTACGCGATCGCCTTCAACCCTCTTGATCCCACTCACCTTGTCCACAATGGGTGCGACAAGGGCCTTGAGCGCCTCCAGATCGGCGCCCGACGGCAGGGACTTGAGGACGTTGGTGAGGTTGAGGCCTGGATTGCGGAAGGCCACCTTCAGCAACACCTTTTGAAGGACTCCCGCGCAGAGCTTGCGCGACTCGTCCGCCAGCTGCTTTGGGATCCTCTCCTGGAGTCGCTGGAGGGCCATCGCCACGCCTTTGAAGAACAAGGTGAGCTTGGCGCTGGGGTGGAGGTTCTCATCGGAGGAATACCCGAGATACTCCGCCCCCAGCTGCGCCAGCTCCCTGTCGATATCTGCGGCAACATTGACGAGACCCTCCGTCCAGTGCTCCACAGTCTCCCTAAAGGTGTTCTGGGCGACAGCAGCACTCGCCAGCAGCGCCTTCTCGGCCTTGATCTCCTCCTTCAAGGCCGCCTCCCGCTCCTTGGCGTCGTCCAGCGTCTTGGTCAAAGTGGTCAGCTTCAAATCAAGATCCGTGTTGGAGTCCTTGGCGGAGGCAAGCTCCTTGCCCTTCTCGGCGAGGCGGACCTGCAACTCTGAGTGGCTGTGGGCGTCCTTCTCCCGCTCATGCTTGAGCGTAGCAAGTTCTCCACCTCTCGCCTTGAGATCGGCCTCGAGCTGCGCCACCTTCGTCTCCAACTCCTTCTTGGCGACCTCAGCAGCTGCGGCAGCGTCCTCTGCTTGCTTGAGGGCTCCGCCAAGTGATCGCTCGCGCGCGGCAAGCTCCTCCTCGTGGCTGTCGAGGTTGACTTTCCGCTGCGCTAGCTCGCCTTCCCGCGTGGACAGCCTCTCAGCGGCAAGTCGCTGCTGTTCTTCGAACTCAGCCTTCTCGAGGAAGAAGGCCTGTTGCTCCTCGGCAAGTTGTTCCGGCTCCTCCGCCAGGGATCGGAGAGCTGCCTGGTTGAGGGCCCGGAGCTCCTCCGCGAGTTTCTCGATGTCAGCTCCCGCCTTCGCGGCGAGCGCCTCTCGGGACTCCAGCTTGGCCTGCCGAGCGCGGTAGAGCGACAACAGTTTCCGCAGCAGCCGCTCCTCCTCAGGCTCGCCGCTGCTGCTGCTCGGCGCGTCGACCAGCGTCAGCCCAGCGGACGCGAGCACCTCTCCGTCGAAGATTTCTCCCTCGACCGGCGCCCTGGAGCTTGAGGCCCAGGAGAGTTTGATGAAGACGTCGTCGCCGGCCCTCAAGTAGGCGCCTGGCTGGGGCTCTTCGGAGCCTGGCACTGCGGCAGCGGCGGAGGGATCGGCGGTCGGTGTAGCGCCTGGCGCTCCCGCGGCCTCAGGGCCGTCAGTGCGATCGCCGGACCCCTCGCCAGCTGCTGCGGCTGCAGCCTTGGCGGCCTCGTCGCCGGCGGGATCGTCAGCACCGGCCGCTTCTTCGGTGGCAGCGGCGTCGCCGGTGTTGCCGCGCGTATTCTCCTCGACAACGACCTCCGTCTCCATCGGCTCCGCAGCAGATGGGTCTGACGGCAGGAAAGGGGAGAAAAACAGTCAAGCAAATATACAAAAAGAAGATCAAAAGAAGAAAAGCCCAAGGGAAGTTTTAAGGGAGAGGATTACCTGCGCGAGCCGGCTCCTGGGCAGGCTCCCCTGCCGGAGAGCTTTCCCTTGGCGGCGCAGTCGTGGTCTCCGCCGGTGGAGGGCCGCTGGTGCTGTCCCTCGCTGGAGAGCTGTCCCTCGCCGGAGAACTCCCCCTTGCCGGAGGACTCTCCCTTGCCGGAGAGCTCCCCCTTGACGGCGTAGTTGAAGCAGATGGCACGCCGGGGGCGGTCTCTGGGCGCTCCTGGTGTGGCTGCTCTGCTCCTACACAAATCAACAAACAAATGTCAGCAAAGAAAGAACACCCACGCGCGCCTAACAGCGGAAAGTGAACCATACACTTACGCTGGGGGCTGCGCTGGGGGCTGCTCTGAAGATCAGTTGCCGGGTCCGGCAAGTTTGTCTCAGGCGCACCCCCTGCTGTTGCGGCGGGTTCGTCCTCGATGACAATCACCGGGACCTTGGCTCTCTTTGCCGCTCTCTGGGCCAGAGTCCTGAAAAGGAGAAAGTTCAGAGTGAGGCAAATGAGATACAAGACCAAAACAGCAAAAATTGAAGAAATACAAGTACGACAAGGATCTTACTCTTCTTCTTCCTCATCGGAGCTGAGCGCGGAGAAGTCGAAGTCCGGCTCACGCCCGGCGCGAAGAGGCGGAGGAGTAGGCTCCCTTGGCCGCTTGGAGGGGGCAATGGCGGTGGTCTGAGACGACCCCGCTCCGGCCGCCGCCGAGGCGTGAGGAGCGGCAGGAGCAGAAGCGGCGGTCCGGGAAGACCCCGCTCCAGTTGCCGCAGAAGCGCGAGGTGCTCCCGCTGCAACCGTGCTTGCCGCGGTAGAGCGTGTCGCGCGGCGTGGCAGCTGTTGACTCGTCTGCCGCTCCGTTACATCCCCGGCCTTGCGGAGACGCCTTCTTGGTGGAGCTGGGGGCTCTGCTAGCGGCGAGCTGCCTGAAGATGAGGAGGAAGAGGAGTCGATCTCCAACGAACCGCTCGTGTCCTCGGCGGGCCCGCTCGACTTGACGCCCTGCTCGGCGGGCTCGCTCGACTCAGCATCATGCCCGACAAGCTCTCCCCCGCAGGCAAACTCATCTCGCTCGGCAAGGCTTGCCGCCTTTGCTGCCTCTGCCTCCTCCACGGTGAATCCGAACTCACCCGCGGCCGCGGCTGCTGCCGCTTCTTCTAGCCTAGTGGCGATATACGCCATCTCCTTATCAGTGGCATCGCGGGTGAGGCCTTTCTTCTTGTCGGAGCGAATCGGCACTTCTTCCAGGCCGTCAAAGGACTCCTGCACGAAGTCATCTGCTGGCTCCTGCCAAGTTGGGTCAATCCCATGAGAATCGCACAGCGGCATCATTGCGCGGATGTGGCTGAGCGCGGAGTTGTTGCACAACGGAAGGACGCCCCTCGGCAACCTGAATACTTCGGGATGATTGGGGTCATACTTGAACAGCTCCTGGAGCATCGCGTTGAGCTCCAGGACAGTGAAATTGAAGTTGAGGCCCGGGCGCAGCCTCATGATGTCCGCCGCATTCTCGAACTCCCAGGCGGGTCTCTTCCTCTCTTGCAAGGGGGCGATGCGGCGGCGAAGAAAATCTGTGCCAACTGCGCCTACAGTGAGCCCGGCAAGCCTGAGGCGTTGGATCCGGGCGACGGCGATCTTCAGCCTACCGTCTTCCGGGGCTAGGTCGCTCCAATCCTTGCCGCGTACTACTGGGGCTTGGCGCCGGGCGGTTAATGGCTGCGGGTTCTCCTCGACAATCCAGCACCACCTGGCCCTCCATTCGAACCATTTGCTGCGGAGCTCTCCCTCCAGATATGCTTCCTTCTTGTGGGCTCTCGAGATCCAGGAGACTCCGCCGGATGAAGGCTCTCCTCTCTCAACTCGGGCATAAAGAAGTGGCGGAAAAGGGCTACATTGGGGTGGACTCCGACAAAGTTTTCGCAGAGATGTGCGAAAACTGCCATGGTCAGAACGGCGTTGGGGGTGAAATCAAGGAGGTGGAACCCGTAGGTGTTCATGATGTCGCAGAAGAATTCAGAGAAAGGCGGGCAGAGCCCGCAGTAGAAGAACAAGGCGAAGAAAGCGTATCCATCTGGAGCCGTTTTACAAGCAACGGCTGGGAGTACCTTCGTGCGCGGGTGCGCCCGCGTCTCCCCCGACCAGAAGAGGTAGTAGTTCTCCCTCAGCTCCTTCGCGGCAAGCTTGGGGGGGGGGGAAGACAGCCCGCTCCTTTCGCAGCGCCGCGAGCCGCTGTGCCTCGGCCGACTTCACGCCCTTCCCCTTGTCGGTTTTCGGAGCCATGGCGGAAGTGGTGAGGGAGGTCGACGGCATTGGTGGCGCTGGTGGCGATGGGGGGCGGAGCGCCGCTCTCTTTCAGCTTTGGGAAGAAGGGGAGCGGTGGAGGTTTCTGAGATTGCAATGGCAACGGGCGAGTGGGCAAACTGCCCCTGTTTCCCCTGCTTATAAAGAGGGAGGAGGCGGACGTTTCGCCCTTCCGAATAAACAAACCACCCATGATCTCTCCCACGACGCCGCATTCGACGCGTGCCGTTAGGGTAGAGCGCGGTGGATATGGAGAAAGATACGACGTGACCCAGGCCGCGCGTGCCCGTGCCCTGTTTTGGGCCTGGCCCAATAGCGCTCGGCACCGTGTATGGCCCAGGCCCGGGGGCTCCTGTCGGTGTACTAGAGTAGGGGTACCCTAGTATCCTGAACTTGTGCACGGGCAGTCGCGGCGCCCCGCGGCAAGGCTTGCCGGGTGACCGCCGAGACCCTCCGTGGTTCCTTTGGAGCCATCCAAGAACAAAGTACTCAAGCCAAGGAGACAAGACCCCGGCAAGAGGAGCTTGCCGGGAAGGCCAACCAAGGCATCTCAAGGAACTTGCCGCGACGCGCGATGCGTTGCGGCAAGGCCCGGTGAGTGACAAGCTCCTGGACGCGACAAGACAACGGCCGCGGCAAGGCGCTTGCCGCAGCAAGCTACCACTCCCTACCCACGCTCCAGCGCATCCACCAAGGTGTCGCTCTGGGACCCTTCCAGGCGCACGTGGCGGGAGGCCGTGCAGCCAGGGGTACGTGGTGGCAAGCGGCGCTGACAAGGTTGCCATCGTGGCGAACGGTGGCGCCCCTGACGGCTCCCTTTTGCACTGTTTGGGCGACGCCGACGGGCATTTAATGCCCTTGTCCCCTGTCGTCAGGGTTAGGTACGATACACTATACAGGTAGTTGTACCAACTACAACACCTTTCCATTTTTGCCCTTGCCTACGTTGCCACCTGTCGATGACCCCTTGAGCATATAAAAGGCGGCCCATGCGCAACGTAGAAAGGGGTTCGAAGCATTAGAACTCTCATG
The DNA here is from genome assembly GCA_902687465.1 of Secale cereale. Classification (NCBI taxonomy): domain Eukaryota; kingdom Viridiplantae; phylum Streptophyta; class Magnoliopsida; order Poales; family Poaceae; genus Secale; species Secale cereale. The sequence goes on along the minus strand of LR738713.1, from coordinate 230,111,479 downwards.
CTCGGTCTCGTTAGCTGCTAGAGTGTACTGTAGCTCTCAGCGCTCCCGAGCAAGAACTCAATAAAAACCACAAAGCAGGAGTAGGGTTTTACGCATCCGTGCGGCCCGAACCTGGGTAAACTGCTCGTGTGCCTCGCCTCGATCGGCTCTTCGTGCGATCTCCGCCCCCGCCAAACCGAAAGGGACTCGGTCCGCCGGTCCCATAGGTGTTCGTGGTTCAGTTTCCCCGATAGCGGGCGACGGTCCACTGAGGACTCATGCGCCGACGAGCTAGTTGCCGTCGCTGCAAGCCACGGGGGCACGCGTTGGCGTGTCTGGCGTGTTTGTAGGGGTGGTCTACGCCCATAGGAAGGGAAAGAAGGAGCGGGGATGCGCCAGGGCAGCGCGCGTGTGAGCGTGCTCATTAAAGCTCTCGGTGACCATGGTGCGCGTGCGGGCAAGGGCCGGAGAGAGAGAGAGAGAGGAAGAAGGGGGCCGACCAGCTGCCGTGCCCCGGACGTCGAGGTGGCCTAGGGGACACGATCCCAACCACTGTTCAAGATATCTTCCGATATGCCGATAAATCGCTCGATTTATCGCTTCCCGCTGTCTGACCGATAAGATTAATCAACCGATAAATCAGCCGAGATGGCGATAAATCGGTTGATATGCCGATAAACTGGCCGATTTACCCCTTATCATGGGTCGACCGATAAGTTCCCGATAAGCGATATCCCCAACATTGATCCCAACGCCCTAGGCTGTCGGGTGCCTCGGGCAGGACGCGGCTACAGTGCGGGAGCACACTGTAGCGCGCTCCAGAGCGCCCGTATGGCCGGCATGGCCGTGTCCTCACCTCTCTGGACGCGTCCACTTTGTCCAATGGTGTCCAGGGGGTCAGGGGAGGAGTAAAGAAGTGGGCTGTGGCCTTAGATGCCATGGAGGGCCACTGGAGTGAGGAGGGATGAGAGAAAAGAGGAGAATGCTGCTGTCCAGAAGGGTTAATGGGGTTTTACCCCCCCTCAGTCATTGATCTGAGGAGGGGAAGGAGTTCCTGGAGGTAGGGGGTGATCAGGTTCACCTGTGGTAAGAATTAGAGGTAAATGGGAATAGTGAAAGGGGTCAAAACAATGGTTTGGGAAAAATGGCAGAAGGTGTTTGATGCAAATTTGGGCAAGCAAATTAACTCCACTTGACATGAGACTTAACAGGATCAAATGTCATATAGAAATAGGGCATTTCACCAAGTTTGAGCTCATTTGAAGAAACTTTCCAATGTAACTTTGTAAACCCTAGAAATCAATAGAAATGGATTTTCCAAGATTAAGTTAAGCAAATCATCTCTCCTTGATGCACCACTTGGTGTAGTGTCATCATTTGGGTTTGTGAGCATGTCCACAAAATTTGAGGCCCCAAGTAAAAAGTTGGCAATATAGAGTTGTTCAAATTTGGATCTGGTCAGAAAGGGTTTGGGGGCACTTAGATCAAGTTATCCTTCTCCAAAACTTGTGCCATTTGGCATAGATGCATATTTACATCATTTGGAAAAACTAATTTTAGAAAATACTATTTGGCCAAAATATTTTTATAATACTATACTGGTCTATACACATGGCATGATCACTGGGAAAAGGTTTTGGATCAAGGAGATGAAGTACAAGAGTTGGATGATTTATTTGATTTTTAGAGCACTTGCAAACAGCAAACAGAAAATCAATCAAGCAAAGTCAAAAACACTCAAAAGTTTTTGCCAAACCACATTTTAGCATGACTATTAGCTTAAGTGTTGTGGCATGAAAATCAGGGTGTGACGGCAAGTTCATCAGCTCCACCAAAATCTTCACCTGGCTCGGCCGTGCTGAAAGTGAAGACCACTACAGGCCGTGGAAAGAGGCCAAGTCCTCAGAAATAGGTGGCCTTTCAAGTTCCGTCTGATGACGATGAAGCTGATGATGAAGAACTTGCTGCTATCATCAGGTATAGGCAGATAATGGCCGCTAGAGCCAAGTGCAGTTCTGTGCCTCTTATGTTGAATCCGAAGAAGTTCCTAGACTACATTGATCTTTGGCATCAGAATCCTGACACTACTCTCCCTGACATGAATCTCACACCTGGTCAAAGTCACATGTTGGCTGCTTTCATTGGTGAAGAGAAATGGAAGTTTGAACAAGCCAGAAGGGCAAAGAAAGAACAATATTGAAAGCAGCATCTTCTAAAGTAAAATGTTGTGAACATGACTCCTGAGGACCTTGTGAAACTACAATCTGAAATCAAAGGCCTCAGTGATGAATTTGACAGATATCGTGCTGATTGGCTAGGAGCCAAAGTCAGATTCGTCAAGCTATCCAAGTAACTCAAGCTTGGTGGTGAAAGCTCCTCACAAGAAGAAATTCATCTTGATGAGGAAACTGGAAGCGCAGCTGACAATGTCACTGCTGAAGAAACTGAACGTGCCAGGACCAATGACGAAATTCCAGTAGCTGAAGAAACTGCCAGGGCAACTTCCAATGTTGCGCCTGAAGAACAACCCAGGGCTGCTAAAGAAGCTGAAGCAGCGCCTGAAGAAACTAAGAATGTCAGGGCAACTTCAATAGTTGTGCCTAAAGAAACTGAACGAATGTCATCTGCACCTCCAACAAAGTCTTCACCTCTGAGGACTAGCATACTTCCTTCTGCATCAGAAGTGAAGAAGACAAAGGCTGCAGAGAAGTCGGTCGTGAAGAAAAGGAAAGCATTATCAACTGCAGAATCCTCAGCTCCCAAGAAATTGAGGACTTTGTCAAGCTCCGTCACGGATCCCATTGATGTTGTTCCAATCTCCATTGTGCCAATAAAAGAGATTGTTCCCTTTGGTGAGGACTATCAAATTCTTGATGACTATGCTGAAGATGATCCTTCTGCAACTTCTTCAAAGCAGTTGGATGAAGAAATTGAAGTGGATGCTACCCCTTCAACTCCTCGGGTATCATCGCCCATGCCTCAATTCACTGCAGAAGAGGCCGACGTTGAGGAATTGGAAGAAGTTGAGGATGTGGACATTGGGTCTACAACACTAGTGCTAAATGATGAATTTTGGGAAATGACTCACCCAAATTCCCCATTGACCACACCACTTCAGCAAGTTCCTCAGTCCCCTGCTCAAACTGAAGAAATTCAAATGGGCTCTGAAGAACTTCACATCCCACTTCTGTCCTCCCCCGAACAAGCTCCATCTGCATCATCTGAAGAACAAGCTCAGCCCAAAGCTGCTGAAGAACCCAAAGCTCAAATTCCTCAGGTAGCAACTCCAGAAGTCATGACTCAAGAGGCTGCAAAATCTTCATTAGCAAATCTTCAGCCCAAGCAGAAGAACCCTCATGCTACAAAGCAAAAGTTCAAGGCTGATGATTTCTTTGCTGAACACGTATTCTTCACAGAGTTCAATCCCTATGACTCAGCAAGACTTCACCGTAAGCGGTTTTGGACTACCGCTCAGATGAACTTCTATTCTTTACTGCTTTTCAGCAAGGATAAAGTATTTGAGCATCATTAAATTCCTCATGTTGACATGGAGTCCATACCTTGCTTTGAGCCTGTGCTGAATTTGCTTCACGAGTCTGGGCTACTAAGCTTATGTTCTGATATATGTGATTGGAATGAAGAGCTAATTCTTCAATTCTATGCAACCTTGCACCTGACTGGTAATGCTACTGACATCAACTCATGGGTGCTGGACTGGATGACTGACAAAACTCACTACGAAGCTCCGGCTTCTGAATTGCTTCATGCCATCCCAATTCAGCCTCTAGCTGAAGGCGCAAGATTGATATATGAGGAACCTGAACTTCCAAATCATCTGATGCAAGTGCCGATGAAGCCTTTGAAGGCTGGCAACCCTCCAAGGACAACCTTCCTAGTGAAGGATTTGCAATATGCGCCAAGGACAATTTATCGCATTCTCACCAAAACCCTCAGTCCGATCAAAGGCTACAACTCTGAAGAAGAAGACATTGTTGGCATCATGAAGAATCTGCTGTTCAATATCCTGCATGGGATTCCCATCAACTATCATGATTTCTTCATGTGGACTTTGGCAAATGTTGCACTGTCGCCTTTTGAATTGAAGCTTTATGCTCCCTGGATTATGAGATTCATCAGAACAAGGTCTTCAAATGCATACAAGGCTAACTTTAAGAATCATCTCAGCTATCTGCCTCCACTTGAAGTCCTCAAACGGACAATTTCCTCTGTTGATGGAAAAGGCAAAGCTGCAATCACTGATGAAGGAACTCGTCCCTTGGATGGGCAGATTCGCAAAGCTGCATCCTATTCCACCAATGATGATTCTGCAACTCAAGACACTGTCGCAAATGCTTCAAAGCATATTCCTCAAGATACTGTTCCTCGTGTGATGACTGATCATGAGCTTCTCCTCAGTCTGCATAAGAAAGTTGATAGAAATCACAAGTGGGTCAAGCGCCAGTTTGCTGCAATTCTTCAAAACATGACTGTCACTCAGAACACTGTGAAGAAGAATCACTACTATGTGCATGAGATCTTCGACCGCACTTGGGCTATTCTTTCACATCACTTCAATGGTGAAGAACTAAAGGAGATGGACCTACAACAGGACTTTTACTAGTCTCAGCCACCTTCAAAGAAATTTAAGAAGGTCAAAGTTCCTCAACTTGTCACAAGCTCATTTTCTTCATCGTGAGCGACGGATTCAACTGAAGACTTGGACGACACTTCGCAGGCCTTACAACAACGAACGACCCCAAGAACGCTGGCGTTCCTCCATCAACTTCGTGATGATATTCTTCAGGGGCGTTAGTCCTCATTTTTTCGTCCCTTTTGGTCATTTGATGACAAAGGGGGAGTAATTTGAGTTAGTCTTCAAGCGGGTCTCTATTATGGGCTATTTTTTTGTTAAGTTACAACTCTCGTTCTTCTGAGGTGTTTGCTCTTATGAGTTGTAAACTTAAGTCCTATGGTGGTCTGACACTTTTTGAACTGCTTTCTGCATGCTTATTTCCTCAATACCTTAATGCACGCATGCTGAATTTCGTCAGACACCATATTTCATCATGCATTTCAAATTCTTCATATCATATGTTAAATGCGTGTATGAATTACAAGATATATGGGGAGATCTCCATGATATTACTTTAAAATGTGCATTTGCTAACTCGAGCAAAATCCTCAAAAGTGCAGATCTTCAGGGGGAGTTCTTCTATATCTTGTAATCAAATTCCTCAATATCAGCTATTACACTTCATATGTTTATCCTCATTGAAAACTTAACCTATTTTTCATCAATCACCAAAAAGGGAGAGACTGTAAGTTCATCTAGGTCTTATAAGTTACTAATGTGTTTTTTAGTGTACACAGGTCTTATAAGTCTATGAGGAGTTTGATATTTACGATGAAAGTCGACCCCTAAAAATGTATGCCTTCAGTTGAAGACTTTGGTTTTCTTGAAGACTTTGAAAGTGAGGAAATTGTTGTGACCTTGAAGACTTGGATATTCATGCGAGGATTATGAAGCGTGAAGACTTTTGTGTTCGTAGTTTCATTTTCTCTTTCTCGGGTCATAGGAAACATCATACTGTTAAAGGGGGTCGAGGTAAAACTAAGGAAACATATTTCCAAGTGATGCTCAACTCGAAGCCTACACTACCCAATCCTTTCGAGTGAAGCCATTGGAAATCTCATACAGTTCAGTCAATTTCTTCAGTGACAGAGACGAAGTTCTTCTGGTCTCTAAGGAATTTGTCCTGACTAAGGAGTTAGGAATTCGCCAGTGCGGATTGCCTACAAGTGAGGATCATGATAGCCCTGAGGAATTTTAGAGCTCAATTTCCGACCGTTGTTGTGCTATGCGCCAGCTGCCCAAAATATCTTATCCACCTAATGGTCATATCGTTTAAGGGCATTTATGTCTTATCATGTCGGGCTGCTCCCTAGGCTATAAATAGCCGCCCCCTACAACCACTAGCTGGTTGGCTGCTCCGAGAGAAACTGACACTTGTCATAAGAGCAACCCATCCTCCGAGGACTTTGAGTGAAAATCATCAAGTGAGGAAAAACCCCAAACCCAAACACCTAAAACCCAAAAGTGATTGAGCATCACTGAAGAGAGTGTTCCTGTGTGGAACCGACACTTGTTACCTTTGAAGACTATGATCTTCCAGACGGTTAGGCGTCAATGGTCTAGAGCATCCAAGAGGAATTGTGGATTGCCGGGTGACCAAGTGTGTGAAGGTTTGGAAGTCACTTGCTAAGACTTACCATGAGTGATTGGGCGAGGTCTGTGTGACCTTAGCTCAAGGGGAATACGGTGAGGACTTGGTGTCTTGGACTGTGTTTCCAGGACTGGGTGTCCGGGACTGTGTGTCCTCTGGTTTAAATACCTAGCCGCCCCAACCAGATGTACAACTGTCACAGCAGTTGGATCTGGTCTAACAAATCATTGTGTTCATCAAGCCTACTGGTTCTATTTCCTCAACCCTTCCATTTACTCATTCATGTGTTGATGAACTTGATCCGTACTATTTGAAGACTTTGACTGAAGACTTTTTAAATTTCCTCAACCCAATTTCTTCAGTCTTCAGTCCTCAACCTGCTTATCCTGTTTACACGCTACTTGTACTCTGTGATTGCTTTCATTTCATCATGATGACCATTCTCCTATTCTGTTATGCTTGCACTTGAGTGTCTATTCCGCAGCTAAGTAGTCCGTTGCATAGGAAATTCCTCAGCTAGAATTTCCTCAGTGACGAATTCATAAAAATCGCCTATTCACCCCCTCTAGTCGATATAACGCACTTTAATTTTCAATTCTCACAAGAGGAGAAACGCGTTCAAGGAATAAATTTTTGCTTCGGCATTTCGAACAAATTGAGCATGGTAGATTACTATCACACTTGAAGGATGTAGTAGATGGACGGTTATAGTGGCGCAAATGATAGAGTGGTATGTGTTTTCAATCATTCCATTCCGAGAACAATGGGGGGAACATGGAATTCCAGCCCTTCAATTGCAACGGGGACGATGTGACTAATCAGGGTGGTTCGACAATGGCCCGCGAAATGCAGCTTGGAATTTTGGCCAAGTGATGGCGGTTCCAACAGGTAAGGAATGCATGTGGCTGTCCCGCCATTGTGCAGCGGGACCTTTCAGGTAATAGGTCATGAAGGTGACATAGTTGGCAGGGGCTACTTCAGTAGACTCCAACTCAAAAATGATGTCACGGATCTAGTCATCAGCATCAAGTGGCTGAGTTGAGCTACAATAGATGGTTGGGTTGAGACGTGCAAAGTCTTGCAGAGTCACTGGGACTGATTCGTGATTCATATTGGGACGCGGAAACTGATACACGACTCCTTGCATAAACTGGCGATTCAACTCAACTGATGTATCATTCCGGCCATGTATTCGGGTGGTGGTGTATTGTCGCCCCCACGGCCACGACCAACGGGCAATGTTGAGGATATCGCTTATTGTTATCGTCTCGGTCAGCTGGGGATTAGAGATTAATCGAAAATCGGCCGATTAATCGATTTTATCGGTCAACTATTAATTGACCATTTTTTTTCAAATCGTAGGTTCCCAACACTAAAATATGCTATATTCAACACCAAAATAATATTCGACAGAAGTGTTACCTTGAATCCTATCATTTGAATCTTGACATAAGGACAAGCAAAGTAGAAAAACATTACATATTGCGTAACAAGGTCCACAAACACAAATAAACATAGTTCTTGCAAACATAGTGCTACGAATAGGCTCGATTTATCGGTAGATTCCCGATAAATCGCTTGTCATAGCGATAAATCGGCCCAAACGATAAATGATGAAGATAAGGCATAATCTTTTCGGTCACCCCAAAAGTAGCGATAAATCAGACGATAAATCGCTGAATCGGAAGATTTCTTGAACAGTGCCAGCGGGTCTGACCATCATGCTTAAGGGCAACATGGGATAGTTTAGCAAGGGGTGCAGTATGTGTATGGAGCCATTCATGGTGTAAACAGAACAATGAACAAAGGTGTAGTATGTACAAAGCAGTAGTCATTAGAGACATACTTGTACATATAAGGGGCCAATTACACGCTATTCGTATGAGCTCGGACAAGAGAAACATCCTAGACAAACTAGGCGGTACGCATGCACACGATGAAGGGATACAACAATATGACATAGCAAAGGCTACATCAACATCGGACAAAATCACTAGAGCGAGGGATTTTCATGTGACGACGCATGGTGCCCTCGATAAAAGCATCATGTGGTCAGTGAACATTGTGAAGCAAAACTTGGCCCTCATTTCAAGAAAGGTGTAATAAAAATCTCTGGGTGGATGTGATCACGAGATCCTAATGTTAAAGTTAGCAAAATAACCTGAATAGAAAAGAGATCAGTGTCCCGGAGTATAGATGAGAAGTAAAAGGTCCTAATACCACCTAATGGCGATGTGGGAACGTAAGCCACACAACCATGTTAGTAAAACAGTTTTCCAAAGACTAGACTCAACTTCGACCAAGGAGTTGGAAAGGGGGGTTCCTACAGGAAGTCGGCTCTAATACCAACTTGTGACGCCCCCAATTTGATTGTAAACTAATCATGCACGCAAATGTGTACGACCAAGATTAGGGACTCACGGGAAGATATCACAACGCAACTCTGAACACAAATTAAAATAATACAAGCTTCATATTACAAGCCAGGGGCCTCGAGGGCTAGAGTACAGAAGCTCGAATACAAACGAGTCAGCGGAAGCAACAATATCTAAGTACAGATATAAGTTAAACAGGGTTTGCCTTAAGAAGGCTAGCACAAACATCAATGATCAAAGAGGCAAGGCCTCCTGCCTGGGACCTCCTAACTACTCCTAGTCGTCGGCGGTCTTGATACGTCCATTTTGCATCATGCTTATATGTTGATATTTATTGCATTATGGGCTGTTATTACACGTTATGTCACAATACTTATACCTTTTCTCTCTTATTTTACAAGGTTTACATGAAGAGGGAGAATGCCAGCAGCTGGAATTATAGGCCAGAAAAGAAGAAAACTCTAGAAACCTATTCTGCACAACTCAAAATGCTCCGAAACTTCACAGGACACCGTTTCAGAAAATATAAAAAATATCTGGCGAAAGAAGATCACCAGGGGGCCACCACCTATCCACGAGGGTGGGGGGGGGGGGCGTGCCCACCTGCCTCGTGGGCCCCCCGATGGCCCCCCGATGCCCATCTTCTCCTATATGAGGTGTTTTGACCTGGAAAAAAATCATAAGGAGGCTTTTGAGACTAGACACCGCCGTCTCAAGGCGAAACCTTGGCGGAAACAAATCTAGGGCTCCGGCAGAGCTGTTCTGCCGGGGATACTTCCCTCCGGGAGGGGGAAATCGTCACCACCGTCATCGCCAACAACTCTACCATTTTGGGGAGGGCTATCTTCATCAACATCTTTACCAGCACCATCTCCTCTCAAACCCTAGTTCATCTCTTGTATCCAATCTTTGTACCCAAACCTCAGATTGGTACCTGTGGGTTGCTAGTAGTGTTGATTACTCCTTGTAGTTGATGCTAGTTGGTTTACTTGGTGGAAGATCATATGTTCAGATCCATTATACATATTAATACCCCTCTGATCATGAACAATATTATGTCTTGTGAGTAGTTACTTTTGTTCCTGAGGACATGGAAGAAGTCTTGCTATAAGTAGTCTTGTGAATTTGGTATTCGTTCGATATTTTGATGAGATGTATGTTGTCTTTCCTCTAGTGGTGTCATGTGAACGTCGACTACATGACACTTCACCATTATTTGGGCCTAGAGGAAGGCATTGGCAAGTAATAAGTAGATGATGGGTTGCTAGAGTGACAGAAGCTTAAACCCTAGTTTATGCGTTGCTTCGTAAGGGGCTGATTTGGATCCACTTGTTTTGTGCTATGGTTAGGTTTACCTTAATACTTCTTTTGTAGTTGTCGATGCTTGCATTAGAGGTTAATCATAAGTGGGAGGCTTGTCCAAGTAATGACAGCACCCAAGCACCGGTCCACCCACATACAAAATTATTAAAGTACCGAACGCGAATCAGATGATCGTGATGAAAACTAGCTTGATGATAATTCCCATGTGTCCTCGGGAGCGCTTTCCTTCATATAAGAGTTTGTCCAGGCTTGTCCTTTTCTACAAAAAGAATTGGGCCATCTTGCTGCACCCCATTTACTTTTACCTTTTGTTACTTTCTACCAATTACCTTATCACAAAATTATCTGTTACCTATAATTTCAGTGCTTGCAGAAAATACCTTACTAAAAACTGCCTATCATTTCCTTCTACTCCTCGTTGGGTTCGACACTCTTACTTCTCGAAAGGACTACGATAGATCACCTAAACTTGTGGGTCATCAAGACTCTTTTCTGGCACCGTTGCCGGGGAGTGAAGCGCCTTTGGTAAGTGGAATTTGGTAAGGAAAAATTTATATAGTGTGCTGAAATTTATTGTCACTTGTTACTATGGCTCATAATTCATTGAGGGGCTTGTTCGGGGTTTATTCACCCCAACCAGAAGAGCACATAGTTGCTCCTCAACCTACTGCACCTACTGAAAATGTTTGCTTTGAAATTCCTCCGGGTATGATAAAACTGCTGGATAATTCCTTTACAGGAGACGGAACACTGCATACCGATTTACACCTAATCTATGTGGATGAAGTTTGTGGATTATTTAAGCTTGCAGGTATGCCCGAGGATGTTATCAAGAAGAAGGTCTTCCCTTTATCTTTGAAGGGAGATGCATTGACATGGTTTAGGCTATGTGATGATACGGGATCATGGAACTATAATCGTCTGAAGTTGGAATTTCATTGGAAGTTCTACCCTATGCACCAGGTTCATCGTGATCGTAATTATATTTATAATTTTTGGCCTCACAAAGGAGAAAGCATCGCTCAAGCTTGGGGGAGGCTTAAGTCAATGTTATATTCATGCCCCAATCATGAGCTCTCAAGAGAAATGATCTTTCAAAATTTTTATGCTCGGCTTTCTCTCAGTAATCGCTCGATGCTCGATAATTCTTGTTCTGGTTCTTTTATGATGAAGACTGTTGAATTCAAATGGGATTTATTGGAAAGAATTAAACGCAACTCTGAAGATTGGGATCCCGACGAAGGTAAGGAGTCAGGTATGACCCCTAAGTTTGATTGTGTTAAAGCTTTTATGGATACCGATGTTTTCCATGAGTTTAGCACTAAATATGGACATGACTCTGAGATAGTAGCTTCTTTTTGTGAATCATTTGCTACTCATGTTGACCTTCCCAAGGAGAAGTGGTTTAAATACCATCCTCCCATTGAAGTAAAAGTAGTTGAACCTGTTAAATTTGAAGAAAAGACTATCACTTATAATGTTGATCCTATTGTTCCTACTGCTTATATTGAGAAACCACCTTTACCTGTTAGGATAAAGGATCATGCTAAAGCTTCAACTGTAGTTTGTAAGAGTAATACTAGAACACCTACACCCTCTGAGCAAATTAAAGTTGAACCTAGTGTTGCTATGGTTAAAGATCTCTTGGTAGAAGATTTAGATGGACATGTTATTTACCTCCAAGAGGAATATGCTAGAATAGCCAAACCTGATGCTAGGAATAAACATAGACCTGTTGTAGGCTTGCCTGTTATCTTTGTTAAAATAGGAGAACATTGCTATCATGGTTTATGTGATGTAGGTGCTAGTGTAAGTATAATCCCTCATTCCCTATATCAAGAAATTATGCATGATATTGCACCTGTTGAGTTAGAAGGGATTGATGTCACTATTAAGCTGGCTAATAGAGATATTATTTCACCAGTTGGGATTGTTAGAGATGTTGAAGTTCTGTGTGAGAAAGTTAAATACCCTGCTAACTTTCTTATTCTTAGTTCCCCACAAGATGAATTTTGTCCAATTATATTTGGTAGACCCTTCTTGAATACTGTTAATGCTAAGATAGACTGCGTGAAAGATATTGTTACTGTTGGTTTAGGGGATATGTCTCATGATTTTAACTTTGCTAAATTTCGTAGACAACCTCTTGATAAAGAATTACCTAGTAAGGATGAAATAATTGGTCTTGCTTCTATTGCTGTGCCTCCTAATGATCCTTTAGAACAATATTTGCTAGATCATGAAAATGATATGCATATGAATGAGAGAAGGAAAATAGATGAAATATTCTTTAACCAGGGACCCGTATTGAAAAATAACTTGCCTGTTGAAATCATAGGGGACCCCCCTCCACCCAAGGGTGATCCCGTGTTTGAACTTACCTGATAATCTTAAGTATGTTTATCTTGATGAAAAGAAGATATATCTTGTTATTATTAGTGCTAACCTTTCAGAGCAGGAAGAAGAAAAATTATTGAAAACTCTGAAGAAGCACCGTGCTGCTATTGGATATACTCTGCACGATCTTAAGGGCATTAGTCCCACTTTATGCCAACACAAGATAAAACTGGAAGAAAATGCTAAACCGGTTATTGATCATCAACGACGGTTAAATCCTAAGATCAAAGAAGTGGTAAGGAAGGAAATACTAACGCTTCTAGAGGCAGGTATTATCTATCCAGTTGCTGGTAGCCAGTGGGTAAGTCCTGTCCATTGTGTCCCTAAGAAGGGAGGTATCACTGTTGTTCCTAATGATAAATATGAATTGATCCCACAAAGAATAGTTACAGGTTATAGGATGGTAATTGATTTCTTCAAATTAAATAAAGCTACTAAGAAAGATCATTACCCCTTGCCTTTTATTGATCAAATGCTAGAAAGGTTATCCCAACATACTCACTTTTGCTTTTTGGATGGTTATTCTAGTTTCTCTCAAATACCTGTGTCAAAAGGGGATCAAGAAAAGACCACTTTTACTTGTCCCTTCGGTTCCTTTGCTTATAGACGTATGCCTTTTGGTTTATGTAATGCACCTTGTCGGTGTACTAGAGTAGGGGTACCCTAGTATCCCGAACTTGTGCACGGGCAGTCGCAGCACCCCGCGGCAAGGCTTGCCGGGCGGCCGCCGAGGTCCTCCGTGGTTCCTTTGGAGCCATTCAAGAACAAAGTATCCAAGCCAAGGAGACAAGCCCCCGGCAAGAGGAGCTTGCCGGGAAGGCCACTCAGAGCACAAGGCCACTCAAGACAAAAGACCCTGGCAAGAGGAGCTTGCCGGGAAGGCCAACCAAGGCATCTCAAGAAACTTGCCGCGACGCGCCACGCGTCCCCGCAAGACCCGGTGAGCGACAAGCTCCCAGAAGCGACAAGACAACAACCGCGGCAAGGCGCTTGCCGCGGCAAGCTTCCACCCTGTACCAACGCTCCAGTGCATCGACCAACGTGTCGCTCTGGGACCCTTCCAAGCACACGTGGCGGGAGGCTGTGCAGCCAGGGGTACGCGGTGGCAAGCGGCGCTGACAAGGTTGCCATCGTGGCGAACGGTGGCGCCCCTGACGGCTCCTTTTTGCACTGTTTGGGCGACGCCGACGGGCATTTAATGCCCATGTCCCCTGCCGTCAGAGTTAGGTATGGAACACTGTACGGGTCGTTGTACCAACTACAACACCTTTCCCTTTTTACCCTCAACTGCGTTGCCACCTGTCGGTGACCCCTTGAGCATATAAAAGGAGGCCCATGCGCAACGTAGAGGGGGGTTCGACACTCAGAACGCTCACGCTCGGTCTCGTTAGCTGCTAGAGTGTACTGTAGCTCTCAGCGCTCCCGAGCAAGAACTCAATACAAACCACAAAGCAGGAGTAGGGTTTTACGCATCCGTGCGGCCCGAACCTGGGTAAACTGCTCGTGTGCCTCGCCTCGATCTGCTCTTCGTGCGACCTCCTCCCCCGCCAAACCGAAAGGGGCTCGGTCCCCATAGGTGTTCGAGGAGGATCAGTTTCCCCGACACACCTGCTACCTTCAAAGATGTATGATGGCTATATTCTCTGACTTTTATGAAAAGATTGTTGAGGTTTTCATGGATGATTTCTCTGTTTACGGAACTTCTTTTGGTGATTGCTTAAGCAACCTTGATCGAGTTTTGCAGAGATGTGAAGACACTAATCTTGTCTTGAATTGGGAAAAGTGCCACTTTATGGTTAATGAATGCATTGTCTTGGGACATAAAATTTCTGAAAGAGGTATTGAAGTTGACAAAGCTAAAGTTGATGCTATTGAAAAGATGCCATGCCCCAAGGACATCAAAGGTATACGAAGTTTCCTTGGTCATGCCGGGTTTTATAGGAGGTTCATTAAGGACTTCTCCAAAATCTCCATGCCTTTGACTAATCTCTTACAAAAAGATACTCCTTTTGTCTTTGATGATGATTGTCTAGAAGCATTTGAAATGCTTAAGAAAGCGTTGATCTCTGCACCTATTGTCCAGCCTCCTGACTGGAATTTACCCTTTGAGATTATGTGCGATGCTAGTGATTGTGCTATAGGTGATGTTCTAGGACAAAGAGTTGATAAGAAATTGAACGTTATGCTAGTAAAACTCTAGACAGTGCCAAAAGAAATTATGCTACTACTGAGAAATAATTTTGAGCAGTTGTATTTGCTTGTGATAAGTTTAGACCTTATATTGTCGATTCTAAAGTAACTATTCACACTGATCATGATGCTATCAAATACCTTATGGAAAATAAAGATGCTAAACCTAGACTTATTAGATGGGTTCTTTTGCTGCAAGAGTTTGATTTGCATATTATTGACAGAAAGGGAGCTGAGAACCCTGTTGCAGATAACTTGTCTAGGCTAGAGTATATACTTGATGACCCACAACCTATTGATGATAGCTTTCCTGATGAACAATTAGCTGTCATAAATACTTCTCGTACTGCTCCATGGTATGCTGATTATGCTAATTACATTGTTGCTAAGTTTATACCTCCTAGCTTCACATACTAGCAAAAGAAAAAGTTCTTCTATGATTTGAGACATTACTTCTGGGATGACCCACATCTTTATAAAGAAGGAGTAGATGGTATTATTAGACGTTGTGTACCTGAGCATGAACATGAACAGATCCTACGGAAGTGCCACTCCGAACTTATGGAGGACACCATGCTGGAGATAGAACTGCACATAAGGTATTGCAATCCGGTTTCTATTGGCCTACTCTCTTCAAGGATGCCCATAAGTTTGTCTTATCTTGTGATGAATGTCAAAGAATTGGTAATATTAGTAGACGTCAAGAAATGCCTATGAATTATTCACTTGTTATTGAACCATTTGTTGTTTGGGGCTTCAATTATATGGGACCGTTTCCTCCCTCTAATGGTTACACGCATATTCTAGTTGCTGTTGATTACGTTACTAAGTGGGTAGAAGCTATTCCAACTAGTAGTGCTGTTCATAACACCTCTATTAAGATGCTTAAAGAAGTTATTTTTCCGAGGTTTGGAGTCCCTAGATACCTAATGACTGATGGTGGTTCACACTTTATTCATGGTGCTTTCCGTAAAGTGCTTGCTAAGTATGATGTTAATCATTGGATTGCATCCCCTTATCACCCACGGACTAGTGGTCAAGTAGAACTAAGTAATAGATAGTTGAAATTAATTTTGCAAAAGACAGTTAATAGGTCTAGAAAGAATTTTTCCAAGAAACTTGATGATGCATTATGGGCCTATAGAACTGCATACAAAAATCCTATGGGTATGTCTCCATATAAAATGGTTTATGGAAAAGTTTGTCACTTACCTCTTGAGCTAGAACATAAGGCATATTGGGCTGTTAAAGAGCTCAATTATGATTTCAAACTTGCCGGTGAAAAGAGGTTATTTGACATTAGCTCTCTTGATGAATGGAGGACCCATGCCTATGAGAATGCCAAGCTATTTAAAGAAAAAGTTAAAAGGTGGCATGACAAAAGGATACAAAAGTGTGAGTTTAATGTAGGTGATTATCTCTTGCTATACAACTCTCGTTTAAGATTTTTTGCAGGAAAACTTCTCTCTAAGTGGGAAGGACCTTACGTTATCGAGGACGTCTATCGTTCCGGTGCCATAAAAATCAACAACTTCGAACGCACAAATCCGAAGGTGGTGAACGGTCAAAGAATCGAACATTGTACCTCAGGTAACCGTATAAATGATGAAACCAATGTTATTGAAACCGTAACCCCGAAGGAATACATAAGGGACACTTTCCAGAACGATTCAGACCCGGAAAAGGAAGAGGTATGTGGTATGGTAAGTAAACCGACTCCTAAATAGTTCTAAAGGCAATTTTTCACCATTTTGGAATATTTAGAAAAATAGAAAAATAAGTGACAGTCCGGAAGAGACACGAGGCGTCCACGAGGGTGGAGGGCGCCCCCCTTCCCCTGGGCGCGCCCCTGCCTCGTGGGTACCTCGTGTGCCTCCCGGACTCTGATTTCTTGTATGTTACTCCTTTTGGTCGGTAAAAATTCAATATATATACTCCCGAAGGTTTTGACCTCTGTATCACGCAAAAATCCTCTGTTCTTGTTTCGAGCTATTTCCTGCTAGGGTTGACGAAGCCAGGCACCATGTCGTCTCCTTCCTCCAACAATGAAGGCAATGATGCTTGGATAATGAAGATAGATCTGAAGAGGGAAGGATCCGAGGAGATCAACAAGGAGAAGAGGATCAAGAAGGCGGTGGAAGATCAGGCTCCAACAATGGGAGAAGAAGACATCCATCAACCTCTTCCCAACCTCTTTACTTCAACTGAGATTGAAGCTTTTCAAGATGATTGAGTTAGCTCAAATTCAAAACAAGTATCTCACAAGTGAAAATATTTTGTTGAAGGAGTATATAGCTGCACTCAAAGGTATTATCCGCAAGTTGGAGGATCTCCTACGCTCGATATATGATGATACGGCGTCACTACTTTAAACTCCATCATCACCACCCTGACGAAGGAGATATAATCACATGGGTATGGGCACTCCCCTTGGCAACTGCCAAGCTTGGGGGAGTGACCCCGGTATCGTATCACCATCACTCCTATCTTTACCGTTTTCCTTAGTTTGATCCTTTTGGTAGTATCTTGATCTAGTAGAATAAAGTTAGCATGATCTAGTTGTGAGCATTTGCTTTATGATGTTTACCCTTTGTAATCGAGTCCGTGAGCTATATAATAAATATTAGTGTTGAGTCAAGGGCTTGACTTCCTCACCTTGGTCATGATAGAATAAAAGAAAATATAAAAAGTATCAAAGAGATCATATTAATCTTATGGAAGTAATGACTTCACATATAAAGAGTATGATGAATAAAAGTTTTTGGGAGTTGACAAACATAGTTTTGGTCATCGTTGAAATTAATAGGAAGTAATAAAGAAAGAGAGGTTTCACATACAAATATACTATCTTGGACATCTTTTATGATTGTGAGCACTCATTAAAATATGACATGCTAAAGAGTTGATGTTGGACAAGGAAGACAACATAATGGGTTATGTTTTCTTATATCTGAAATAAAGTATATTGTCATGGATCATCCAACATGTTGAGCTTGCCTCTCCCCCTCATGCTAGCCAAAACTCCTTGCACCAAGTAGAGATACTACTTTTTCTTCCATACATCCTTAAACCCAGTTTTGCCATGAGAGTCCACCATACCTACCTATGGATTGAGTAAGATCCTTCCAAGTAAGTTGTCATGTTGCAAACTCGCTAAAATATGTATGATTTATTAGTGTGGAGGAAATAAGCTTTATACTATCTTGTGATATGGAAGTAATAAAAGTGACGGACTGCATAATAAAGGTCCTTATCACAAGTGGCAATATAAAGTGACGTTCTTTTGTGCTAAGACTTTGTACATCCAACCATAAAAACACATGACAACCTCTGCTTCCCTCTGCAAAGGGCCTATCTATTATTCTTGCCTTATAAGAGTCAAGGTGAAATTGACCTTTCTTTTTATATTTTATCCTTTGTCAAGCACATTGTGTTGGAAAGATCCTGACATATATACCACTTGGATGTAAGTTTTCATGGTCTATTACTGTTGACATTACCCTTGAGGTAAAAGGTTGGGAGGCAGCACCATAAGCCCCTATCTTTCTCTGTGTCTGATTAAAACTCCATAACCATAAGTATTGCATGAGTGTGAGCAATTGTAAAAGACTATATGATAGTTGAGTATGTAGGCTTGCTGAAAACCTCTTATATTGACTCTTTCCAATGTTACGATAAATTGCAACTGCTTCAGTGACCGAGATTATAGTTTGTTGGTTTTCAATGAAGTTTGTGATTCATGCTCGATATTATGAATGAATTGTTACTTTAGCATAAGAATCATATGACAATATATATATATACATATATATATATATATATATATATATATATGTTGCTGTTATGAGAATGATCATGATGCCCTCATGTCCGTATTTTATTTTTATCGACACCTCTATCTCTAAACATGTGGACATATTTTTCGATATCGGCTTTCGCTTGAGGACAAGCGAGGTCTAAGCTTGGGGGAGTTGATACGTCCATTTTGCATCATGCTTATATGTTGATATTTATTGCATTATGGGCTGTTATTACACGTTATGTCACAATACTTATACCTTTTCTCTCTTATTTTACAAGGTTTACATGAAGAGGGAAAATGCCGGCAGCTGGAATTCTGGGCTGGAAAAGAAGCAAACTCTGGAAACCTATTATGCACAACTCAAAAAGCTCCGAAACTTCACAGGACACCATTTCAGAAAATATAAAAAATATCTAGCGAAAGAAGATCACCAGGGGGGCCACCACCTGTCCACGAGGGTAGGGGGCACGCCCCCCGCTCTGGGCGCGCCCCCCTGCCTCGTGGCCCCCCCGATGGCCCCCCGATGCCCATATTCTCCTATATGAGGTGTTTTGACCTGAAAAAAAATCATAAGGAGGCTTTCGGGACCAGACGCTGCCGCCTCGAGGCGGAACCTTGGCGGAAACCAATCTAGGGCTCCGGCAGAGCTGTTCTGCCGGGGATACTCCCCTCGGGGCGGGGGGGGGGGGGG
>LR738713.1:229994221-230092377 GCA_902687465.1 Secale cereale | reverse complement strand
GGGGGGGAATTGTCACCGCCGTCATCACCAAAAACTCTCTCATCTTGGGGAGGGCTATCTTCATCAACATCTTCACTAGCACCATCTCCTCTCGAACCCTAGTTCATCTCTTGTATCCAATCTTTGTACCCAAACCTCAGATTGGTACCTGTGGGTTGCTAGTAGTGTTGATTACTCCTTGTAGTTGTTGCTAGTTGGTTTACTTGGTGGAAGATCATATGTTCAGATCCATTATGCATATTAATACCCCTCTGATCATGAACAATATTATGTCTTGTGAGTAGTTACTTTTTTCCTGAGGACATGGTAGAAGTCTTGCTATAAGTAGTCATGTGAATTTGGTATTCGTTCGATATTTTGATGAGATGTATGTTGTCTTTCCTCTAGTGGTGTCATGTGAACGTCGACTACATGACACTTCACCATTATTTGGGCCTAGAGGAATGCATTGGGAAGTAATAAGTAGATGATGGGTTGCTAGAGTGACAGAAGCTTAAACCCTAGTTTATTCGTTGCTTCGTACGGAGCTGATTTGGATCCACTTGTTTCATGCTATGGTTAGGTTTACCTTAATACTTCTTTTGTAGTTGTGGATGCTTGCATTAGAGGTTAATCATAAGTGGGAGGCTTGTGCAAGTAAGGACATCACCCAAGCACTGGTCCATCCACATACCAAATTATCAAAGTACCGAACGCGAATCAGATGATCGTGATGAAAACTAGCTTGACGATAATTCCCATGTGTCCTCGGGAGCGCTTTCCTTCATATAGGAGTTTGTCCAGGCTTGTCCTTTGCTACAAAAAGGATTGGGCCATCTTGCTGCACCTTATTTACTTTTACCTTTTGTTACTTTCTACCAATTACCTTATCACAAAACCATCTGTTACCTATAATTTCAGTGCTTGTAGAAAATACCTTACTAAAAACTGCCTATCATTTCCTTCTGCTCCTCATTGGATTCGACACTCTTACTTATTGAAAGGACTACGATAGATCCCCTACACTTGTGGGTCATCAGGTCTCCATGTAGTAGTAGCCTCCGTCGGGGTAGTAGTAGTAGTAGTCGGCGGGGGTGGCATCTGGCTCCTGGTATCCGCCATCTGGTTGCAACAACCAGAAAGAAGAAAGAAGGGGGAAAAGGGGTATCAAAGCAACCGTGAGTACTCATCCAAAGTACTCGTAAGCATCATATCTAGACTAAGTATGCATCTTATCAAAGGAATGAGCTGTATCTGTGGATGAACTGCAGAATGCCAGAAGAGAAGGGCAAAATACTAGCATCTTCTAGAACCGCCATCTTGCAGCACTTAGAAGAGAGTACATGATAGCACAATATTACCCATATATCCTTCCTCGACTCCCCGTGAGAAGGCAATCCCTGAGCCATCATATTGATCACATATCTCAACTATCCATTTTTAGTTATAATAGATCAGGATACAAGTCTGAACGTCCGTTACCATGGCCATGGCTATTCGAATAGATAACTACCCCGCAGGGGTGCACCACATTACCCTACACGCTCAATCATCTCTGGTTGGACACACTTTTCCGGGTCAATGCCCGGCCTCGGAAGATCAACATGTCGCAGCCCTACCTCGGCTCAGTAGAGAGGTCCCCGCCGGTCTACATACTAAGCGCTCAGGGGTCTTGGGTCCATCGCCCTTTGCATTCCGGGTCATTGTGTGCAGGGTGGATACTAGCACCACCCCGGATGGATGGCATGATCCGACCATGCCACAATGCTGAACTGGACATCTGACAAAGCTTCGGCTGATACCACGACGCCGATGCCCATTACTATTCTCGCGTGGAGGTTAGTGCGTATAGGCCAGAGGCCAACTCAGAACAAATACCCAAACTTGTTAGTGCATTAACAACGTAGTGATGGCTGTCGGGACAAGTGAAAGGATCGATATGGTTGATTAGAGGGGGGGGGGGTGAATAGGCAACTAACAATTTGTAACTTTTCTTTAACAAATTAAGTTTAGCATCAAAAAGGTTGTCTTGATGTGCAACTAGGTGAACAACCTATATGACGCAACAACAACGAGCACACAACCTAGCAAGGGAAACAACACAATAAAGGTTGCACAAGTAAAGGTAAGAGATAACCAAGAGTAGAGCCAGTGGAGACGAGGATGTGTTACCGTAGTTCCTTCCTTTCGAGGGGAAGTACGTCTTTGTTAGAGCGATGTGGAGGCACAATGCTCCCCAAGAAGCTACTAGGGCCACCGTATTCTCCTCACACCCTCACACAATGCGAGATGCCATGATTCCACTATTGGTGCCCTTGAAGGCGGCAACCAAACCTTTACAAAATAGGTTGGGGCTCTCTCCACAACTGAATTGGAGGCTCCCAACGAAACCACGGAGCTTCATCGCAATGGAATATGGCTCCGAGGTGACCTCAACCGTATAGGGTGCTCAAACACCCAAGAGTAACAAAATCCACACAAGAAAGTATGGGGGAATCAAATATCGTTTGGTGGAAGTGTAGATCTAGGTTTCCTCCTTCAATCCCTAGCAAATCAACAAGTTTGACTGGCTAGAGTGAGAGAGAGATCGCGCAAGAAAGCTTGAAGGACATTAATGGTGGGGAGTGAGAGTTAAGAGGTAAGGAGGGTAGGTGGAAGAACCCCCTATATATAGTAGTCCATGAGATCCAACCATTACAGCCGTTTTTACACTGCAGCGGTACAACCGCCCCTCTCCCCGGTACAACCGGAAAACATGGGTGGGCTGCCGATACCCTTGCAGGCTGTACAACCGAACCACTGAGCGGTTGTACCGGTTATCTGAAACAACCGGACCAACCGCTTCCCAGCCGCTCTACAACCGCCTTAGAACCAGATAGGAATCTGAAAGTGCAACTATCCCTGGGTGGTTTTGGTAATTCCTAACAACATATAACTCATTGAACTAATGCTATCTCAAGATAAATATTTCAGGAAAGTTCAATGATTGGCATGGCATGGACTAGGAGTGTGGACCCCTCAAAATGCTAAGGACACATATTGGCTCAAGATCAAGACTCTCCATTTTCTATTTAGTGATCCAAGATCACATTGAGTCCATAGGAAAGCCAATACTATTAAAAGGGGATGAGGTGTTGCTTAATGGGTTTCTTGCTCAAAATGCTTAGTGATATGCTCCAAAACCCTCAACCACTTTCTCACATCCACATATGTCCCAAACCAAAAGTCAAACTCGGCCCCACCAAAAAGTTCTATCCGGCGCCACCGAGTTCATTTGACATAGCCACTGCAAAAACCCTAATCACTTCGTTCTCACCGATAGGGATCTCGGTCTCACCGAGATGGGATTGCAAACTCTCTGTTTGCCATCGTAACATTTCGATCTAACTAAGATGAGAGGTCGGTACCACCGAGTTTGCAATGCAAACTCTCTGTTTCCCCTTTGTAATGTTTCGGTCCAACCGAAACGAGCGAATCGGTCCCACCGAGTTTGCCTGACCAACTCTCTAGTTTGCTTATTACCAGAATCGGTCCTACCGAGTTTGTGTAATCGGTCTCACCGAGATTACGTTATACCCTAACCCTAATGAAATCGGTCCTACCGAGTTGATCATATCAGTCCCACTAAAATGCCTAACGGTCACATTATGAACTAAATCGGCCTGACCGAGTTCTCTGAATCGGTCCCAGTGAGTTTGGTAAATTGTGTGTAATGGTTAGACTTTGTGTGGAGGCTATATATACCCCTCCACCCACTCTTCACTCATGGAGAGAGCCATCAGAACATGCCTACACTTCCATTACTCATTGTTCTGAGAGAGAACCACCTACTCATGTGTTGAGACCAAAATATTCCATTCCTACCATATGAATCTTGATCTCTAGCCTTCCCCAAGTTGCTTTCCACTCAAATCATCTTTCCACAAAATCCAAATCTATGAGAGAGAGTTGAGTGTTGGGGAGACTATCATTTGAAGCACAAGAGCAATGAGTTCATCATCGACACACCGTCTATCACCTTTTGGAGAGTGGTGTCTCCTAGATTGGTTAGGTGTCAGTCGGGAGCCTTCGACAAGATTGCAGAGTTGAACCAAGAAGTTTGTATGGGCAAGGAGATCTTCTACTTCATGAAGATCTACCCTAGTGAGGCAAGTCCTTCGTAGGCGATGGCCATGGTGGGATAGACAAGGTTGCTTCTTCGTGGACCCTTCGTGGGTGGAGCCCTGCATGGACTCGCGCAGCCGTCCTTCGTGGGTTGAAGTCTCCATCAACGTGGATGTACGATAGCACCACCTATCGGAACCACGCGTAAAAAATCTCTGTGTCTACATTGCGTTTGCTCCCTCAAACTCCTCCCTTTACCTTCATATGCAATTGCTTTACAATCCGCTGCTATACTCTTAGAATTGCATGTGTAGGTTGATTGCTTGACTTGTGCTAAGTTGCTAAAATCTGCCAAGAACTAAAATTGGGAAAAGGCTAGATTTTTATTTGGTCAAGTAGTCTAATCACCCTCCTCTAGACATACTTTCAATCCTACAAGTGGTATCAGAGCTTTGGTCTCCATTTACCTTGATTTCCATAGCTTTGGTGATCATAGCCTTGGTTTCACAACCTAGGAGAGTATGGCATCTAGCGAGGGAAGTGACCACCATAGAGGTCCTTACTTTGATGGCACTAATTTTGCTAGTTGGAAGCACAAGTTGAAAATGCATATTCTTTGACATAACCTCGCCATTTGGGCTATTGTGTGTATTGGTTTGCAAGGTCAATTCTTCGATGGGAAAGAACCGAACCGTGAAGCTACCGCTGAAGAATTGAAGATGTTGCAATACAATGCTCAAGCTTGCGATATCCTCTTAAATGGATTGTGTCTTGAAGAATTCAACAAAATCAACCGTCTTGAGAATGAAAAGGAAATTTGGGATACTTTGATTGATATGCATGAAGGTATAGAGTCCGTCAAGGAATCCAAGTTGGATGTGCTTCAAAGTTAACTTGACAAGTTGTTGTAGGGTGGAACCCTAGGTGGAGATCTTTCACGAATTGGAGGGGAATCCCCAAGAACAAGAGGAGCACAAAGGGAAGAACACAAGAGAAACACTCAAGAACAAGCCCAAATCACACATCCACTAGACTCACAAACACATGAGATCCACAAGGTACAAGAACAATCAAAGGGAAATAAGATACATGGTAGAGTTCATCCCAATCCTATGAGGAGAGAGGTCTTGATAATCCACAAGGATTCTTCCCACTTATGGGTTCTTGCATCCACTATGGATCTTCTCCAAGGTGGAGGTCTTGACCTCCAATGGAGTAGTCTCTCTCTCAAGAGGAGAAGGTAGGAGAAAAGCTCACATAGAAATGAGCTATCATATTTGCTAAAATTAGAAAGGAGGTGGAGGTGGTCTATTTATAGTCCAAGCCACGAAGGGGTAAGCGGAGAGGGATACATGGCCAAAGGCCCGCAGCTGCGCACAGGCAGGGCGGTAGTACTGGACCTCGGGCGGTAGTACCACTTGGGAGCGGTAGTACCGCCTGTTGGCGGTAGTGCCGCTTGGGAGCGGTAGTACCGCTTGTAGGCGGTGTACCACCCGTTCCGGACTGGACAGGGCATTCTTCTTCCGTCTTCGCTTCCACGCTTCCCTCGCGGATGGTGTAGGCGTTCCTTGGCGCTTGCGCTCCTCCTCGTCGTTCGTGAAGCTCCGACAATACCTATGCATGCACACGAGTGGAGTGTCAAGTAGTATACCATCCTCGAAGGGGTCAAGTGAACACGTGTAAAGGAGAAGATTCACCTTTATGTATGAGAAGTAGATGGCGCACGTGTCACTTGCCAAATGGGCTCTTGACATGGTGATGTCCGTAGGATGCTCCGCATCATCCCCTCCCCCTTGGGAAAGATTCGACCTCGGATCGAGAACCAAATCACCATGGGAAAGAGATGTCATCGCCGTGTAGAAGTGGATGATCACCAAGTACTCATCATCTTGAAGCTCAAAGAAATAAGCATGCATCACAAGTAAGTTGTCCAAGTCTCCAAGATCAATAATCATAGCATGGTTGCACTCAAGGTATGTGGATATGAGGGATGCACCAAATTGAGACAAGTGACAATGATCAATGTATATCATGTGAAAGGCATGAACATATATGTCATCAACCCAAGAAAGCAAGTAAGAGTGGAACATGGGTGATGCAACATAGCGAGCAATCATGGTGATCAAGTCAAACATGCTAGTAGTGCGAAGATGCAACGTACTAGAGGTAATCATGGCAAGCATGTCATGTGTGCAAATAGTGAGCATACGTGATGCACATGGCATAGCACAAGCATGAAAGCAAGATATGAGCAAAATAGCATCAATGTGTTGATGAGAGGCCATATGGAAATAGCAATGGGATATCATGACTCTCCCAACACAAGAATCGACAATAGCATGGGGCACCAAGAAATCTTGGCAATAGCTACTAGTATCTCCTCCAAGCATGCAAATACACATAGAAGTGGCATAATAGTGAATCATGTGTAAAGGCAAAGAAGGGTCACAATTGCATGGCAAAGTCATAGCAAGAGGCATAACATGCAAAGTGAACATGATAGTATGGGCGTAAGGTGACAAGTGGTAAATAACCCATAGCTGTGTGAGAGCCAAGTAAAAGAGATGCGCGTAGTCGTTGCGCGAAGAGAACGGTGGTAGGCACAATCCACGGGATCCCAAAGCGTCGTTGCTCTCAAGAGCTCGTTTTGTCAACTCATGGGACTGTGAGGTTGACAAATGTTCATGAGTACCTACACAAAACAAAGACAAAGGAAAAATCGTGTGTGCGTGGTATATGTACACATCATCCATCTTGATGCGCACGTGCATGTGTTCGTTAGCACAAAATAACCAATGCTCAAATAAATGAGATGCGTGATATAGAAACATGTCATCCATCATGAGAGGTTTGTTATTATGTATAGCATAAGGGAGACTCAAATGGTGTAATGCATCATCACAAATATGTAGGGCATTGTTATTCATGGAATGCATATTGTGCACACAATCATGGTAATCATGCAAGGTATGGCATGCATCAAGATCTCCTAGTATGTATGAAGAAACTATGGGGGTCTCCTCATGAGCATTAGTGGACAAATCACATGGAGAATATTGACAACATCCAAAACAAGGCATATTCGGAACAATGTGATCATGGCATGGCATAGTAGATGAATTGCACAAATCATGTAAAGGAAGCATGGCAATATCATCGCATGAAAAACAATAGCCAATGACCATCATCTTGTCATCTATGCCACAAGTGCAAATAGGATATACTTTAATGGGGCATGCATAGTTACTATGTTGAGATTGAAAAGATGCAATATGGGAGATCTCACTCATAGCATATGACAAGTTTAGAGGGTTCTAAAACATGATGTGACCAAAATAATTTTCACATGATATCCTATGGAGCATAGCATCACAACTAGGCAACTCAACATGCTCGTCATCATATTCATCATAGATAGGTGGCATGTCTAAGCATGGATAAGACCTAGTATGTGGTGAATCCATAAGGTGATCATCATCATGGGAGCAATCAATGTCAAGGGAGTCCACTAGTGGGACAAGAGAAGCATGATCACCTATGTTACCTTGTTCATTCCACTCAAGTGTAGGTGAGGTGGCAAAGACCAAATGGTGGTCATCATCATCATCTTGATGGAACCATGTGGGGGGCGCATCATATTCCACCATGGCCATCGTCTTGTCCATAGGAAGGACGAAGTGGTCGCGAATCGGCGCGTCATCATAAATGGGACCTAGCACCAAATGAGAAGACACAATAGAGGTGGAGGTTAAGTTGTTAGAAATCGAAATGGCCTCACATGCCCTGTCAACTTCCTCACTCTCTCTATGTGGTGGTGGCTCACTCACTCCCTCAAGGTAGGTGCACTCAATGTCACATATGGTGGAGTCACTCAAATCACTCAAGTGGTGGTGATGGTAACTCTCCTCACATGGGAATTGTGGCAACTCATCATATATGGGGCTAGTGGTGAAGTCACTCTCACTCTCGATATGGTGGCAAAAGTCACTCAAGTCATCATACGTCGCCGTGGTCGAAAGGAAAATCCCATGCTCAACCATCTCGTCACCGTCGCCATGGAAGAAGGCCGAAGATGGCACATCATCACTCTCGCCTCCAAAGATGGAAGCATCATCCTCGCTCGCCACCTTGTCGCTCGCCTCCAAAGCTTGGTCCTCGAATGGCTCCATAGTCGTAGTCGTCGCCGCACCATCTTGAAAAAGAGTCGAAGTAGACTCGGCATCATCAATGCCAAAAAGAGGTATGGCGGTGGAGTCGAAGTTGGGAGCGTCATCTTGGAGCTCGTTGGGCTTGGACATCGCGGTGGTACTAGCCTCATGCTCGCCATCTTGGGGTTTGGTCTTCGAGAAGTATGCTTGCGGTGGAGAAGTCTTGGCCTTCATGAGTTCTTGTTCCGCCTTGAGAGCACCAATGTAGTTGTCGTCGAGGGACTTGTAGTTCTCGAGGAAGATAGTCTTGGAGATATTGTTGTCCAATCCCATCATGAAGTAAAACTTCATCCAAATGGGGTCGTCCACGCCGGCACGTCGCAAGGCCTTCTTGTCACATCCCTAGTTAGCACTTGCATTAGGACTAGCTAGAGTGTGCATCATGTCTACTTATCAAAGAAACTTGAAATGGGAATGACAGAAACCCCAGCACCCCTCTCCTAACAACTAGGGTTTGATAAAATCTTTTCCAATGTACCCAAAATGCCCTTCAAAAATGTTCATCATTTCTGCCTTGGTCTAAAACCTTTGTCAAAAATGGTGCACAATTTTCTAGGACCTCTAAGGTCTTTGGATTAAATCATATGGTATTTGTATTTGGGCATTTAAATGCTATAAAATATCTTAAATGCTCAAATAATAATAAACTATAATGTTCCATACTGTTCATATTATATACAGTGGGCATGATTAGTTTTATGAGATATAAAAATGTTCTGGCATTTTTATTAATTAAACAAAGTTTCAAAAGAAATGAAACAGAAAAGAAATAGGAAAGAAAAAAAAGAGAGAAAGAACTTACCTTGAGCCCAGCACTGTTGCAGGCCGGCCCAGCCCACCAGCGCCGCTCCTGTCGCCTTCCACCTCGTGCCAGTAGGCAGCGCGCGTGGCCACCGCGTGCCAGCACGCGCCCGGCCACCTCCAGCCTGCTTGCCTGCATCCCCGACGGCTTGGACGCCTCCATGCGTCGCCACGCAGCTGCCCCGACCTCTCTCTCACTTCCCCTCGTCCTCATCTCCTTCCCCTGGCTCTTTCCCTCTCATCACCGAGGCCGCCCGTCGCCGCCCTTTGCCGTTGCCGCACTTAGAGCCTCCCCCTCGTCCCGTGAGAGTGTCCAGAAGGATCGCCGCGACGCCCTCTTCCTCCTCGCTGAGCCACGGATCGCCGGGAGCCCTGCAACGCCTTCACGCCGTCGTCCCCCTCCTCGGATCGCCGGAGCTCCTCGCCGTCGATTAAGGAGCTGCAGAGCGTCCCCGACCTCTCCGTCGAGCTCGCTAGCACCGTTGTGAGCCCCTACGCCGAATCCCTCCCTCCTCCGCTTCGTTTGCGCCGCGTAGCTGCTGCTCCGCTGATCACCGAAACCCACTGTCGCCGTGCTTGCCGCTGGTGATGCTCCGGTGACCATTTGGTCACGAACGCACGTCCATCTTGCTCGCCGCAGCATGTAGATGAGCTAGGTGCCATGCACGCATCGCATAGGCCACCGCGGCCGCATCTCCACACACGCCCGAACGCCGGCCGCCGCTGCCGAGCTCGTAGCCGTCGCCTCCGGCCACCACAGGCCCGGCGACCACCACCGTTCGACGCGCATCGGCGAGGGCACTCCAACGCGCCCAACCACGGCTCGAACCATGCCCTGTAGGCGATTTCCGAAGCTCGCCGCCGTGTTTGGCCTCGCCGGCGTCACTTCGCCGGCGAGTTTGACTCGTTTGACCGGGGGGTTGACCACCCCTGGGTCACTGACGTGTGGGCCACCCCACCCCTAATTAGCTAGTTTAATTAAGTAAATGCTAATTAAATCAGTTAGTTAGTTTAGTCACTGACCCGTGGGCCCAGACCCCACTGACAGCTAATTAGTTCCTAGCTTAACACTAATTAACTTGCTAATTAGCTATGACACTGACATGCCGGGCCCACATGTCATGTTTGACCTGGACCAGCTCCTGTTGACCTGCTGACGTCAGCATGAGGTCATGCTGACGCAGTAAAGAGTTTCTGGAATTTATTTTAAATCTTAAATGATTTATGAATTTCAGAAAATACCCAAAACTTCTAAAAATCATATAAAATCAACCGTAGCTCAGATGGAAATAATTTATATATGAAAAATGATCAGAAAAATCCAATCTTTCCAATGGCACTGGTTTCATGCATGTTTGAGCAAGTTAACCTTGCTGTATACATTAAAACATGATAATGCACTTAATTAAATAATAGCTAAAGTGCCAATTTGAATCTTTGATTCAAATAGGCTCAAACCCTTCTGGTTATAGTTGCATTAGCCCAAAACACATGCATCTTGCCATGTCATGAGCATGCATCATATTGTTGCATTTGTTTGTTTAATGATTGTATCGCCGGTATTCTCCGTGTTAGGTCCTGCTTCCGAGGATACTCCTGCGTATCCAGCTGAAGAGCAGTACCCGACAACCACTTTGTCAGGCAAGCAATCATTGATCATTCCGATACAAACCCAATCTTCTCGCTCCTGCTCTCTTTTACTGCATTAAGGCAACATCGTGTGAACTGCTACTTGCTGCGGTAGTTGAACCCTATTCCTTGCATGACCTGTCATTGCCACAGTAAATAGTTGAAACCCACTAGCATGTGTAGGAGTTGATTGAGCCATGTGATGTGTGATCCACCATGCTATTTGCTTATGTTGCCTGCTATGCTTAGAGTTGTGTCTGGTCTGGTTCATCTGGGTGATCGATCAGAGTGAAATGATCATACCGATAAAGAGAAGGAAGTGTGGAATATGCTTGGTAAAGGTATCGATGAAAGGCCATGTAGGAGTACATGGTGGGTTGTTTCATTGGAATCGTCCATAGGACCCAAGATCTGTATGTGTGGTTCAAGTTACAGCTACTACCACACATTGGGATCCTTAATTGACCCTCTCGGCTTATTAATTACCCTCGATCTCTGTCCAGGAGTTGCAACTAGTTCCTGGTGTTAATAGTTTACTGGAGGTCATGCACAGCGCTGACCCTCAGGGTGGGTTGTGATGCGACATGTGCGTGGCACGGTGTACCGGTTGCCCGTTTGGTGACTCGGGAACCCTGTACACATCGTTTGGGGCCGTGAGCGACACCCCAGCCGGATCTCCCCACGGATGGAACCCAAATAGGCGATAAACCTGGACGAGAGACTTGAGTAGTTAGTCAGGTCGTGGCCGACACCCTCGCTGGGCTTCCGCTTGAAGGTTGTCGAGTACACGTCGAGTAAACAGCGATAAGTGGTGGGAGCGTGTGTGAAGAAGTACACCCCTGCAGGGTTATCAACCTATTCGAATAGCCGTTGTTCGCGGTACGGACTACTTGGTTACTCTTACAGTTCATAGACAAGTTGATGGATACTACTAAAAGCCTCAAGATAAGTGTGAGTGCCGTGGATGGCCCTTCCGTAGGATGACGGAAGAGGATCCTCGGTAGTGTATTGTTGTGGTGAGTAGAGGACTCGTGTTCGTAATAACATCTTGCAATCCGTTGAGAGTTGTAGTATAGGTTAGCCAAGAGTCAAAGCTGGCTTTCTGCTATAAACTCCACTGCCCCCTGTTGATAAGGTTGCATGTATGATAGGTTCTGTGGTAAGACTTGTTGAGTACCATTGTACTCATGTTTGCTTAATAACTGTTGTAGAGGAGAACCCTGCCCCTGCTGATGGGTTCTACATAGACGTTGATGTCGACGAGTAGCTTGACACCCAGACGGAGATCTGGAGCTTGTGAAGGGCCTTGTAGATAGTCAGGCTACACCAAGCCTGTTTTATTTTCTAAGTTGTCTGTACTCAGACATGTAGCTTCCGCTTGTGCTTGTATGACTGTACGACTTGAGTGTTGGGTCATATGACCCCTACCTGTATGGATATGTTATGTATGGCTCTTGGAGCCTCTTAAATAAAGTACTTGAGTCATAGAGTTCTGTTGTGATGCAATGTTGTATTTGCACATATTGAGCATATTGTGTGTATGATTGAAATGCTTGGTATGTGTGGGATCCGACACCTAGTTGTTTTTCTTTGGTAGCCTACCTTATAGGGAAATGCCTCCTAGTGATTCCAATGAGCCTTGGTAGCTTGCTACTGCTCGGAACACGTAGGCTGGCCGGCATGTGTCCTTCTTCGTTCCTGTGTCTGTCCCTTAGGGGAAATGTCACGCGTTGTTCCTTTAAGTCCATGTAGCTTGCTACGACTTGGGTTCATATGTTGATGACCGACACGTTCGTTGCTGGGTCATGGATGCCTGTCTCTGTAATCTAGTGCCACTTTTGGTTTATAACTAGCCATGTCGGCCCGGGTTCTTTGTCATATGGATGCTAGCGACACTGGCATATACGTGTGCCAAAATGCGCAAACGGTCCCGGGCCAGGTAAGGTGGCACCCGTGGGGTTACCGTGCGTGAGGCCGCAAAGTGATATGACGTGTTACAGCTAGATCGGTGTGACTTAGGATCGGGGTCCTGACACTTCTTCATCTCCTTGAAGTACGCGTCGATGGACTTGGATCCTTGTATGGTGTTCTCCAATTGGCGAAGAAGATGTTCCGTGTAAGTAGGAGGCACGAACTCTCGCCGCATAGCTCTCTTCATCTTGGGCCAATTCATGTTGTAGCTCTCCGAAGGTGTGTGAAGCCACCATGTCGACGCGCGGTCGTGGAAGTTTCTTGTGGCGCATTTCACTCGATCTTCGGGAGGAACTTGAAGTAGCGTAAGGTAGTCGTCCATCAAGCGCTCCCACTCGAGATACTCCTCAGGGTCTTGAGTCCCATAGAAAGGAATCTCGTGGTCATTGTCGAGGTCGTAGTAGCTCGTGGAAGTCGCGGACTTGAGCTTGGGAAGCTTCTCTTGAGGTGCGGGTCGGCGAAAATGCCGCAAGTCCAAAGGGGAAGATGCCTTGAAGTCACTTGGCGAAGATGCCAAGGTAGATGGTGAAGTCCTTGAGTGGTTGTTGATGTTGAGCTCGTGACCTTCACGTTCTTGTCGTTGATGGTGTCGATGCCGATGTGATCTTGCCGGAGATGAAATGCCTTGCCTATCCATCACAAGACTCGAGCAAATGTGAGTCGGAGAAAGGAAAGAACTAGACCAGATGTACCTTTCCAATGTTGAAGATGGATCAATGATCACTCAATAATGTATCAAGGAAATAGCACAATTGGTACCGGATCTTGTCAATTCTCACACCTATACAAGTAAGGCTTATGGTGGAGCTCGGTGAGGATAGTGGCACAAAAAATTGATGCAAAATGTTAGAAAGAGTCAATAATGTTGAAAGAGATTCACAAATTCGCAAGTGAAACAAGTAGACCAATAGCAAAATGGGGCACACGGAAACACACAAACGGATAGATAAATGGGGTCGTGCAACCAAGGACTGAGCACAAAATGTGGAGTCCACGGAAAACGCTCGTGTTGCACAACTCAAGAGAGACGCTAGCACGATTGCTCAATAGGCGGATACGACACTTGTGCACAACCTATAAGATGCAAAATGTATGAACTTTCTATCCCAAGTATGCTATGTGTATGATGTTCCGGTGCTTTTAGCACAAGATGATCCAAGATGATCAAGTATGATATGATATGATGCGATGCTATGGCTCTTGCTGACAAGCTTCTTTGTCTTTCTCTTTTTGCTTAAAAGCTTATTCTTCTTTTCTTTTCTTTTTTTGTATATGGCCACGATGCACAAACCAAGATAACAATTGTGTATATGCGGGAACAATCTTATGACATAAGGGATGATATGATGATACCAATATGATATGGTATGTATACAATGGAAGGGCGGATCGATGATTACTATTGTGCACAAGTAACGTTGCCGGCAATACTCAAAGGCTAGTCTCGATAGGCAAGTGATGCAAAATGGGCTAGGGGTTAACAATGCAATTGCAAGGGGTATATACAAAGATGTCATCGAAGTTACCGTCCGATGATGATGATGAGATGCGGTGCTCTTGATGTAGACCCGTTCCTAATTAGCCAAAACACCTTAGGAAACGGAAAAACCACAACTCAAAATCTCAAGAACAAATGTCAAATGGTGGTAGCGGACAAGCGGTGGTGGTTGTGTATGATGGGCTATACAGGTTGTCGGAGTTGAAGTCACGGTCCCTAAGTAGCCGAAACACCTTAGGAGACACAAGCCACAACTCAAACAAGCTCAACAAAAATGGGTTAAGTTGGGTTGGCGGAAATGTATAGTGGGCAATGGGTATGCGGAAGTGGTGGTGGTGGTTGATGAAGAAGCAATTGTCCCTAAGTATCCTAAACACCTTAGGAGACTCAAATCACTACTCAAGCAACCACAAATGCTATGGGGATCCAAAAGGGTTAGGTTGCGGAAGTCGGTGGTGGTATAGCGGATGATGTGGTGGAAGCCCTAGGAAGAGATGTCAAAATTCACAAAATATGATGGAGTCAAATGGTGGTAAAACCATGATGAGCAGCTCGAGCACGTCTCTAGCTTTCCAACGAGCCAAAGAACATTCAAATCGGAGTTCGGGAGTGAAAGTTATGGTCAAAACGGTGAAACTCAGAAGGCTGAAAATGTGCGGGGCGGTAGTACCGCTTGTAGGGCGGTAGTACCGCTTGTGGTTATAGGCGGTAGTACCGCTTGGAGGGGCGGTAGTACCGCTGGTGTCGGGAAAACTTCGCAGATTGGGATCGGGGCGAATTTGGGGTGGAAATAGATGATTTCGGGGGCGAAATTGGATGGATTTCGTGGATGGAAAGTGGTGAAACTTGGGGAGATGCAAGATCCACTCGAAACCAAGCAAATCCATGGATAAAATCCAACAAAACCTCATCAAACCAACAAATCACAAAAAAAATTGGGGCTATTTTTGGTGGGGATTTTCGAAATTGGGCAAGAACACAACAAAATTAGGCTAGGAAACAAGAAGGGGGGCTCCAATTTTGTGAGAAACCATAACTCTAGATACCATGATGTTGTAGGGTGGAACCCTAGGTGGAGATCTTTCATGAATTGCAGGGGAATCCCCAAGAACAAGAGGAGCACAAAGGGAAGAACACAAGAGAAACACTCAAGAACAAGCCCAAATCACACATCCACTAGACTCACAAACACATGAGATCCACAAGGTACAAGAACAATCAAAGGGAAATAAGATACATGGTAGAGTTCATCCCAATCCTATGAGGAGAGAGGTCTTGATAATCCACAAGGATTCTTCCCACTTATGGGGTCTTGCATCCACTAGGGATCTTCTCCAAGGTGGAGGTCTTGACCTCCAATGGAGTAGTCTCTCTCTCTCAAGAGGAGAAGGTAGGAGCAAAGCTCACATAGAAATGAGCTATCATATTTGCTAAAATTAGAAAGGTGGTGGAGGTGGTCAATTTATAGTCCAAGCCACGAAGGGGTAAGTGGAGAGGGATACAAGGCCAAAGGCCCGCAGCTGCGCATAGGCAGGGCGGTAGTACCGGACCTCGGGCGGTAGAACCACTTGGGAGCGGTAGTACCGCCTGTTGGCGGTAGTGCCGCTTGGGAGCGGTAGTACCACTTGTAGGCGGTAGTACCGCCCGTTCCGGACTGGACATGCCATTCTTATTTCGTCTTCGCTTCCACGCTTCCCTCGCGGATGATGTAGGCGTTCCTTGGCGCTTGCGCTCCTCCTCGTCGTCAGTGAAGTTCCGACAATACCTATGCATGCACACAAGTGGAGTGTCAAGTAGTATACCATCCTCGAAGGGGTCAAGTGAACACGTGTAAAGGAGAAGATTCACCTTTATGTATGAGAAGTAGATGGCGCACGTGTCACTTGCCAAATGGGCTCTTGACATGGTGATGTCCGTAGGATGCTCCGCATCACAAGTTCAAAATGAAGAATGGTGAAGGTGTTGCTGAAATGTACTCTAGGCTTGATCTCATCACAAATGAGATTGCCGGCGTAGGAAGTGAAGAAATGACCGATAGATTCATCATCAAGAAGATCCTAAGAGCCTTGGATGGAAAATATGATACCGTGCGCACATTGATCCAAATGATGCCCAATTACAAATATCTCAAGTCAACGGAAGTCATTTGTAGAATTGTTGCTCATGAGCTGTCAATTAAGGATAAAGAAGAGTTTCACAACAAGTCTAGTGGCGCTTACAAAGCTTCATGTGATGCTCCTACATCATCAAGTGAGAAACAAGTATTCGATGAAGAACTGAGCTTAATGCTGAAGAACTACAACAAGTTCTACAAGAATAGAAGCAAAGAAAGAATTTCCAAGTCAAGGTTCTACAATGACAACAGATCTTCTAGTCGTGATCGCAATTGCTACAATTGTGGGAGACCCGGAGACTACTCAAATGGGTGTACGGCTCCACACAAGAGAAGAGAATATTCACCTAAAAGGAGAAGTAAAAGAGATGAATCACCACCAAGAGAGAGAAGGAGTAGAGATGATTGTTATGAACGAAGACCCTCTGGTAGAAGCAAGGATTCGGAAAGGAAGGACAAATCATCAAGGAGGTATACAAGATGAAGACATCAAGATCATGTTGGTAAATGGGTATCCGGTTCCGACTCCGATGACCACTCCGAGAGAAGCTATTACTTTGACTCCGAAGATACTCAAGATGAAGGTGTTGCTGGAATTGCTCTTGTGTCATCCAACTCCTACGATATATTTGACTCACCTAATGAAGGAATTGGAAGATGCTTCATCGCTAAAGGCCGTAACGTATCACACCCCAAATATCTTGATTTCAATAGTGATGAAGATGATTTGCTAGGAGATGATGATTTACTTGTTGGTAGCACTAGTGATGAAAACTATGATGAAATTGCTATTAATCATGCTAATTAATATAAAATGAATGATGATTATAAGAAGGAGATTGAGTGTCTAACTAAAGAACTAAACACTCGTAAGTTAGCTCATGAAACTACCTTAGAAGATCATCGAGAGCTTTTGAGGACTCATGAGAAGCTACGCTTTAAAAAGCTCAATCTAGAGCAAGAGCATGGGTTCTTAAAGCAATCAATGATGATCTTCGTAAGAAAAGTTGATCTTACATTGCCATGTGTTTGGTCTTGTCTACTTATATGCCACAAGTAAAATCTAGCAATAAGAACAAGAAAGATTCTTCCTCTAGTAGTAACAATAATCATGATAAATCCAATATTGTTGCTTCTAGTAGTTCTCTTGATTCCACTAATGATTCTTGTCAGGGATATTATTACTAGGTATAAACCATCCATGAGGGGCCATTTTATGCCTATGAAGATTGTTTCTACTGAAGCCCAGCTGAACATAGAACAAGGCGCTTTAGTCCAAGAAGCTTAAGGCCCAAGAGGCGTTAGGGCCCATGATTTGTAAACCGCCATATGATGTGTAACTTTTGATGTAAGATAGGAAGGATAGAGACCGAGCCGTACACGTTTAGGAGCCGGCCTCGGGGCTCTGTAAACTAGACCGGGCGTCACCTCGTTTATAAAGGGACGACCCGACGACGGTTCAAGGCAGAGAACAACAGCTCGAGACACAGGCTAAGCGGATTCGCTCCCTGGTCATCGAAACCCTAGCAATACTACACCAAACTAGACGTAGGCTTTTACCTTCATCGAAGGGGCCAAACTAGTACAAAATCTCTGTGTCCTTGTCCTCTTTAACCCCTTTAAGCTAACCCGTAGCGATGGCCTCACGACTAAGTCATCTTGCTAGGAC
Organism: Secale cereale; assembly: GCA_902687465.1. Taxonomy (NCBI): domain Eukaryota; kingdom Viridiplantae; phylum Streptophyta; class Magnoliopsida; order Poales; family Poaceae; genus Secale; species Secale cereale. Next base: position 230,074,405 of record LR738713.1, on the reverse strand, counting down.
ATCTGCCGTGACAAAACCACGACAGTTGGCGCCCACCGTGGGGCTATCGCACGATGGTTTCGAGTTCTTGAAGGGCAGCTTTGAAGGACTCAAGGGCTACGTAGTGGGCCGGATGACTAAGAGTCGTCGCGGCAAGATCGACATCGACGATGCAGGCTGGGGCCCCGAGGCCGATTCAATCGAATACGGGTACCGGGTCCCCTTTGGCAGCATCCACGTCTTCATCGTCAAGTTCGGCGAACCGGGCCCTGAGCCGGACATCTTCCCCAACATCATCGAGCCGGCTCAGCGTGCGAGACCTGCCCAGATTCAGCCCGCCATGAAGCACATCTTCGTTGGAGCAGTTCATGGAGTACAAGCTGAAGGTGGATCGGACTCTGGCGGTGAGACTATCATCTATTCCGGCGACGAGTCGTCCTCTGGAGAGATATAATCTTTATACATGTTGCAGGATTGCCGGTTTGAGGGCGGTTCCGATGGTGGAAGTATTCCGGACCCGCTTGATCAGCCAAACCGGGTTGCCGTTTTCATGGCCGGATCACAGCCTATGCAGCAGTCATCGACTACAGCAGCGCTAACATCGGATACAGTGGGGGCTAGGGCTAGAGGCCCTGATCCGGCCGAAACTTTGTCCACCTTGGTCCACACTTTGACAACACTATTAACGGCGGAGGTAGCCCAGGCCAATAAGGAGCGACATGATGCAGAAGTCGCTCAAGTGAAAAGCCAGATAGATCAAGCCAAGTTGGACCTAGCTGCTGAGAAAACCAGGATGGCTGCGAAGCAGGCCGAGCTGGATGCCCAGGCCTTCCGACTCATGTTGGATCAGACCGCTTCACAGGAGGTAATGAGGAGAAGGCAACGATCTCGCTTGCCGCCGGTTTACGAAGCAAGGAACCTTTTTAGCACGCCAGGAGCAGGAACCAGTAACCAGCCGGAGGTAAACCGGGGAGGAGCACCGGGCACAGGAGCGTCAGTCCAGCCACAAGCTGCGGATCCAACCCGCCAGGTTGTCCCATCACAACATGTGCCCACCCCTCCTGGTCATTACTCTAATCCGTTGGATAACATAGTCGCCGCCGCTTCACGACTGGCCGCCCTTCCCATGAAAGGAACATCCCCTGTAGCTGTGGAGGCACGACGGGCCAGGGAATTTTAGGAAATGGCGCTAACTCAACAGCAAGCTTATTCGCAAAGCCGTGAGAGGATTCATTCAACCCCTCGCCCAAGCCGAAGTTATACTAGGTGTCTGGATGAACCGGCCGTGTCAAGCAGCGCGCGGAGATTTAACCTGCCGCAGAGGGATGATCCAGTAGGAGGAGATGTGAATGCTCAGGACTTGGTGGATCAGGGCAGGCAGCGCTGGGAGGCCGAGTTAGCAGCACAATACGAAGCCCGTCAAGGGACGCCGGTTCGTCCGTCTACCTCAGTTGAACCGGGGGTGATGTCCAGCTCCTTGGGAGTGCCTTGTCTTACTCCCGCTTTACGCAATGTAAAACTGCCCAAGGATTTCAAAGGACCACGCAAGGTGCCCAACTATACTGCAGACCTATCTCCTGAGACATGGGTTGAGAGCTACGATATGGCAATGGAGATTCTAGATGTAGATGATGCAGCGTGCGCTAAGTATTTCACAATGATGTTGGAGGGCACAGCTCGCACTTGGCTGAAGGGCTTGCCACCCAATTCCGTCGGATCATGGGCCGAATTGCGCCGCCGGTTTATCAATAACTTCAAGGTCACGTGCAAACAACCAATGTCTGTCGTCGATTTAGCTACCTGTGTTCAAGGAGAGCACGAGTCAACAAGTAATTGGGTGCGTCGAGTGTCGGAGATCCTGCATTCCTCCAACAGCATCAACCCAAGCACAACAGTTGTAACCTTGGAAGGCAATTGTTGGTTTGAACCCTTGAAGTTGAAGCTGGTACGGCTTAAACGTAACTATGATGACATGGGGACGCTCATGGGCGCCTTGATGAAGTATGCGGATTCAGATAGTGCCAAACACCCAGATTCTGATGAGGATAAGTCAGGGAAGGTGAAGAAGAATGGTAAAGCGCCACAGCCCAACCTGGCGAAGCAAGGATACAATGGTAAGCGTAAAGCGGATAGTAACTCAGATTTTGTGGTCAACACCAATGCTCAGGAGAACGGCCAGCGCCGCAAGGGTAGACTACCCCCGCAAAATGGGAGGCCGCCTATTAATCTGGAACGCCAAATGAACATACCTTGTCCAAGGCACGGTACAACGAAAAAAGCCAGCCACGCACCTTTGGAAGGACTATTTTATTATGCAGGGAATCATGAACCGGTCTCGGTACGATCATGTTCCATCCGGCGGATCAGGTCCCAGTTTTCACGGGCCGAGTTATCAAGGTGGTGGATCCGGTTCATGGTACCAAGACAATAACAACAACCACAACGCGCACAATCAGCATAACCAACAGCATGGCCAGGGCAGTTATAACAATCAGGGAAATCAACAGCGCCAACAGCAGCAGCAATCGGGATATCAGAGTAATCCGAAGGAGCTGAGCAGTGGGCAGTATCATGTCTTCACCACGAGCTTGTGTAAACGTGATCAGAAAGTTTACAAGAGGGCAATACATTCTGTTGAACCGGCAGTGCCGCGCTACCTGCGTTGGTCAGAACAACCCATTGTGTGGAGCCGAGAGGATCATCCGCCCCGGGTTGATAATCCGGGTCAGCTGGCTCTAGTTGTGGAACCTCAGGTGGGTGGCTACAAGTTTACCAAGGTGCTTATGGACGGAGGCAGCAGCATCAACATTCTATACTATGAGACTTTTCGGCGCATGGAGCTGACAGATAAGAAGCTTCGGCAATCCAATATAATTTTCCATGGAGTGGTGCCTGGTAAATCAGCATATCCAGTTGGTAATATAGACTTGGAAGTCACTTTTGGAGATGAGCATGATTCTAGGTCTGTGACTTTGACCTTTGAAGTAGTAAAGATCAAGATCCCGTATCACGCCATGTTCGGGCGGCCGGTTTACGTTAAGTTCATGGCAAGGCCGTGTTATGTTTACCTACAGCTCAAGATGCCGAGCCATAAGGGAACCATTACGGTCCATGGAAGCCGCAAGATTGCGTTAGAGTGCGGGGAAGGTGATGCAGCTTATGCCGAGGCGGTTTGTGCAACTGAGGAGCTGAAGTTTTATAAAGATAATGTTGATCCAGCAGATATGTCTCTGCGAAAAAGCCAACCACATAGCATGATCCGGCCTTGAAATTTAAATCAGTTGAAGAGACCAAACATGTTGACTTTGTTCTTGGCGATTCATCAAAGCAGTTCACCATCAGTGCTAACCTTGATCCAAAATAGGAAAGCGCGCTCATCGAGTTCATCCGTGAGAATCGGGACATTTTTGCATGGAAACCTTCTGACATGCCAGGTGTACCGAGGGAACTCGGTGAGCACACTCTCAACAATGATCCTAAGTTTAAACCGGTTAAGCAATTTCTGTGCCGCTTCAATGAAGAAAGGCGCAAGGCTATTGGTGAAGAAGTGGCTAGGCTCTTAGCAGCAGGCTTTATAATTGAGGTGTTTCATCCAGAGTGGTTGGCTAATCCGGTGCTAGTGCTTAAGAAAAATAGCACTTGGCGAATGTGTGTTGATTACACAGATCTGAACAAAGCTTGCCCAGCTGATCCCTTTGCCCTCCCTCGTATTGATCAGATCACTGATGCTATGGCGGGTTGTGAGCGCCTAAGTGTTTTGGACGCATATTCAGGTTATCATCAGGTCAAAATGGCAGTTAAGGACCAGGAGAAGACGGCCTTTATAACTCCCTTTGGGGCCTTCTGCTATGTATCTATGCCATTTGGGCTTAAGAGTGCCCAGGCGACCTATCGGCGTTGTGTGCAGAACTGCCTTCATGGACAGATTGGGCGGAATGTTCATGCGTATGTCGACGACATTGTGGTGAAATCCAGGAAGGAGGAAACATTAATAATAGACTTGAAAGAAATCTTTGATAATCTCCGAGTTTACAAGATGATGCTTAATCCGGATAAGTGTGTTTTTGGTGTTCCGACAGGCAAGCTCCTAGGATTCTTGGTATCAAACAGGGGAATTGAAGCTAATTCGGAGAAGATCAAGGCGATTACATCCTTGGCTAAACCGGCGTGAATCAATGATGTCCAACGTTTGGTGGGCCGTATTGCAGCGCTCAGCCGGTTTATCAGCCGTTTGGGGGAGAAGGCCATCCCGCTTTATCAGATGATGAAAAAGACAGATCGCTTTGTTTGGAGTGATGCTGCTGACGCTGCGTTCGAAGAGTTGAAGAAGCAATTAGTAGGACCAGCAGTCCTTGCTGCACCAGTCGATAATGAGCCGCTATTGCTGTATGTGGCTGCTAACGCCCGAGCTGTAAGCATTGCCATTGTGGTAGAACGTAAGGAGGCAGGCAAAGAATATCCGGTTCAACGACCAGTTTACTACATCAGCGAGCTGCTCATTGAATCAAAGCAGCGATACCCGCATTGGCATAAATTGGTGTACGGAGTCTTCATGGCAAACCGGAAGCTAAAGCAATATTTTCAAGGTCATCCAATCACTTTGGTTAGTTCAAACCCTTTAGGCGATATAATCCAGAACAGGGAGGCGACTGGTCGACTTGCAAAGTGGGTCATTGAGCTTAGTCCTCACGGATTGAAATATGTGCCCCTTACTGCAATCAAATCCCAGAGCTACAAGCACCATAGGAGAAGCCGGATCACACATATTGGACTATTCACTTTGATGGATCCAGGCAATTAGAGGGCTCGGGGGCTGGAGTCGTATTAACTTCCCCACGAGGTGATAAGTTTTGTTATGTCCTCAGGTTAATGTTCCCGTGTACTAACAATGCAGCTGAGTATGAAGCTCTCCTCCATGGTCTACGGATGGCCAAGGAGATGAATTTAAGCCGAGTTAAATGCTTTGGCGATTCAGACCTGGTGGATCAACAGGTGTCTGGTAAGTAGGATTCTAAGGATCCACTTATGGCAGCGTATCGACGAGAGGTAGACGCTGTTGCTAGACACTTCAAGGGTTATCAAGTGGATCATATAGACCGGCGAAAGAATGAAGCGACTGATGCGTTAAGCCGACTGGGTTCTCAAAGTAAACCGGTTCCACCCAATACCTTCCTGGATGTATTACATAATCCGTCAGTGCAATTACCTTCAGAAGAGGACTTGGCTGTTCCTGATCCGGAGGCTCAATTGGTGGCGGCGCTTCATGTGATTCCGGATTGGACGCTTCCCTACCTAGCGTACATGAACCGAGGTGAGTTACCAGAGGAAGAAGTCTTGGCTAGACAGATAGTCCGGCGATCAAAGTCAATGACTATTGTCATTGTTGAACTACATCATCGCAACGTTTCTGGGGCCTTTCAGCGGTGTGTATCGCCAGATGAAGGTTGTGATATTCTTAGAGAGATCCACGAGGGAGATTGTGGTCATCATGCTGGTTCAAAATCTATGGTGGCTAAAGCATTTTGTCATGGGTTCTACTGGTTGACGGCTCATGCCGACGCAGAGGACTTTGTCAGAAAATGTGATGCTTGCCAGAAGTTTTCACGGCGTGCTCATATACCGGCGCATGAGTTGAGGATGATTCCAATTACTTGGCCGTTTGCGACTTGGGGGCTTGATATGGTTGTACCCTTCAAGATATCCCAAGATAAGAAGACCCACCTTTTGGTGGCGGTGGATAAGTTTACCAAATGGGCCGAAGCGGAACCAGTCAGTAAGTGTGATGCAGCAACGGTGGTTCTGTACATCAAAAAGGTGATGTGCCGGTTTGGCTTTCCAAACAACATTATAACTGATAATGGTACCAATCTATCCAAGGGGGCTATGGAGGAGTTTGTCAACGAGAGCACATCCGCCTTGATGTATCATCAGTAGCTCACCCTCAGTCTAATGGCCAAGCTGAAAGAGCCAATCAGGAGATCTTGAGAGGCATCAAACCCTGGCTTATGATCCTTTGCAGAGGACACCGGGTTGTTGGGTGGAGGAGTTACCATATGTGCTATGGAGCATCAACACTGCACCTAACAGGTCTACAGGGTACACGCCTTTCTTCATGGTATATGGAGCTAAAGCGGTCCTCCCTAGCGATATCCGTCATGATTCGCCGCGAGTGGCAGCTTACATCGAAGCTGATAATGAAAGGGCACATCAAGATGCATTAGGCCGGCTGGATGAAGAACATGACACAGCAGCAGCTTGATCGGTGATTTATCAGCAAGATCTGCGCTGGTACCATAGTCGCCGGGTTAAAACCAGAACGTTTCAAGAAGGAGATCTAGTGCTCCGGCTCATCCAAGACCAGACAGACATGCACAAGTTATCCCCCCCTTGGGAAGGACCCTTTGTGGTCAGCAAGAACCTGCACAACGGGTCATACTACCTCGTCGATGTTCGAGAACATATGGACTCACGTAAGGCGGAGGAGGAGATCAGACGGCCGTGGAACATCGCTCTTTTTCGACCTTACTACACCTGAGCCATAGGCTCCGCTTTATGTACATATCTTTACAATGTAAATATTATGATCAATATAATAAACCGGCGCCCCCGACAAAGCGGGGTATCAGCCACCTTTTTTCATAAGAGTTTGTCACATGGGGGCTTATGTGTTCAAGGGAGTTCCTATGGCCTCTTAAACCGGCGACCATGTCAAGGCCATCATAAGAGCATAGCTCTGATTGCTTCGGCAATTCCCACATGGTGATGAGGGGCAAAAGAGAGTTTTGATGCCTAGCACAACTCAAACATAGGCCCCGATGAGCATAGCTCAAATGCTACCTGGGGGCTCCTGATGGAAATCATCAATGAGTTGACAACCCTTGTAGTAGGCTATCAAGCCATGGCTTGGAAGCCTGGTTTTGTAACATCCCAAATTTTCAATTTGGAATGTTATACATAGATCATAATTGCATTTCATTGTTTTGCATTGTTATTCGTGGAGTTCCTCGAAATTCTAAGCAACTCAAGGACCTACGGATAGAGTTGGGAATTTTACCGTTTTCGTATTTGAGTTCGCTCGAATACCGGTACAGGACAGTGTGATTCTAATAATTTTTCCCTCCTAAAAGTATTTATAAATAAAATAAATGAGCGGAGATAATATGACTTCTCCAAAATAACAGAAATATTGGAGGAAAAATATTAAAATCACTTTTGGTATTTTTCTGGATTTATTTTCGGATTTATTTGCATAGGAAAAATACGCGTTTTCAAAATTGCATTTAGGTCCGGGAAAAATGTTCACTTTGTCCTAAATATTATTAGAGGACGGTGAAAATTTATTTCGGGAATTTTGGAGTCCGTTTGATATGTCTTTCGTTAGTTTTACTGCGCGGGGACTCTATTAAAAAAAAGAAAAAAAGAAACCGACTAGGACTAGTAAGGGACCAGGACTCTGGGCTTTAAATAGCGCCAGATCCGGCCCGATACGCTCAGCCCGCCAGCGCCGAACCCTAACCGCCTCGCCAGCCCCGCCGCCCGAGCCGTCGCGCCACCGCCTCGCCAGCCGCCGCCGCCGCGCCGCCGCACGCCGCCACCCGCCGCACCGCCCCGCCACCAGCGCCGCGCCGCAGCCCACCGCCGCCCCGCCGCCCGCGTGCCGCCGCCCCGCTGCCCCGCCGGAGTACCGCCGCCCCGCCGCCGCCGGAGATCCCGCCGGAGTTGTGCGAGAGAGAGGTAGTTTTTTTTAACTGAGCGTTTTTTTAGAAAACCTAGATCTATTTTTTTTAAATAGATCGGTTCGTTTTTTTTATTTTCCGACGGTTTAGTTAAATAGCGGACGTTCGTCCGTACGTTCGTTTTAACGAACGGTTTTTGTTAGTTAACCGCAGACAGCGAACGTTCGTTCGTTAGCCTGTTCGTCATTTTTCTTTTTCGGGGTATTTAACCGCAATTTTTCCGATCGCGATTTCTGCCCTGATCTTGTTTTTCATTTTTCTTTTCGCTCGAGAGTCGGAATCGGGTGATTCAAAATCCCAGATCCTCGTCTCGAAGCCCTCTTTACGTTAGATCAACTTGAACAAAGTTTCGGCTACTGTAAAATTTGACTTTAGGCCAACTAGTAATTCGGAGCTCGTTTCTTTTGCAGTTTGAGTTTCGTTGCTTCTTTCGAGTTGATTCTTTTTGCATACCGGAGTTCTTAAGTTGAACTTTCTGGTTAGATCTCTTATTTGAGTTTTACCCGTGCATTAGTTAAGTACTTATTGTATGCTTGTTTGTTTGATTGCGATAGAGTACCCGGAGTGCGCCGCTTGCTACTTTGAATCTCTAGGTTTTGCAGATCATCAGCAAGGCAAGTAACACTTTGATCATACTTTCCAATTACCCAGTTTTCATTGCATTAGTCAAACCCTCACACATTGCATGAGTAGGATCAATTAACTTGTGGGATTGGGAAGTACATTGAGGTAGTACCTATTACCTGCATTACATTCAAACCCTTGGGAGTACTTCTACGTTTGCTGTTAGGACATGCTATGCTCGTAGACGTGGTTTGGGTTTGAGTGAAATCCATGACAGATGTGAGTTGTTAATTAATGGTTCAACTTAAGGTGGCAACATTAATACACATCTGGGTGGATTGAGGCATATGGGTATTCCAGGATTGCCTGTTTTTCTTTTGGACCGCCACCCAGGCTCAAAGGGATCATGAGATTTTTCATGCTAGAAACTTCCGTGTGCAGCCACATGCCAATATGGGCTCTGGCATAGTTGAGTAAGTTGTGGGAAACCTTTCCATGATGGGCTAGCAGATGTAGTTGGGTTTTGTAGGTGTACCAGCCTATATATCTGGTTAAGGGGACCTCTTCGGAAAGACTGTGTCTCGGTCATCCGTTTTTCAAACACCATGCAGTGCGAGAAACCAAACGGAGGCGATCGAGTCTTGTGGGGAAAGTGCACAAACCTCTGCAGAGTGTACAAACTGATCATGATTAGTCGTGTCCCCGGTTATGGATGTCTTGAGTATCTGGTACTTGGATTATCATGTGCATCTCAACATGTTACTTTAATTTAATTTTGTTGGGTTTAATGATTACTTTTAATTGGGGTTGAGAGGATGTCTATCTTCTCAACGATGTTTCAACTACCATGATAGTTAATTAAAATACATTCCTTTGAAGTAGGGAAAAATTGGCTTTACGCAAAAAACTTAACCATAGAGCTTTCCACCAGCCATATTGCATATAGTATAGCTTTACTTTCATTGCATTCTCTTGTGTTACCTTGCCAGCATATTCCATGTGCTGACCCGTTTTCGGGCTGCAACGTTTCATGTTGCAGACTTTTCAGACGACGAGTAAGATGCCCTTTTAGGTCGTGGTTCTATACTCAGTGATGCCGCTGGAGTTGATGGACTCACTTATCTTCCAAGCCTTCCGCTGTGATCGTGTTAGATGGCCTTCAGCCATATTATTTGTGATAAATTCATCGTTGGACTATTGATGTAATAAGTGTGTGATTGCTACTCTGTTATAAATCCTTCAAGTACCATGCGTGTCAGCATTACTGATCCAGGGATGACACTGATGCATGGAGATCAGACTGTTTGAGGTCTGGTCGCTACAAGATGGTATCAGAGCACACGCTGACTGTAGGACACGACCCCTAAGACAAGCCTAGAACACTATTCACTCTTCTCTCTTCTGACTCCTCATCTTTTCTGCTCTTTAGGATGGTGGAAGCAAAGCACAAGTTCATGCAACTGGATGATGATACATCATTTGGACGACACCTGAAGGAAGTTACCAGATATCTAAACATTGGATTACCAAGTTTCACTGGAACCTACAATGCCACTCTACCTGAGGAGGAGCGTTGGTTCACTCAAGCTCAAGTTCCAGGAAGGACGTTCGCACCCGTCACCTCACTCATAGCATTTTCCTTTAATGCACCTACATGGAGCCTAGGAAGAAGTATGGCAGCCCACATTGCTATGGGAAGGATTGGAGAAGTCTACAAGCAGGAGCTAAAGGACACCATCTACCAGATTTGTGGACGCCGAGATGATAATTGGGATTTGATCAGCACCAAGAAGGGTATATCCATTGCCGCATTCATCCAGGAGTTGAACCACCACATTCGTCGCCAGGAACACCAGATGTGTGCTGGGATGATAGATTTGAAGAAGGCCTTAAATAGGAATATGAAGCTAGAGGAAGAACTCAAGTCTACACGTGACGGATATGAGGAGGAGATGAAGATACTTGTGGAGAAGAATGATGATTTCACCCGGAAGTTAGGGATACTCATGGGAGAAGAAGACGAGGAAGAAGAACCCAAGGAGATTCCACCGGAAGACTATATCATCATAGATGATACGGATTCGGAAGCTGAAGATAGCAAGGATGAAGACTATGAAGATGAAGCTGGGGCAGATATTATGGAATCCTCTGCCAACCAATATTTTTAGATGACCACCCTATGACTAGTAGTATACCTCCAGATATTAGATTTAGAGCACTTTTGTAAACGATCGTTAGATTTGTAAGACCTTGCTTGAAATTGATTGGTGTGCTATGATTGTGTGTTTGTCTCATGTGCATATGGGTAGTGATTTTCCCTTAGACCTCTTTTCTATTCTAATCTCTTCCCTCTACACCCATCAGATGCCTCCAAGACGTGAATTCGGGTTTCCCCCTGAGCTCACTCAGTTGATCCAGCAGCAGAACACCCTGATGCAACTTCTTGTCCAGAACACTCAGAACAACCAGAACAACAACAACAACAACCCTCCACCATCACCACCTGTGGACAACCTGACACGTTTCTTAAGGTTACAACCACCCGTGTTTGCTAGCAGCATCGAACCAATTGTGGCTGATGACTGGCTACGCAAGATTGGAAGGGATTTGACCACCGCCAATTGCTCGGATGCTGAGAAGGTGCGATTTGCCGCACACCAGTTGTCTGGACCAGCCGCAGCATGGTGGGAGAACTACACAACCACTTACCCCGTAGCCAATGTGACTTGGGATCAGTTTCAGCAAGCTTTTCGTACTGCCCATGTCTCGACTGGAGCAATGAGTATGAAGAAGCAAGAGTTTCGCAATTTGCGCCAAGGAAACCGTACTGTGGCCCAGTACGTGGATGAGTTTAGTACCCTATCTCGTTATGCCCCAGACGATGTGGCCATAGATGCCAAGAAGCAGGACAGATTTATGGAAGGGCTGAATGATGAGATGAGTGTACAGTTGATGGTGGCAACTTTCAATAACTATTAGGAGTTGGTTGACCGAGCCCTGATGATTGAAAGGAAGCATCAGCAGATTGAGAGTCGCAAGAGGAAGTATGGGCAAGGAAAGTATAACTCTCGAGCTCAGCAGAAGCCTCGCTATACCCCTAAGGCAGTAGGACAGTTTCAGCATACCCATGGAGAAAGTAGCTCACACAACCACAATGGCACCAAGAATGGCAATGGTAATGGGAATGGGAATGGAACCAATGGAAACCAGAACCGCCCTGCACCGTCCACACCCACCAAGAGGGATTTTAGCCATGTCACCTGTTACAAGTGTGGAAAGACTGGACATTATGCCAATGAATGCCCAGAAGTTAAGAATGGGAACGGCAATGGAAGCGCCGGGAAGAAGCCCAACCCGTTCAACAAAGGACAAGTGAACCACGTGACCGTGGAGGAGGTAGAAGAGCAACCAGATGCTGTTGTCGGTAAGTTTTTGGTGAAGACATTTACCGCAATAGTTCTTTTCGATACGGGTGCATCGCATTCATATATTTCAAGGGGATTTGTAAATAGACATAGGATGTCCACCCGAGTTCTTAAGACCCCCATGTTAGTAAGTTCACCTGGAGCAGATTATATGGCACACCAAGGATGTTTTCAGACGCCATTGATCATAGGACACCATACTTTCCCCTCTGACCTAATAGTACTGGAGTCACAAGGATTGGATGTGATATTAGGTATGGATTGGCTATCGAAGTATGGAGGTAACATTGACTGTGCCAGTAAGTCCATTTTGCTCACCACCCCGGAGGGAAAAAAGGATTAAGTATGTATCTAGGCATTCGCCCACAAGGACTCAAGTATATTCTCTCACGGGTGTTGTTCAGGAGGAAGTGCCGGTAGTGAAGGATTATCCGGATGTGTTTCCAGAGGAGTTACCTGGCATGCCACCGGATAGAGATATAGAGTTTTTTATTGAACTTTTGCCAGGCACCGGGCCAATTTCTAAGAGACCCTATAGGATGCCCGCAAAGGATTTGGAGGAAATTAAGAAGCAGATTAAGGAGTTACTGGATAAAGGATTCATACGCCCAAGTTCTTCACCTTGGGGTTCGCCAGTACTTCTAGTGGAGAAGAAGGATGGATCGTTAAGAATGGTTGTTGATTACCGTGGATTGAATGAAGTAACGATCAAGAACAAGTACCCACTGCCAATGATCAACGATCTGTTCGATAGATTGCAATAAGCTAAGGTATTTTCTAAGATCGATCTGCGATCAGGGTACCATCAATTGAAGATTCGAGAGCAAGATATCCCTAAGACGGCCTTTACCACTAGGTATGGGTGGCATAAGTATACCGTTATGTCGTTTGGTCTGACAAACGCACCGGCCTACTTTATGAACCTAATGAACAAAGTGTTTATGGAGTATTTGGATAAGTTCGTCGTAGTGTTCATAGATGATATTTTGATCTTCTCGAAGGATGAAGAGGAGCATGAAGAGCATTTGCATTTGGTATTGGAGAAGCTCAGAGAACATCAGTTATATGCCAAGTTTAGCAAATGCGAGTTTTGGTTGAAGGTAGTCGGATTCCTCGGACATGTTATATCCGGAGAAGGAATAGCAGTAGATCCCGCCAAGGTGGAGACCGTGACCAATTGGGAAGCACCAACGACCGTTGGAGAGATCCGGAGTTTTCTTGGACTCGCAGGATACTACCGGAGATTTATCGAGAATTTCTCGAAGATTGCCAAGCCAATGACGGAGTTGTTGAAGAAGGAAACCAAGTTCAGTTGGACCGAAGAATGTGAGACTAGTTTCCAGGAGTTGAAGAAAAGGTTGGTATCATCCCCTGTGTTGATTCTGCCAGATCAACATAAGAATTCTGAGGTGTACTGCGACGCTTCACGTGGAGGACTTGGAGCATTTCTTATGCAGGAAGGAAGAGTTGTTTCGTATGCTTCACGACAACTAAAACCTCATGAGATGAACTATGCCACCCATGATTTGGAGTTAGCAGCCGTAGTGCATGCGTTGAAGACGTGGAGACATTTTCTCATTGGAAACCATTGTGAAGTATATACGGATCATAAGAGTTTGAAGTACATATTCACTCAGAAGGAGTTGAATCTTAGGCAAAGGAGATGGCTGGAACTCATTAAGGATTATGACATGAGATTGCATTATCATCCCGGAAAGGCTAACGTAGTAGCTGATGCGCTAAGCCGTAAGAGTCATGTCAACACCCTAATGATGGAGGAGTTTCAAAGGAGTTAGCCGAGGACCTACGAGAACTACGTTTGGAGATAGTTCCGAGAGGCTATGTAGCAACGCTAGAAATCCAGTCTACCCTGATGGATAAAATTAGAAAAGCTTAGAAAGCTGACAAGGAGATTGTCGCTATAAAGGAGAGGATGAGCGAAGGAAAAGCCAAAGGATTTCGTGAGGATGAACACGACACCTTATGGTTTGAGGATCGAATCTATGTGCCCAATGACCCGAAGATCAGGAAGTTGATTTTACAGGAGGCCCATGATTCACCATACTCGATTCACCCAGGAAATACTAAGATGTATTTGGATTTGAAGGATATTTTCTGGTGGACCGGTATGAAGAAGGATATTGCGGAGTATGTAGCAGTTTGTGACGTGTGTCAAAGAGTAAAGGCAAAACATCAGAAGCCAGCAGGATTGTTACAACCTATGCCAATACCCGAATGGAAGTGGGAGAAGCTTGGCATGGATTTTATCACCGGATTGCCTAGGACCAAAGCAGGATATGATTCAATCTAGGTAGTAGTAGACCGATTAACGAAGGTAGCCCACTTTATTCCTATGAAAACCACATATCCAAGTGCAAAGTTGGCTAAGATATATATGACTAGAATTGTATGTCTGCATGGAGTTCCGAGGAGTATTGTATCTGATAGAGGAACTCAGTTTACCTCAAAGTTCTGGAATCAGTTACATGAAACTTTAGGTACCAGACTAGAGTTTAGCACAGCATTTCATCCGCAGACAGATAGACAGACTGAAAGAGTCAATCAGATTTTGGAGGATATGCTGAGAGCCTGTGCATTAGATTATGGATCTAGTTGGGATGACAACTTGCCCTACGCAGAGTTCTCATATAACAACAGCTATCAAGCCAGTTTGAAGATGGCACTGTTCGAGGCATTGTATGGAAGGAGATGCCGAACACCGTTGTCGTGGGACGAAGTTGGAGACCGACAGTTGTTTGGACCAGACTTAATCAAAGAGTCTGAGGAGAAGGTTAAGTAGATTCGAGATAGACTGAAGGTAGCTCAGTCCAGGCAGAAGAGTTATGCAGACTCGAAGCGCAAGGAGATAACCTATGAGATCGGAGACAGAGCGTACTTGAGAGTATCGCCTCTGCGAGGAGTTAAACGTTTCGGAGTTAAAGGGAAGTTAGCCCCGAGATTTGTGGGACCTTACCGTGTTTTGGAACGCATGGGAGAGTTTGCCTATAAGTTGGAATTGCCAGAAGGATTGTCAGGAGTGCACGACGTGTTTCACGTATCGCAGCTTAAGAGGTGTCACACGGAGATGGCCGACATACCGCTTAGAGACACAGTACCCCTGGAAGCAATTCAGTTGGACAGTGATCTGACCTACGAGGAGAAGCCTGTTAAGATTCTCGAATTTTCGAGCAGAGTTACCCGCAGCAAGGTGATCAAGTTTTGCAAAGTTCAGTGGAGTCACCACACCGAGGAAGAAGCCAACTGGGAGCGAGAAGATGATCTACGCAAGGACCACCCACACCTGTTCTCTAGCCAAGTCGAATCTTGAGGGCGAGATTCATTCTAAGGGGGGTAGGTTTGTAACATCCCAAATTTTCAATTTGGAATGTTATACATAGATCATAATTGCATTTCATTGTTTTGCATTGTTATTCGTGAAGTTCCTCGAAATTCTAAGCAACTCAAGGACCTACGAAGAGAGTTGGGAATTTTACCGTTTTCGTATTTGAGTTCGCTCGAATACCGGTACGAGGACAGTGTGATTCTAATCATTTTTCCCTCCTAAAAGTATTTCTAAATAAAATAAATGAGCGGATATAATATGACTTCTCCAAAATAACAGAAATATTGGAGGAAAAATATTAAAATCACTTTTGGTATTTTTTCTGGATTTATTTTCGGATTTATTTGCATCGGAAAAATACGCGTTTTTTCAAAATTGCATTTAAGTCTAGGAAAAATGTTCACTTTGTCCTAAATATTATTAGAGGACGGTGAAAATTTATTCCGGGAATTTTTGAGTCCGTTTGATATGTCTTTCGTTAGTTTTACTGGGTCGGGACTCTATTTAAAAAAAAAAAGAAACCGACTAGGACTAGTAAAGGACCAGGACTCTGGGCTTTAAATAGCGCCAGATCCGGCCCGATTCGCTCAGCCCGCCAGCGCCGAACCCTAGCCGCCTCGCCAGCCCCGCCGCCCGAGCCGCCGCGCCGCCGCCTCGCCAGCCGCCGCCGCCGCCCCGCCGGTCCGCCGCCGCGCCGCCGCCCGCCGCCACCCGCCGCACCGCCCCGCCGCCAGCGCCGCGCCGCCGCCCACCGCCGCCCCGCCGCCCGCGTGCCGCCGCCCCGCCTGAGCACCGCCGCCCCGCCGCCGCCGGAGATCCCGCCGGAGTTGTGGGAGAGAGAGTAAGTTATTTTTTAACCGAGCGGTTTTTTTTAGAAAACCTAGATTTGTTTTTTTAAATAGATCGGTTCGGTTTTTTTATTTTCCGACGGTTTAGTTAAATAGCGGACGTTCGTCCGTACGTTCGTTTTAACGAACGGTTTTCGTTAGTTAACCGCAGACAGCGAACGTTTGTTCGTTAGCCTGTTCGTCGTTTTTCTTTCTCGGGGTATTTAACCGCAATTTTTCCCATCGCGATTTCTTCCCTGATCTTGTTTTTCGTTTTTCTTTTCGCTCGAGAGTCGAAATCAGGTGATTCAAAATCCCAGATCTACGTCTCGAAGCCCTCTTTACGTTAGATCAACTTGAACAAAGTTTCGGCTACTGTAAAATTTGACTTTAGGCCAACTAGTAATTCGGAGCTCGTTTCTTTTGCAGTTTGAGTTTCGTTGCTTCTTTCGAGTTGATTCTTTTTGCATACCGGAGTTCTTAAGTTGAACTTTCTGGTTAGATCTCTTATTTGAATTTTACCCGTGCATTAGTTAAGTATTTATTGTACGCTTGTTTGTTTGATTGCGATAGAGTACCCGGAGTGCGCCACTTGCTACTTTGAGTCTCTAGGTTTTGCAGATCATCAGCAAGGCAAGTAACACTTTGATCATACTTTCCAATTACCCAGTTTTCATTGCATTAGTCAAACCCTCACACATTGCATGAGTAGGATCAATTAACTTGTGGGATTGGGAAGTAGATTGAGGTAGTACCTATTACCTGCATTACATTCAAACCCTTGGGAGTACTTCTATGTTTGCTGTTAGGACATGCTATGCTCGTAGACGTGGTTTGGGTTTGAGTGAAATCGATGACTGATGTGAGTTGTTAATTAATGGTTCAACTTAAGGTGGCAACATTAATACACATCTGGGTGGATTGAGGCATCTGGGTATGCCAGGATTGCATGTTTTTCTTTTGGACCGCCACCCAGGCTCAAAGGGATCATGAGATTTTTCATGCTAGAAACTTCCGTGTGCAGCCACATGCCAATATGGGCTCTGGCATAGTTGAGTAAGTTGTGGGAAACCTTTCCATGATGGGCTAGCAGATGTAGTTGGGTTTTGTAGGTGTACCGGCCTATCTATCTGGTTAAGGGGACCTCTTCGGAAAGACTGTGTCTCGGTCATCCGTTTCTCAAACACCATGCAGTGCGAGAAACCAAACGGAGGCGATCGAGTCTTGTGGGGAAAGTGCACAAACCTCTGCAGAGTGTACAAACTGATCATGATTAGCCGTGTCCCCGGTTATGGACGTCTTGAGTATCTGGTACTTGGATTATCATGTGCATCTCAACATGTTACTTTAATTCAATTTTGTTGGGTTTAATGATTACTTTTAATTGGGGTTGAGAGGATGTCTATCTTCTCAACGATGTTTCAACTACCATGATAGTTAATTAAAATACATTCCTTTGAAGTAGGGAAAAATTGGCTTTACGCAAAAACTTAACCATAGAGCTTTCCACCAGCTATATTGCATATAGTATAGCTTTACTTTCATTGCATTCTCTTGTGTTACCTTGCCAGCATATTCCATGTGCTGACCCGTTTTCGGGCTGCAACGTTTCATGTTGCAAACTTTTCAGACGACGAGTAAGATGCCCTTTTAGGTCATGGTTCTATACTCAGTGATGCCGCTGGAGTTGATGGACTCACTTATCTTCCAAGCCTTCCGCTGTTATCGTGTTAGATGGCCTTCAGCCATATTAATTGTAATAAATTCATCGTTGGACTATTGATGTAATAAGTGTGTGATTGCTACTCTGTTATAAATCCTTAAAGTACCATGCGTGTCAGCATTACCGATCCAGGGATGACATTGATGCATGGAGATCAGACTGTTTGAGGTCTGGTCGCTACAGGTTTATACACCTAAAACCCCGGATTAGCCTGCCTGCATTAAGTAAGTCACTCCGCCCAGGTAAACCTCTTACGACCCATCGAACGTATACACAAGTCAGTCTTTACAGACCCTGAACTTGGTAACGTTAAATTGACGATCATCAAGTATTTACACAAGTCAATCTTTACAGACCTTGCACTTGGTAAAATTAACATTGATGATTTGGTTAAGGATTGAGGACCATCTTAACAGGCTTTGCAAAATGGTTAATGAAAGTAGCCTGGCAGCTCATAAAAAAGCTTCGAATTTGGAGCCTGGCAGCTCGTAAAAAGCCTCGACTACATGGTCTTATTTGCCCAATAAATTATTTTTTATTTTTTATAATTTTTTTGATCTTCAAGGTCATTGGTGTCCATCCAAGTCCATTGATTCAGAGAGTGGATGACTATAAAAGTTGCCACTACACCTGCATTTACAGAGCTTTAGTCTGGGTTACAAACACCAGTACTAACCACAGTTAAACTGGAGTTCATCATAGCCCGGTTCGGTTTCATAATGAATCGGCAAATAATCAAGGGAGTCATCAACACTTGCACCTTGGATCATTATCGTTGCCTACCGGATTAAGGTTCATCGCGACACACTTAATCACAGGTATGATTCATACTTTCTACTTTATACACAGTTCAAGTTATAAACTTAGACCATGTGTTTGGGCATTATGACCCGTCCGACGATAAACCGCCAGGACACTTTAAACATTGTTTTATGCAGAAGCAGGTAAAATAAACCGTCAAAGGCATTGAAAGAAGGACATAATTAAGGAAGTTGCCAACTGAAGCAATCTCATACAAAGGATAGTATGTGACAAACATAAAGTATCTCAGCTATCCTCTTACAAGGCGCTGGAGAAGCCCAAAAGAATCAGTTTTTTCTTAAGTACTGGAACATAAAAGTTAAACCGGCACTGGTTTAAGACTCTGTGTCAGCTTGATGTGAAGGTTGAGGATCATCTTGCTCCGGTTCTTCAACGGTCTCTTCTAGCTGCTGGAAGTCAGTAGTGGTCCAGTCAATCTTGGTCAGCGCTCGGAAATAAACTTCATCATTCACGAGGTCTGACGAATCAATATCAGGAGCAAAAGTGTGCTTACGTACGGGCCCAATAAGATTTTCAATCTCATAAGCCGGACGGTCTGCCCGCACATTCTCAGCGTCATATCCAGGATGATATCTAGACAGATCCGCCTCGTCAGCTAGTTTGCTAGCCAGAGGCCACATATCCTTGGTTAATGCACGTAAGTCATTGCTAGAAAAGGCTGATCCATCTTCCTTCATACTTGGGTAGCCATTCATCGCTTCTGCCGGATCAAAATCAGGCACCCAAGCTTTCGCTCGAGTTAAAGCCATTAGAGCACCCGCCCTTGCAGACGATTTCTTCACCTCCACAAGGTGGGCAAGCAGAATGGACAGTTTTTCCAAAGTACCCTTGATTGTGGTGGGATCTGGTTTGTTATGCGACATAGCACAGACAGCCCCCTGAGCACCGGAATATAACTACTCCACCAGAGTATATGCAGCCTTCAGTTTCTTTTGCATGTCATCGCCAAGATGAGCAATGCGTCGTCCTGCATTCAAAAGTATGAGATAAACTAGAACGGTACAGGATTGCAATGTTCAGGGTTATGTTAATAGTACTTACCAAAGATGGCAGTTGTCATGGCATTTATCTGCTGCTTCAATCCAGACAATTCCTCTGTCACCGGATTAAGAGCAGCCTCTGCATCAGTGGCTCTCTTCTCCAAGGCAGCCTTCTCAGCATCCCAATCTGACCCCTCTTGTTCAAAGTCTTTCTTCAGCTTTTCTATACTTGCTAAAGCAAGTGTCAGCTCGTCCTTGACTTTAAGAGCAGCAATTTCTTGGAACTTCAAGGTATCCCGGAGCTTGGTCACTTCAGAGGTCTTCCGGTTTAAGTCAGCCTACCAAAAGGAAAGTACATTATATATTTCTCAGACAAGTCCCAAGCACATAACAAGTTATACACTTGGCATTTGGGGGCTAATGTATATTTGCAGTTAAATAGACGCTTTTTCAGTAAAGTCCCAAGCACATACCAAGTTATACGCTTGACACTTGGGGGCTAATGTGACATCATTCAAAACAAAATAAAATCTGAAGTCCCGGTTCATCCTACAGGAGTAAACCGGCCCTTGGGGAATACACATGTGCAAAACAAACTGTCTACTGGATCTACTAAAGTCCCGGTTCACCCTAAAAGGCTAAACCGGCACTTGAGGGCTACGACGGAGTAAGGATAGAGTTACAAGATGCAAACAGAAATAGAGGACAAGTCAAAGGCAGAGAGGTTACCTCATAGCGCTCCTTCATCAAATTTACCAATCCAGCTTCATGATCACGGCTAGTGTGCAGCCGGTTTAGATAGCCGGAATGGAGTTCTTGGGCGCTGAGCTGAGTGTAGCCCGACAGATCAGTACTCCACTTGCCTTTGTCCTTGCTGAGAATTTCTTCCTTGGCAGTATGCTTGGACAAAATGACAGGCTCACCAGGATCAGTAAAGCCAGTCCCAGTGATCTCAACATCTCCAGTTGAAGCGGCCGTTTGCTTGGTGGGACTAGCAGGAGCAGGGCTAGTTCGGGCAGGACTGGCCGGTTCAAGGTCACGGTCCATTGGATCGCTCCCCCGATCAGCACAGACTTCATGATCCATGGGAGGAGGATCATCATGCGGAATGTCAGCATTGTCTTCACAAGGTTCAGCAAGTTCAGGATTTTCTGCCGGTCCAGGAGTGGTATTATCGACCGCCGGTTTACTCAGTTTGGCCTTTTTGCTAGGCTTGGGTTTACCGCGAAAGATAAAGATAATAAAAATCAGAAGAGTCAAGACAAAAGTTAGACATGACAAAGTGAAAAGCAACTTACCCAGGAACAATCTTGAGGGGAGGAATCTGAGTGGCTGTTGATTCACCAGAAGATGAATGAGGAGTTTCCTGATAATTCAAATCAGACGGATTAAGGGGTTGTCGAATAAGACCTGCTTTGGGGAAAAGAGCATCTGGAGTGAGTAAAACCTTAGAACGACGCCTCCGAGCTAGAGTGTGCGGTAATCCGGTGGATTCAATAGCGTGACCGCTATGATGAGTGGTGCGGTGAGCTTCATGTTGCTGTTTCTTCAAAAGAAAGTTTGGATCCAAATAAGCGAAAGGATGAGAAAATTGTACTTTCCGGCTTGTCCGATGAATTTTTGGTAATGGTAGTGGTTCTAAACCGGAAGAAAGAGTAATTACCTCAACATCATCCACTTTAATGCCTTCGGCATGTCCCTGGGAACAGTCATTTTGAATAAAAATACAGATAAAGAAAAGACAAGGAAGTCAAAAGAATCAGGTGGTACCTCGGAGGCCGGTTCATCTTCTTCCGCATTGGATCCCGACACGACAATGTTCTTCTTCTTGTTTTTCTTGATAGCCTGGGTCTTTTGGCGAGGTGCTTTCGCCGGTTTATCCCGGGCCTTCCTTTTCCAGAAAGGATCATTATCCTATTGAAATAAATAAAGACACTTCAGCAGACTAAGGCATAGCCTAGTGGTGGGAAGGGGCTGATGCCTTCCCACCCACCCAGGTTCAAGGCATGGTACTTGCAATTTGGGTTTGTTGCACTGATTATACTGTACGGGGTTCCCTTACAGTCTTTCTTTCAAAAAAAAAGACACTTCAAGACAAGTGCTGCAGACGGATTAAAACAAAGCAAAACAATAGGGAAGAGATTTTTACCGATGGTGGTTTGTTGGTCACATAGAAGGGTGCCAAGCCGGTCTGACTGCAAGCTTCCATAGGTAAATTCAGCAGCCTCTTGATGGATTCATTGATCTCATTTTCTGATAACACCGCTTCTGTGTGGTGCAAAGGATCTTTTGGATTCCCAGTATACTCACACATTAAACCGGAACACCGGCTTAGCGGGAGAACACTCCAAGAAATCTAGCAGCGGACGAAGTCACCCCCTGTCAGACCATTGGCCATAAAGGCCCGGAGCTTTGATAGCTGAGGAGTGTACTGAGCTCGTTCCTGGGCACATAGCCGCTGTGGAAAGGGGTGATTCTCTGAAAGACGATGGGAGCGATAACCCGACAACGGATTCTCCTCAGCGGGAGAAGTATCTAAGCAGTAGAACCAAGTCTGATTCCATTCTTTTGGATGGCTATGGAGACTGGCGTGAGGAAAAGTAACATCTTTCCTTTTCTGAATAGTCATCCCGCCAAACTCAGTGTTTGGACCATCATGAAATTCCGTGCGACGGTTTAGGTGACAGAAATCCCGCAACAATTCAACTGACAGCTCCTCTTGCAGATAATCTTCACAAAAGACATGGAAATTGCAAATGTTTGACACAGAGTTGGGACCGAGATCTTGCGGATGAAGTTGGAAATTTGCTAACACGTCACGGAAGAACTTTGAACCGGGAGGGCTAAATCCCCGGGCTAAGTGATCAAAGAAGACGACAACCTCCCCCTCTTTGGGCTCTGGAGGACATTCTGATCCGGGAACCCTCCAGTGAAGGACATTTTTTGGACCTAAACCACCAATTTTGGCCACTTTCTCTAAATCCTCCTCAGTAATCCGGGATTAGACCCAGTTGCAGGAGACAAACTGCTTGGCTTGAGTGGTCATTTTTTCGGAAGGAAAAGTCTGAAAAATACAATGAAGAGCCGGTTTACAATCTAAGCAAGTTTAAACCGGCATGCTCTATAAAGGTACTGGTCTAAACAGCGGTTTAGGCAGGGGCCTAATGGTATCTACCGGGTTAAGATATCTGGAACAGCTAGAACAATGGTATCTACCGGATTATAGAGTCTGAAGAAGCTAAACCGCCGACAAGGGTAAACAAGACACATATCTGAAGTTATAAAGAAACTGCTTTCGCACAGACAACAGTGAAATATGGATCTACATCATGCTAGAAATTCAGAGATATTCACGTAATATTAAGTGGATCGACGAAAGCTCTAGCAGATGCAATCTAAACTGGTATTACAGGGAGAAAAACAAGTATACTAGCAAAGTGGGATTACTGTTATGATATGGAGACAAAAAGTCTAGATACATATTGGTTCACGGGGCCGAAAGGAAGAACTGTGAAGAACGAACGCCTACCCGCAAGCTCGTATGGAGGAACCCTAAAACAAGATCTATGAGCGGGATAAGGAGAGGACGTACCCGAGGCGAAAGGTGCGGAGAAGCACCGGCGAGTTTCTGAACCGATCAGGTTGATGCAGCGGCCAAGACCCGACGGAGATGCGAAGCTTGATGACGGCGGCGCAGCTCGAGTACGGACAGACGGAGGAAGAAGAAGAAGAGGCAAGGGGAAAAAAAGAGATGCCCCTCGACCCTATTTATAAGCCGAAGGATAAAACGGTAGGCGCGGGAATCGAGGAGCCGAAAAAGTAGATATTGGACGATACTGTCACCTCGATCTTCGGAGCTTTTTATAATGGAAAATAAAAAAACAGGTACAAGTGTTAAGTGAGTAGATGACATCACGACAGATTAAATGCAATCTAAGAAGATGACGTCACGCCGGTTTATGAAGCACTTGAAGCTGCGGAAGGGGAAATCTTTACAAGAAGTTTAAGATTGACATGAACATGTTCAAATCAATCTGGGGCCTAATGTCAGGGATATTATTACTAGGTATAAACCGCCCAGGAGGGGCCGGTTTATGCCTATGAAGATTGTTTCTACTGAAGCCCAGCTGAACGTAGAACAAGGCGCTTTAGTCCAAGAAGCTTATGGCCCAAGAGGCGTTAGGGCCCATGATTTGTAAACCGCCATATGATGTGTAACTTGTGATGTAAGATAGGAAGGATAGAGACCGAGCCGGACACGTTTATGAGACGGCCTCGGGGCTCTGTAAACCGGACCGAGCGTCACCTCGTTTATAAAGGGACGACCCGGCGACGGTTCAAGGCAGAGAACAACAGCTCGAGACACAGGCTAAGCGGATTCGCTCTGTGGTCATCGAAACCCTAGCAATACTACACCAAACTAGACGTAGGCTTTTACCTTAATCGAAGGGGCCGAACTAGTATAAAATCCCTGTGTCCTTGTCCGCTTTAACCCCTTTAAGCTAACCCGTAGCGATGGCCACACGACTAAGTCCTCTTGCTAGGACATCTGCCGTGACAAAACCATGACAATTCTCTTAGCCAAGTTACACTAGAAAGAAAATAGCTTATTGAAGGGAATTATAGAGAAAGGTGTTTATAAGAGCCTTGCCAGGAGTAAGTAATTCGAGGAAATTGTACGCTAGCAAGGAAGGCACCGGAAGACTCAAGGTGTTGGTTTTGAATGAAAGTTCAATGCCAATAGAGTTGAGTGGTAAGAAGATCAATACCCCGAGAAAAAGTTTGTTCCTCAGTAAGAGAAGTATGATCCTACTTCCTTCAAGGGGACACAAGGTCAAGACGATCTTCCACCACAAGACCATAAGCTAAAAGGCAAGGACAACTTCAAGAGGAGATTGATGAATTTGAAGAAGCTCCAAAGGCCTTGGTCAAGTGGGTTCCCAAGACTACGTCAAGTTCTACTTCATCAAGTACATCTACAAGTCCAAGGATTCCCATCAAGATGATGTGGATCCCGAAGAAGAAGAACTAGAGAGTTCTTGAGGGTGACTCCGCCAACACACTTCACTCATATTCATATTGGCAAGGACAAGTGTAATCAACTTCCACATCTTGCACTAGTTCAAGGAGTCACAAACCCTCTTGTTGGTAAGACAAGGGACAGGGTAACCTAATGCTTTCATGGACATCATCTTGTGTGTACTTCACGCTATGTCCATGGATATCCTTGTTTGTTCCTCGTGGGACTAACCCATGTAGGTATTGAAAGTGCAAATCACTCCAATGGATTGCTCCAAATGATCTACATCAACATTGAGCATCTACATCTTCAACACCTACATGAAGTCACCATCGACAAAACCCAAGGTTAGTTCATCCCTCTTAGGGGGGATATCACATCTAGGGGGAGCTTTACTCTAAGAATTTAGCTAAAGCAACTCTAATGGTGTGAACACAACAATGGTTTATGTAAAATTGGTAACCCCACTTGTGCTTAAATGATGGATATGACCTATGATCAAATGTTATCATTTGACTCCTAAGTCAATGTACTCATATATAGATGACCTAGTCATCGCCAATTGCTTGATAGATGCTAGAGTGTTTGTGCATGATTTGCCACATATTTCATTTGCCATCTTATTGTGTGAGCATGTTGAGTGCATATTTTTCTCATTCGAGGACATCCATTTGCTGATTTGATTGTTTGGTTTTCTTATTTTGCCAAACGGATGGACACGAATGCCTAAGAACTCCCTCTAGCTATCTATGATTTTCTTGTCTCAAACTCTATTCATGCTACATCACAAAGTTTGAACAAGTTAGATTCGAACCCTCTGGTTGAGGAGCACTCGGAGCCATTGGTTCATCATAGACTTTAACTTCCAAAATCTCTGAGTGCATTTCGGTCTACCGGTTCATTCCTTTTGGTCATACCGAGTTCATTAAGTTGATCTAGGTTTCAATCTCGGTGCAACCGATTTGAACAGTTTGGTCTCATCGAGTTTCAGTAACTGCTTGCAATTCTGCATCTTGGTGCCACCGAGCCGTTCCACAAGGTCACACCGAAAGGGTCGGGATATATATACCCACGGGTCGAATTTTGGAAATTTCTTCAAAACCCTTCGCCCGCGCCTGTCTAGCTCTGCTGACTCGAGGTCTCGGGATCATCTCCTCGTCGCCAGCGAACCCCTGCCGTCGGTCTCCGTCACAGTCAACGGGAATCTTCGCCGCCGTTGTCGCCGTAGAGAACTCATCGCCAAGTTAGGGTATGAGTTTTATCCTTTGTGCTTTCTCAATCTGATTCTTAGCACGAAGTCAATGCCATGATTCTTGCCACGTTCGAGATTATCCTATCCAGCAAAAACTTCCTTTAGATTTGATTTTATTCAAAATCTTAGGGTTAAGTTTCCGTCGAACTCATCTCGGACCGACCGAGTTGTAGAAATTAGTCTCACCGATTTGGCTTAGGCCATTGCACTTGTGACTTTCGGTCTGACTGAAACTTACAAATCAGTGTGACCGAGTTCGATTCTCAGTGAAACCCTAGCAATCTTGGAGTCACCGAACTATGTCTCGGTCTAACCGATTTTAATAGTTTATACTCTAATGTTGCTTCAGTGTCACCGAGTTCAACAAATCGGTAGCGCCGAAATGCTTTCTGTAGAAACCTAAAACTAAGTTTTTGAATCAATTGTTTTGCAAAATATCTGCACTTTGTGATGCTCATCCACTCTATGTCAACTATATCTATTCACAGGGTCAGCTTTCAGGGCCAGTTTCAAAAATGTCTGAGGGCAGTGACTCCCAGAACAAGTCAGTGGAGCATGCAGATCTTAGTGAGGGCTCTAGTCCCTCCAACAGCAGCTACTATGAGAGCAGCAGAAGCACTCCAAGCAATTTTCCAAAGGCTGCCACCAAGACAAGGAAGAAGAGGAATTCTGACAGTGAGGATGAAGACTTTGTGGCTCAAGAGGTCACTTCAAAGAAACAACCTATGAGGAAGGAGGAAACTTCTAGAGTTGTGATAACCCACAAGTGTAGGGGATCGCAATAGTTTTCGATGGTAAAGTATTCAACCCAAACTTGTTGATTCGACACAAGGGGAGCCAAAGAATACTCTTAAGTATTACCAGCTGAGTTGTCAATTCAACCACACCTGGAAACTTACTATATGCAACAAGATAGTTTAGTAGCAAAGTAATATGATAGTGGCAGTAGTAGCAATAAAAGTAACGATAGAGTTTTTGTAGTTTTTATGATAGTAGCAACGGAAAAGTAAATAAGCAACAAGCAATATAGGTAAAGCTCGTAGGCATTGGATCGGTGATGGGAAATTATGTCGGATGCAATTTATCATGTAGAAGTTATAACCTAGGGTGACACATAACTAGCTCCAGTTCATCAATGCAATGTAGGCATGTATTCCGAATATAGTCATACGTGCTTATGGAAAAGAACTTGCATGACATCTTTTGTCCTACCCTCCCGTGGCAGCGGGGTCCTATTGGAAACTAAGGGATATTAAGGCCTTCTTTTAATAGAGTGCCGGACCAAAGCATTAACACATAGTGAATACATGAACTCGTCAAACTATGGTCATCACCGGGAGTGGTCCCGATTATTGTCACTTCGGGGTTGCCGGATCATAACAAATAGTAGGTGACTATAGACTTGCAAGATAGGATCAAGAACAGACATATATTCATGAAAACATAATAGATTCAGATCTGAAATCATGGCACTCATGCCCTAGTGACAAGCACTAAACATAGCAAAGTCATAGTAACATCAATCTCAGAACATAGTGGATTCTAGGGATCAGACCCTAACAAAACTAACTCGATTACATGATAGATCCCATCCAACCCATGACCGTCCAGCAAGCCTACGATGGAATTACTCACACACGGCGGTGAGCATCATGGCATTGGTGATGGAGGAAGGTTGATGATGACAATGGCGACGATCTCCACTCTCCAGAGCCCCGAACAGACTTGAGATCAGCCCTCCCGAGAGAGATGAGGGCTTGGCGGCGGATCCGTCTCGTGAAACGCGATAATTCCTTCTCCTTGATTTTTTCTCTCCCCGAAACGGAAGATATAAGATATGGGGGTACGTCGGTGGAGCACCAGGGGGCCCACAAGGCAGGGGGCGCGCCCTGGGCAGGGGGGCACATCGCTCACCCTTGTGGACAGGCCCTGGCCCCCCTGGTGTGGAACTTCTTGCAGGTATTTTTTATATTTTCCCAAATAATTCTCTGTTGATTTTCAGGCGATTCCGAGAACTTTTTATTCTGCACAAAAACAACACGATGGCAGTTCTGCTGAAAACAGCGTCAGTCCGGGTTAGTTCCATTCAAATCATGCAAGTTAGAGTCCAAAACAAGGGCAAAAGGGTTTGGAAAAGTAGATACGTTGGAGACGTATCAACTCCCCGAAGCTTAAACCTTTGCTTGTCCTCAAGAAATTCAGTTGATAAACTGAAAGTGATAAAGAAAAACTTTGACAAACTCTGTTTGCTCTTGTTGTTGTAAATATGTAAGCTAGCATTCAGGTTTTTAACAAGATCATGAACTAACCATATTCACAATAACTTTCAGGTCTCAAGACTACTCACATCAATGGCATAATCAACTAGCGAGCAATAATAATAAACCTCGGATGACAACACTTTCTCAAAACAATCATGATATGATATAACAAGATGGTATCTCACTAGCCCTTTCTGAGACCGCAAAACATAAATGCAGACCACCTTTAAAGATCAAGGACTGACTAGACATTGTAATTCATGGTAAAAGTGATCCACTCATGATCATACTCAATGCAAATTAATAGTAATACATGCAACGACAGAGGTGCTCTCCTACTGGTGCTCTTTGATAAGAGGATGATGACTCTGCATAAAAGTAAATAGATTGGCCCTTCGTAGAGGGAAGCAGGGATTTGTAGAGGTGCCAGAGCTCGATTTTTAAATAGAGATGAATAACATTTTGAGCGGTATACTTTCATTGTCAACATAACAACTAAGAATCTCGATATCTCCCATGCTACACACATTATAGGCGGTTCCCAAACAGAATGGTAAATTTTATACTTCCCCAACCACCAACAAGCACATTCCATGGCTAGCCCGGAACAACGGGTACCATCCAAACCAGCAACAGCCCTGGGGGAGTTTTGTTTAATTATTATGATTTTGAGCATGGGACTGGGCATCCCGGTTACCAGCCATTTTCTCATGAATGATGAGCGGAGTCCACTCAACGTGAGAATAACCCACCTAGCATGGAAGATATAGACAGCCCTAGTTGATACATGAGTTGTTCGAGCATGCAAAACAGAATTTCATTTCAAGGTTTAGAGTTTGGCACATACAAATTTACTTGGAACGGCAGGTAAATACCACATATAGGAAGGTATGGTGGACTCATATGGAATAACTTTGGGGTTTATGGAAGTGGATGCAGAAGCAGTATTCCGGCTTAGTACAGGTGAAGGCTAGAAAGAGACTGGGAAGCGACCAGCTAGAGAGCAACAACGATCATGAACATGCATTAAAATTAATCAACAATGAATGCAAGCATGAGTATGATATAAATCACCATGAACATAAATATCGTGGAGACTATGTTGATTAGTTTCAACTACATGCGTGAACATGTGCCAAGTCAAGTCACTTAAATCGTTCAAAGGAGGATACCACCCATCATACCACATCACAACCATTTTAATATCATGTCGGCATGCAAGATAGACCATTATAAACTCTCAGCTAATTAAGCATGGCATAAGCAGCTATGATCTCTAATTGTCATTGCAAACATGTTTCATTCATAACAAGCTGACTCAGGAACGATGAGCCATCATATTTACAAAAACAAGAGAGGTCGAGTTCATACCAGCTTTTCTCATCTCAATTAGTTCATATTATATCATCCTTATTGCTTTTCACTCGTACGGCCGAACGGTGTGGAAAATAATAATTGTGCACGTGCATTGGACTAAGCTGGGATCTGCAGGCATTTAATACAAGAGGGAAAACAAGGTAATATGGCTCAAGGTTAAATCAACAACAAAGCATATGAGAGCCACTAAGCAATTTCAATCATGGTCTTCTACTCTTAACCCCTAAAGAAAAGAAAAGAAACTATTTACACGGGAAAACTCCCAATAAGCAGAAAAGAAGAATGGGAAATCTTTTTTTTTGGTTTTTTCATTTTAATTACTACTACAGGCAAAGAAAGTAAACTATCTAGTAGCTACAACTATTTTTTTTGTTTTTCTGGGTTTTTCTAGCACACAAGAAAAAGACTAAGAAAAAGAAATTGAAACTAAGCATGGATGGTAGAGTGAAAGAGTGTGAGCACCGACAGCTAGAATAAGTGTGAACATGAATGTAGAGTCGGTGAGAAACACGTACTCCCCCAAGCTTAGGATTTTGGCCTAAGTTGGTCTATGGCCACGGATCGAAGCCACTCCCTCCAGTGTACTGAGATGTGTTCTCTGGATGCCACTGGTTGGCGAGCTCGTCCAGCTCCCACCCATAAACAGATTGATGGGAATGATCAAGTGGTGGTTCCGGCTTAGGCTCTGAAGCTTGTGCCTGGCCTTGGTACTTGTAGAAGGCATCTGATGTAATGATATACTTCCCTGTGTACAGATCAAACGAAGATGGTGCAGGCAAGGTAACAATTTCACATTATATTTCATCAAACCTTAATTTATAATTAAGCTGCATATTCTTATCTTTAACGATAAAATCATGAGCTACCATGCTCTTGTGGTCTAGATAAACAGGGGCAAGCAAGTTTTTTTCCATCTCATGATGCCTAATAGGTATATTAAAATATTCAGCAAGGTGAGAAGCAAAGATGCCTCCAAAGACGGGCCCCTTTGAGCGGTTCAGACTGAATCGTTTGGCAACGACGGCGCCCAAGCTAAAAGTCGTGTCTTGAAATAAAGCGTGGCATAAAATGATAATATCAGGGGCACTGAGATTCCCACTGTTCCCGCGACCAATTAAACATCTACTAGCAAATAAAGCAAAGTACCGTAGAACAGGGAAGTGTATACTAGTGATTCTTGCCCCTGAAACTTGTCTCGTTTCCCCTACGGCTATCATGTCAATGAACCCTTCAATGTCTTCACGGCGTGGTTCATCAAGTCTACCTCCAAAGGGTACTTTGCGTATTTCACAAAAATCTAAGAGTGATATCTCCTTAACCACATCATATAAGCGAAACTCCATCGTAGGTGGTGTTTTCCTAGAATAAAAATGAAAGCTTTGCGTGAAAATATTGGTGAGTAAGAGATACTGTTCTTTCTGGTCGATGAGGAAGTCGGTGAGGCCTGCATGATTCGCCAAGTAATAAAAGTGTTCGTAAATACCGGCGGACATCATGAAATTATTACAAGGCCATACGCACGGTCGAACTTCCGCCATGCGAGGAAGATTATACATGGGCTTCTTATTTTCTTCTTTCTTCTTCTCCTCTGAGATCTTGCTGGAGGAGCCCCTCAATAATCTTTTTAACATTTTCCTTTTCTGAAATTTTATGAAATTTTTAGTAACTCACAATAAAAGTTAACCAAACTCAACAAGATTGATAGCAACAACTCCTATAAGTGCCTAGAGGCTATATCATGCATTAGAACTACTTGGGACCAAGAAAATTTGACATGCAAGCTCAAGAACAATGTCACCACAGCAGCATAAATTTGCAACAAATAAAGCACTAGAACAAAAACTAATTGGACCAATGGAGGAGTCACATACCAAGGAACAATCTCCCCAAACAGTTTGGTGAATGGTGCTTTGAGCAAGGAGATCGAAAATGGCAGCAAGAAGAGCTGGAACTCAGGTTTGAGCTGGTTGGGGATTTTTTTGGGAGGAAGAAGAAGAGCATAGGTGCAAGGATAAGTGGAGGGGGGCCACGTGGGGCCCACGAGGCAGGGGGCGCGCCCTGCACCCTCGTGGCCACGTGCTGGCTCCCCTCGCTGTGTGTTCAGTGCCATATTTTCTCAAATATTCTAGAAAAAGTCATATTTCATTTTCATGGCATTTGGAGAAGTTTTATTTTCGGGATATTTTTTATTGCATGGATAATTCTGGAAACAGACAGACAATGCTATTTTTCTTTTATTTATCCTAATTAACAGAAAGTAAAAAGAGGCTACAGAAGGTTGTGCTATCTAGATTAACCTATCCCATGCCAATCAAAAGGAATCCATTAACAAGGTTGATAAGGTCTTGTTAATAAACTCTTTCCGTGTAACATGAAACCGGAGAATTTTCGAATAACACTATGTTACCTCAATGGGGATATGTATGTCCCCAACAATAAGTATGTCATATGCCTTCTTGATAGTGGGAATAGGAAACTCAAAACCTCCAATAGTGATAGTTGAAGTTTTTCCAATATAATTGATACTTTAGACCTGAGGTTGTTTCCTCGGAAAGTGTATCGTATGCTCATTACCATTGACATAAAAAGTGACATTGCCTTTGTTGCAATCAATAACAGCCCCTGCAGTATTCAAAAAAGGTCTTCCAAGAATAATAGACATACTATCGCCCTCGGGAATATCAAGGATAACAAAGTCCGTTAGAATAGTAACATTTGCAACTACAACAGGCACATACTCACAAATACCAACAGGTATAGGAGTTGATTTATCAGCCATTTGCAAAGATATTTCAGTAGGTGTCAACTTACTTAAGTCAAGTCTACGGTATAAAGAGAGATGGATAACACTAACACCAGCTCCAAGATCACAGAAAGCAGTTTTAACATAGTTTCTCTTAACGGAGCAAGGTATAGTAGGTACTCCTGGATCTCCTAATTTCTTAGGCATTCACCCTCAAAAGTGTAATTGGCAAGCATGGTGGAGATTTCTACTTCAGGTATCTTCCTTTTGTTGGTAATAATATCTTTCATATACTTGGCATAAGGATTTGTTTTAAGCACATCAGTGAAACACATACGCAAAAAGATAGGTCTAATCATTTCTGCAAAGCGCTCAAAATCCTCATCATCCTTTTTCTTGGATGGTTTCGGAGGAAAAGGCATGGGTTTCTGAACCCATGGTTCTCTTTCCCTACCGTGCTTCCTAGCAACAAAGTCTCTCTTATCATAACGTTGATTCTTTGATTGTGGGTTATCAAGATCAACAACAGGTTCAATCTCTACATCATTATCATTGCTAGGCTGAGCATCAGCATGAACATCATTATTAATATTATTACTAGGTTCATGTTCATTACCAGATTGTGTCTCAGCATCAGAAACAGATATATCATTGGGATTCTCAGGTGTGTCAGCTACAGGTTCACTAGAAGCATGCAAAGTCCTATTATTTTTCTTTTTCTTCTTTTTAGAAGAACTAGGTGCATCTAAATTGGCTCTCTGAGAATCTTGCTTAATTCTCTTAGGGTGGCCTTCAGGATACAGAGGTTCCTGAGTCATTCTGCCACTTCTAGTCATAACCCTAATGGCATTATCAATGTTCTTACTATTTAGTTTATTGAGCAAATCATTCTGAGCCTGAAGTACTTGTTCTACTTGAGTGGTGACCATAGAAGCATGTTTACTAATGAGTTTCAGTTCACTTTTAGCACTAGACAGATAATCACTCAAGCGTTCAATCATATACGCATTGTGTTATAATTGTCTACCAACATAAGCATTGAAGTTTTCTTGTTTCACAATAAAATTGTCAAACTCATCTAGACATTGGCTAGCAGACTTATAACAAGGAATATCACCTTCATGAAATCTATAAAGAGAATTTACCTTTACTACCTGTGTCGGGTCATCAAGACCATGTATTTCTTCAATAGGCGGTAAATTCTTAACATCTTCAGCTTTAATACCTTTTTCTTTCATAGATTTCTTTGCCTCTTGCATATCTTTAGGACTGAGAAATAGAACACCTCTTTTCTTCGGAGTTGGCTTAGGGGCTAGTTCAGGAAGTGTCCAATTATTTTCATTGGCCAGCATATTATTCAATAGTAATTCAGCCTATTCAATTGTTCTTTCCCTGAAAACACAACCAGCACAACTATCCAGGTGGTCTCTGGAAGCATCGGCTAGTCCACTATAAAAGACATCAAGTATATCATGCATTTCAAGAGGATGATCAAGCAAAGCATTAAGTAACTGGAGAAGCCTCCCCCCAGCTTGTGGGACACTCTCTTCTTCAGTTTGAGCAAAGTTATATATTTCCCGTAAGGCAGCTTGTTTCTTATGAGCGCGAAAGTATTTAGTAGAAAAGTAATACATCATATCCTGGGGACTACGCACACAACCAGGATCAAGAGAATTAAACCAAGTCTTAGCAACACCCTTAACGAGAACGGAAACAACTTAAGGATATAGTAATAGCGAATCTTTTCATCGTTGGTAAACAAGGTGGCTATATCATTCAACTTAGTAGGATGTGCCACAACAGTTTCAGACTCATAGCCATGGAAAGGATCATATTCAACCAAAGTAATTAACTCAGGACCAACAGAGAATTCATAATCCTTATCAGTGACACAGATAGGTGAAGTAGCAAAAGGAGGGTCATGTTTCATTCTAGCATTCAAGGACATTTCTTTCAGCTCACCTAATAATTTCTTAAGATCATCTCTATCATTGCAAGCAAGAAAGTCTCTAGCAGTTTATTCATCCATAACATAACCCTCAGGCACGATAGGCGATTCATATCTTTTGGGAGTAGTTTCATCATCACTTCCATAAATATCATCAACATTTGCACTTTCCCTAACCTTCGCAATTTGGTCATCTAGAAATTCACCTAGTGGCACAGTATCAGGCATAGAGGTAGTTTCATCATACATAGCAGAAGTAGCATCATCAAAAACATACGACATATCAGATTCAATAGCAGGAGTAGGTGTCGCAAGTTTACTCATAACAGAAGGAGAATCAAGTGCAGAGCTAGATGGCAGTTCCTTAACTTCCCTCGTAGTTGAGGGTAAGATCTTGGTTTTTGAGTCCTTCAATTTCTTCATAGTGATCAACAGATATAAATCCCAAGTGACTTAAAGAACAGAGCTATGCTCCTCGGCAACGGCGCCAGATTATAGTCGTGATAATCCATAAGTGTAGGGGATCGCAACAGTTTTCGAGGGTAAAGTATTCAACCCAAATTTGTTGATACGACACAAGGGGTGCCAAAGAATACTCTTAAGTATTAGCAGCTGAGTTGTCAATTCAACCACACTTGGAAACTTAGTATCTGCAGCAAGATAGTTTAGTAGCAAAGAAATATGATAGTGGCGGTAGCAGCAATAAAAGTAATGATAATGTTTTTGTAGTTTTTATGATAGTAGCAATGGAAAAGTAAATAAGCGACAAGCAATATAGGTAAAACTCGTAGGCATTGGATCCGTGATGGGAAATTATGTCGGATGCAATTCATCATGTAGAAGTTATAACCTAGGGTGACACAGAACTAGCTCCAGTTCATCAATGCAATGTAGGCATGTATTCCGAATATAGTCATACGTGCTTATGGAAAAGAACTTTCATCACATCTTTTGTCCTACCCTCCCATGGCAGCGGGGTCCTATTGGAAACTAAGGGATATTAAGGCCTCCTTTTAATAGAGTACCGGACCAAAGCATTAACACATAGTGAATACATGAACTCCTCAAACTATGGTCATCACTGAGAGTGGTCCCGATTATTATCACTTCGGGGTTGCCGGATCATAACACATAGTAGGTGACTATAGACTTGCAAGATAGGATCAAGAACACACATATATTCCTGAAAACATAATAGGTTCATATCTGAAATCATGGCACTCGGGCCCTAGTGACAAGCATTAAGCATAGCAAAGTCATAGCAACATCAATCTTAGAACATAGTGGATACTAGGAATCAAACCATAACAAAACAAACTCGATTACATGATAGATCCCATCCAACCCATAACCGTCCAGTAAGCCTACAATCGAATTACTCACACACGGCGGTGAGCATCATGGAATTGGTGATGGAGGAAGGTTGATGATGACGATGGCGATGATCTCCACTCTCCTGAGCCCCGAACGAACTCCAGATTAGCCCTCCCGAGAGAGATTAGGGATTGGCAGCGGCTTCGTCTCGTGAAACGCGATAATTCCTTCTCCCTGATTGTTTCCCTCCCTGAAACGGAATATATAGGATCTGGGGGTACGCCGATGGAGCACCAGGGGGCCCACGAGGCAGGGGGGCGCGCCCCCCACCCTCGTGGACAGGCCCTGGGCCCCCTGGTGTGGATCTTCTTGCATGTATTTTTTATATTTTCCGAAATAATTCTCTGTTGAGTTTCAGGCGATTCCGAGAACTTTTTATTCTGCACAAAAACAACACCATGGCAGTTCTGCTGAAAATAGCGTCAGTCTATGTTAGTTCCACTCAAATCATGCAAGTTAGAGTCCAAAACAAGGGCAAAAGGGTTTGGAAAAGTAGATACGTTGGAGACATATCAAGTTGTCAAGCCTGGTCTGAACAAGAAGGCTCCTGCCAAGAGAGCTCCAATGTCAAAGGACAGAGCTTCCACCCAAGAAACCACGGTGTTTACTCTTGAAACAAGAGATGACGAGCTTGCTGGAACAAATAAGAGATCTAGGAAGACCACTGCCAGAGTGATTGGAAAGCCATCTATGAGAGATGATGCTGATGCTACTACTGATGATGATGCCGATGAGCCTGTTGCACATGCTGCAAAGACTCGGAAGCTGATGGGGGATGCCATCAAATCCAGGGCTGCTCCATCCAAGCCCAAAGCTTCCCCCAAGGCTTCAGCACCCAAGAGATCCACTAGAGACATTCCTACAGCTGAGAAGAACAAGGCCTAGTGCCAGAAATTCTAGAAGAAGCACAAGATCGAGAAAAGGAATCTTTAGATGATGATGATTCTATGCTGGTTAGAAATCTCAAGCCAAAAATTAAAGATCACAATGATGCTCACCTTGTTGAAGAAAACATGAAACTAAGAAAGGATGCAGGTCTGAGATGTTAGAGGCAGACTGGTCCATATGATACAAGAAGGACTACTATGGACTACAGATTTCACACCAAGGAAGAACAAGCTTTCTGTGAGACAGTCTTGTTGGACAAGAAGCCCATTGTTTGTGATATGAAGTGGGTTGACTGGAAATACATTGACGACAATGATGATTACTTTCCAGGTGTGCATGAAAGTTTTAGGCAGAATGAGGTTGATAACTTTGTTGGAAAGAAATTGACTAGATGGAATGATGAGATTATCATGCAATTTTACTCCACTGCTCATTTCTATCCGGATGGAAGGATTGTATGGATGACTAAAGGAACAAGATATCAATCAACAATCCATGAATGGGCAAGTTGGATCAATGCCCCAAGGAAGATGAAAATGAGAAAGATGTGTATGCCAAGCCCATGAAGGATCATGATTCTCTGGCAAACATGTATAAGCCAATTCCTGACAAAGACTTGAAGACACACAAGCTTGGTTCTTTATATCATCTGATGTCTGGACTGACCATTATCAACACCATATTGAGGCACACTTTGTTTCCCAAGTCAGGAGATCATAGGATGATCCAAGATCACTCCATAAATTTCCTCCAAAATTTGTAATGTTCCAGAGAAGTTCAAGGTCAAGAGCCTGTTTGTAGAGACAATGAAGAGAACAACAGCAGACCAGAAGAGGTCTTGTGGATATGCCCCTCACATTCAGATGCTGATCAACTCTAGGCTAGAGAAATGGACATATCTACTTGACAAGAGGCATCTACCTCTTAGGCTATATTTTGATGACAATGAAGTTGTCATGGATGCATCTCATCCTACATCAATTGAAGGCCAGGAGAAGATCGAGAAAGCAAAAGCACCAAAGTTAGCAAGTTCTTCTAGAATCCCCAAGACCAAGAAAGATCAACTTAGCCATCTTCTTGAGGCCACTCTGAGGATTGTGAAGAGTGTGGCCAACTTGAATCGGAATCAAGAGAGTCTTGAGAGGATAGTGTAAGCTAAATTCTATGATCTTGATGTGACGATCACTAAGATACAAACTGATGTGGAGAAGCTCAAGGAAGATGCAGAGGAAAAAGATACCAGTGATGCTTACTAGAGAGTCCCAAGAGGACCAAGATCTTCAGTTGTGCCAGTTGTCGAGCCCAGGCCTACACTTTCAGCACGTGCATCCACTGCCATAGTTGTTCCTCCAGTATCAACTCCTCTAGTTCCCCATACTTTGTCGGAAGTGTTTGTAGATGCTCTTATCTCCACAAAGTCTACATACACTGGAGCCACCAGCCAGAAGACTTCTTCAGCAGCTCCTGGAGATCGTGCCTAGAGTGTCGTATAACACTATGCATTTTCAAGCTTTTTGGTAACTTGTTGCCAAAGGGGGAGAAAGTTTATATATCATTAGGCTTTGAGCGAGAAAGAGAGAGAGAGAGAGAGTTTCGCTGCTCTTTGTTGGTTTTTTCTTGCTACTTCGTTTGTTTGTGTTTCATTATTGCTACAATTTTCTTATGCGTGTGCGAGATACTTTATGTTCATGTGCTTGATCATATCATACTATGCTTAATGTGTGACTATTTGACAGTGTATGATAATTCACTTGGTTATTTTGGTGATGAGTGCTTGTTGCTTAAATCTTATCATTTTGAGCGCTCCACCAAGATGTATGCGACATGGAAGAGTAACCCATGATCCTAATCGATTGTGCATTTGCATTCAAAAGAAAATCATAAATAATGCACAAATTTAGGGGGAGCTCGTGCTTATCACATACTTCTCAAAGCGATGATATATTTCACTCTTATTATCATTTGTTGAAGCTTTGATCTATATGTTGTCATCAATTACCAAAAAGGGGGAGATTGAAAGTGCAACTAATCCTCAGGTGATTTTGGTAATTAATAACAACATATAGCTCATTGAACCAATATCCTTTCAAGATAAATATTTCAGGAAGTTCAATGACCTGCATGGCATGGATTCGTGATGTGGAACCCTCAAAATGCTAAGGACAAAGATTGGCAAAAGCTCAAGACTCTACATTTCCATTTTCGTGATCCAAGATCACATTGAGTCCATAGGAAAAGCCAATACTATTAAAAGGGGATGAGGTGTTGCTTAATGGCTTACTTGCTCAAAATGCTTAGTGATATGCTCCAAAAACCCTCAACCACTTTCTCATTTCCACATATGTCCTAAACCTAAAATTCAAACTCTGCCCCACCGATTTGATCTATCTGGGGCCACCGTGTTCATTTGACATAGCCACTGCAGGAAATCCTAATCCGTTCGGTCTCACCCATAGGGATCTCGGTCTCATTGAGATGGGATTGAAAACTCTCTGTTTTCCTTCATAGCATTTTGGTCTAACCTAGATGATCGGTCGCACCGAGTTGGCAATGCATAATCACTGCTTCCCTTTCGTAATGTTTCAGTCTCACCGAAATGAGCGATCATCCCACCAATTTTGCCTAACCAAGTCTTTGTTTGCTTATTATTGAAATCGGTCTCACCGAGTTCATGTGATCGGTCTCACTGTCGGTGTCAAAACCGGTAGATCTCGAGTAGGGGGTCCCGTACTATGCGTTTGAGGATCGATAGTAACAGGAGACAGGGGACACGATGTTTACCCAGGTTCAGGCCCTCTCAATCGAGGTAAAACCCTACTTCCTGCTTGATTGATCTTGATGAATATGATTACAAGAGTTGATCTACCTCGAGATCGTAATGGCTAAACCCTAGAAGTCTAGCCTATGAGATTGCTATGATATCTTTCTCTACGGACAAAACCCTCCGGTTTATATATGCACCAGAGGAACCTAGGGTTGTACAGGATCACCTTGCAGAGGAAGGAAAGTATTACACCCAGACTCTAAACTTGCTATTTTACACACGGGGAGTCCTATTCGGATACGGGAGATAGTCTTCATCGATAATCTTCACGGCCCACCTATCCGGCCCATAGTAAACGATCCGGCCACCTGAGGACCCCTTAATCCAGGACTCCCTCAGTAGCCCCTGAACCAGTC
The DNA here is from genome assembly GCA_902687465.1 of Secale cereale. NCBI lineage: Eukaryota > Viridiplantae > Streptophyta > Magnoliopsida > Poales > Poaceae > Secale > Secale cereale. The sequence continues at coordinate 230,034,963 of LR738713.1, read as the reverse complement.
TTCGATGACGACAAGTTTGGCTAACGCATTGTCTTCGGCATTGCAAGGCGGGTTCCTCCTCCCGAACATATTGAAGAAATATTCCCTACAAAAGGTATTGTGTCCGACTCTGCATGGTTAGTACAACCCTTAGCTTCGAAGGCAAGGTATCAAAAAACGGATACTGTGTCTTTACTGACAACCATTCAACCAAGCGTCACGTTTGTGCCTTTAACACATATCGAACTGTTTGCTTGGTCCTAGTTTCGTGTTTCAAGGTATAGCATCATTGGCACGTCTTATCACAACAGAGATCGTGCCCGCTTATTACGGTATCCTTATCAATGTGATGTGATCATCTTAACCGCGCCTTACACACGACCTCGTTGGCAACCGACGAGGTTTAAGGCTGGTGTGGGGGGCGTTTAGCATTAACCACTTATAAAAGGATCCAAAGTTTTACCCTTTATCCCCATGCTCTCCTCAAGCCCTAGCATTCCAATCTCCTCAGCCTCCAGCATCCACATCTCTTGCGCCCTCAATCCTCAACTCCTCCACCACCGCCGCCGTATCCAGCAATGGCTGGTTCCAGCTCCAAGGGCAAGTGGCAGGCATCTTCGATCACGGATAAGACCGTGAAGAGCCTCCGGAGCACGAGCTATCTAGCCGATGATGTGGCGCATTGGTTCTCCGAAAAGGACCAAGTGATCCCCATCCCTAAGGCCGGTGAGAGGGTTGTATTCCTCTCGCACTTCATTCGGGGCCTGGGATTTCCCCTTCACCCCTTTGTATGGGGCCTTCTATTCTTCTACGCGTTAGATTTCCATGATCTAGCCCCAAATTCAATCCTTCACATATCCGCTTTTATAGTGGTGTGTGAAGCATTCCTACGAATCCCCCCACATTTCGGCCTCTGGCTGAAAACCTTCAATCTGAAGCCGAAGGTGGTCGACGGGCAGCATGCTGAGTGCGGAGGTGCTATGATAAGCAAACTCCCCAATGCTACCTGCACAAAGGGGGCGTTCGTGGAGATGAACAAGATTTGACAGCAGGAGTGGTTTTATATCACAGAGCCCCGCGACACCAAGTGGGCGGCCGCTCGTGCATTCAGATCTGGACCACCGGGGAGGCTAACCTCCTGGACCGATAAGGGTACGAATTGGGGATCCCAGATGGAGGTGCTAGTCCTCCAAAAACGCATCTCCGATATGATCTCCAAGGGCACCCAGCTCACTAATGTGGTCCAGGTAATGCTTGCCCGTCTTGTCCTCCCTTGCCAACACCGGGGCTCCTATCTATGAGAGTTTAATCTGGAGGGGCCCCGGCCCTTGAAGCGCCTCTTCACCTCTACGCATGAAGACATCTGGAAGCACCTCTTCATGGACCGGAAGGGGTGGCCGGTGGAGACTGAAGACAAGGGCTTTAGCACTGAGCTCACTTCATCTAAGGTATTTGAGATTTCTGTCGAACATATATCCCTTCCCTATTTTAATTATAACATGTGCTGGAGTTTTTGCGTTCAATCCAGGTGTGGACGAAAAAGGTAAAGCATATCAAGTGTCCGACTCCCCTACCAGAAGACCCAGTGATGCCTCAGGTGATGGCGATGTAGATTCCGGCGCCGTACAGGGCTCCAGAGAAGAAGGCCAAGACGAAGGGCAAGGAGGTCAAGAGCGACCCCCGCCCCACTAGCCCTACAAACATAAGGTTCGAGGAAACAGGCTCCCAACTTTCTCCCGAAGAAGAAGAGGAGGAGGGAGAAGAGAAGACTCCCCAGTCCTAGCCAAGGGGAGGAAAAGAGCGGCCCCTACTGATGTAGGCACGGCCGCGCCTAGGAAGAAGCTAACTCTTCCTGTTAGTTCGGACTCATCGTCCGAACAAAGTTATCGAGTTCAGCTCAGGCTGGCAATGGGGATTACCCAAGCGGGTATTGGACTCCCATCCCCGTCCCCGCGAGAGTCACCCCATGCCCGTCCCCGTCCCCATACCCGCCCATGGGGAACAAATGTTTCCCATCCCCATCCTCGTCAGGTTTTTCATCCCCATGGGGAAACCCATACATGCAATCAACAGTCGCCTCCAGTAGCGTTTAAGTAGGAAAAAACAATGTTTCAACACAATAAAAAATATGTTGTGCCTAGGTTAGCGATTTCCTTGGGCTTTTTGGGCCCAGGGGTGGGATTAGTGGGAATTTAGGTGGATATGATCAGGAATTACCTAGGTCTACCAATTTTAGGGCCCAAAAGTAAGGCACTAACGGGTAAGGTGGGTAACGGGTATGGGTAATGCTATCCCATCCCCATCCCCATCTTATGTGATGGGTAATATATTTGACCTACCAGCTTCCCCGTGGGCAAAAAACCCGGCACATCCCCATCCCCTAATAGAGTAATTACCCATGGGGACGCGGGTAATGGTTAACCATTACCAGCTTGAGGTTCAGCCGAGGATTAAGCCCCTGGCCGAATCGTAAGTATTCAGCACTGCCCATGTTCGGAAGATTTTCTTTCTTTTGGAATCTGATATGTATTTTACCTTTATATAGTCCTCAACACGACATCCCCGTGGCGTCACTATCCTCGGGGAACTCCATTCCGCCTGGAGAGATGGAGAGCGGTAGGCCTCCGCGGGGCTCGTCTGTAACGCCCTAGATGTAACAATTCCCAATATGGCAATATAATCATCGTTGACTTAATCAATTCCATTCTGGGCTTCATCATTTTGGGTCTTTTGTGTTTTACTTTGAGCATGTGTTGCATATCACCATGTCATTTCCATCATGTGCATTGCATTGGCATAGTCTCACTTGTATTCGTAAGTAGTTGCATCGTCTCCGTCCTCTCTGTTGTCCGTTTTGGATTCCGACTCTCTCACACGGCACCCGTCGCACTCTCTCAAGCCTTGTTTCGTGAGCGGGAGATAAACATACTCGGAATGGGACGAGAGTTGTCGAGTGGTCTGGGTATATCATCGGTAGACCGCCTGTCAAATTTCGTTCCATTTGGAGGTCATTTCATTCCCCAACGGTTAACCGCATTAACCGCCGAAAGCCTTTTCTCTTTTAGCCCAGCACCTCTCAACAACAGCCCACTAGCCCATCCAAAAACCCCTCATGCTCTTCGCCATTGGATCACGATCATGTGGGCGAAAACCGCACCTCAATAGCCCTCTCCTAGCTCCCTCTACCTATAAAACAGCCTCCCATCCAATTTTTCAGGCAAAACCATATCTTCTCCCTCCTCCCGCCGCCGGACAATAATCTGCCCGTGCCAGACATGTCCGCCACTGCCCCGCAGCCAATCCCGTCCCACCACGTGGCGCTTCTCCGCCATCACGCCTCGCCCGCCGGGGACCATCTCTAGCTCGCCCCCGGGATGCCCAGGCCCGCGCGCCGCCCGCTCGCCCCGCCTCCGGCCTCGCTCGCGCCTCCGCCGGCCGCTGCTTCGCTCCGCCACCGCCCCGCTGCAACAGCCTCACCGCGCCGGCGTGCGCCACCGCCCCGCCGCCTACCGCCGGCCACCGCCGCCGCCTGCGCCCGCAACTTCCGCGTGCCTTGCCCCACCGACGAGCGTCCTTGCCACCGCGCCGCGTCCCACCGCCGCCGGTCACTCGCCGCCGCCGGTCGCCGCCTCCGGCCGCCCTTCGTCACCGGAGTTCGAGCCGGCCGGATCCGGATCTGGATATGGACCACATCCACCAGTCATCCCATCCAAACGACCCATCTGCCCCGGGATCTCCCCGTCCCGGTTCCTCTTCGTCCCGATTTTGCGATGTGAAAATCTACTAAGTCCCTGAATCTCAATATCATGATACCCTCTTTGCCATGCCATATCTCTGTGCTTGTAGCTCCGATTTGCGTGTATGATATAAGGATTTTTTTGTCTCAGAGTGCTCTACATGTTCATATCATTTTCATGCATGTTAGGGTTCATATTGATTTCATAATTTTTGTTGCCAAACTGTTGTTATTGTTACATTTCAACTTAAGTTGTTTGTCATCAGCATGATAGCTTGTTTGTGAGGTCATATCTTTGTGCATGTTGGTCCAAATGGAGTGTATGATATGTCAAAATGTTCATCTTGTGATGCTCTTCATGATGGATGCATTTGCATACATGTTAGATTGCATTATGCCATGATTATCCCTGTTTCAAAAGTGCTTGTTGCTGTTAAGATGCTAAAATTGTTATAACTTGTTGATTTGTCTTTTTCGTGGCATTTTATATGATTTTCTTTTGAGCCACATGTCAACATGTGTTAGGAGCATAATCATGTTATCTTTGAAGTGGTGTAATTGGGTTTTCATGATATGCCCTGTGGTGACTTGAACAAGCTTCTAAACATGCCATGTCATTGTTGCCGTTTTTACACTTAGTGAAGAACTGCTAAGTCCGGAATCTATTATAACATGTTGCCATGTAAACTTGATGCTACAATATTTTCCATGCATGTTTTGGAATAACAGTGAGCATGTATTGATGTCCATGTAATTGTCTATCAATCCATGCCTTTGTTTACATATATGCCCTACTGTAGCTTGTTATCTTCCTCTCAAAATGCTTGAAATCTGAACTGTCAGCATGTTAACAGAATATTCAATTTGGCAAAGCTCTTGTTAATCAACCCTTGCATGAAATGAATTGTTTCTTTGGATGAATTGGAAGTATATTACGTCTTATTCATGCTCATGTAATTTTCATTCTTGTTTATAATCGTTTTGCTTGCTGTTATGTGCCTCCAAAGGCAGCAACATATTGTTCCTGGTTGCATGTCCAGTAATTTTCACTAAGTCTGAAAACCTTTTAACTTATTGAAGCTTGCCATGCTAGTTTAATTGTGTTCGAGTAAGTTTTTGGGTGTGCTCCGAGTGCATTTATGTTGAGAATCATGTCTTCTTCACATCCACGCCTTTTGTCATCATGTTTGGGTGTTGTAACATATTTAAAGCTTGATCCAAAGATTCCATGTTGCTGTTAACATCAGTTTTGCATTGCATCTTGTTTTGATTGGCATTTGCAAACCGTGCATCCGATTCCAACGATCTTTATATCGATCTCGAGCTAAATGTTTCAATCTATCCAGTGGCATGCTTGGTTTCCAAGATCTTTCCCACATCCATCATGTCTTCACATGTCCTTCCTGGCTTCATCTCCTTTCATACCGGTAGCTCCGTAGCATCATACTTGCATCTCTCTTGCATAGCATGTGTTCTTTTCTTGTCAAGTGTGTTTATTTGGATGCTTGTTTATGTTGGGTAGCACCGTCAGACGAGTTCGAGTCCGAGGTCGAGACAGCCGCTGAGTACGATTACGAAGAGCAAGGTCACGATAACACCGAAGACTTACTAGGCAATATGACCATTCCTTGATATCACCTCTATCGATGCTATGCTAGTTGCCTCGCTCTATTGCTTGTCGCGATACCTATCTATTTGCATGTCAGCCCCTACCTTGCCATGAGCCCTCTAACCACCTTCCTAGCAAACTGTTGTTTGGCTAAGTTACGCTTTTGCTCAAGCCCCCTCTTGTAGCGTTGTAGTTGCTGGTGAAGATGAAGTTTGCTCCATGTGGATTGGATATTTGGGAATATCTCAATATCTCTTACTTAGATTAATGCACCTATATACTTGGCAATGGGTGGAAGGCCTTTTGCTCGGTGTTTTGATCCACTCAGGCCGCCTTAGGTTTCGATAAATCAGTGTTATGTTCCTTAATTTTTGCGTTCCTAGCGCGGTTGAGGTTTATGGACCCCCCTTGCCATGCTAGTTTAATTGTGTTCCAGTAAGTTTTTGGGTGTGCTCTGAGTGCATTTATGTTGAGAATCATGTGTACATGACATCCATGCCTTTTGTCATCATGTTTGGGTGTTGTAGCATATTTAAACCTTACTCCAAAGATACCATGTTGCTGTTAACATCAGTTTTCCATTGCATCTTGATTTGCTTGGCATTTGCAAACCGTGCATCCGATTCCAATGATCTTTATATTGATTTCGACCGAAATCTTTCAATCTATCCGGTGGCATGATTGGTTTGCCAAGATCTTGTCCACATCTATCATGTCTTCACATGTCCTTCCCGGCTTCATCACCTTTCATATCGGTAGCTCCGTAGCATCATACTTGCATATCTCTTGCATAGCATGTGTTCTTTTCTTGTCAAGTGTGTTTATTTGGATGCTTGTTTATGTTGGGTAGCACCGGCAGATGAGTTCGAGTCCGAGGTCGAGGCAGCCGCTGAGTACGATTACGAAGAGCAAGGTCCCGATAACACCGAAGACTTACCAGGCAAGATGACCATTCCTTGATATCACCTCTATCGATGCTATGCTAGTTGCCTCGCTCCATTGCTAGTCGCGATACCTATCTATTTGCATGTCAGCCCCTACCTTGCCATGAACCCTCTAACCACCTTCCTAGCAAACCTTTGTTTGGCTAAGTTATGCTTTTGCTCAAGCCCCCTCTTATAGCGTTGTAGTTGCAGGTGAAGATGAAGTTTGCTCCATGTGGATTGGATATTTGGGAATATCACAATATCTCTTACTTAAATTAATGCGACTATGTACATGGCAATGGGTCGAAGGCTTGGCCTTTTGCTCGGTGCTTTGTGATACGTCCAAAACGTATCTATAATTTCTGCTTGCTCCATGCCTCTCTTGGGTGATATTGCTATGATATTTATACACTTCCATACACTTTTGATCATATTTGGACTAACCTATTAACTTAGTGCACCCCAGTGCCAGTTTCTGTTTTCTGCTGTTTTTGTATTTCAGGTTTTCCCATTACGAGAACTGCCAGAAAAATCCCGGAAAAATTATATAAAAAATCAGCGTTCCAGAAGCTTCCCAGCAGCCAAAGTACAGCCGGAGGGGGCCACCAGGGCTCCAGGCACCCTGGTGGCGCGGTCCCCCCTGGCCGCGCCGGGGGGGCTCCTAGGCCCCCCGAGCCTCCGCTGATGCCCCCCTTTGCCATATATTTATATCGTGTCCCGAAACCCTCGAGACGGGAACCCTTTTTTCGCGATCTCATCTCTGTTCCGCCGCCGCCGCTGCTTCCAAGATCGGGAGCACCAGGAGAACTCTTCCCGGCACCCTGCCGGAGGGGAGGATCACCACCGGGAGCCTCTCCACCACCATGGACGCCTCCCGGATGAGTTGTGAGTAGTCTCCCTTGGACCATGGGTCCATGACCAGTAGCTATGTGATGTTCTCCTCCCGTTCTAGTGCTTCACTAATTAGTCCTCGTGAGCTGCCCTACATGATCGAGGCACATATGTAATCCTTATGCTGTTGCTATGTTGAGTTTGCTGGGATCCGATGGATTGTGAGATTATGTTCAGATTGTGTTTGAGTAATATATTTGATCTACCTCTTTTATATTTATGTTAGTAAGTAATTCTTGCATGTTCTCCGTTGTTATTTATTGCTTTGGCCAAGTAGTAGGTAGTGACTCCAAGAGGGAACGTTATGCTTGATTGTGGGTTCATGCCCCTCGATGACTAGCTTGAGTGACAGAAACATGAGTCTAGGGGATGTGCTGTTGCCACAAAGGGGAAAACAACGGTGCTTGTGCCCGCGGGTGCAAGGATTGTTTACTTTACGCAAAGTTCTTTTAATGCAGTTGTCTGTTCCTTTGAGTTTACACTATGGGTGGGACTCGCAACTTAATACCAGCGAGATGTTCTGGATAGATATCTCAAGGTGGATGATTAGTAGTAGATGCAGATGGATTTCGGTCTACTTGCCTTGGCGTACCGCCCATGCTTTGAACCTCTACCTTTCTTGTAACATAGTTAGCATTGGTTTGCGCACATAATTCTGTCAATTGCCCAGCTGTAATTCGTTTACCTCACATAGCTGTTTTATCGTCTTTTGGGAGAGAGACATCACTAGTGAACATCATGGGACCCCGGTCCATATTACCATCATTGATCACATCCGCTATTTACTTTCCGCTTTTATTTACTATTTGCAGCAAAACCTATCACTATTATCACTTGCGTTTGATCCTTTGTAAACTACAAGGCCGGAGAGATTGACAACCTCTCTGTACTCGTTGGGAGCAAAGTTATTTGTATCTGTGTGCAGGTCCACGTTGATTGCTAATATCTGGCGCCGTTAGCAGTTGACACCTTCTTGTTAAAACTGGGAGTCTCAGGGAAATTGATCCTTGGTATCTTTGCCAAGGGAAAACTTCCGCTACACTGCATCTCAAACCTTCCACTTGGGGTAACCAACGAGGGGCGAGAAGCCATCAAGCAAAGTTTTCTGGCGTCGTTGCCAGGGACTCCACTCTTCAAGATAGGGGAGTTGCACGCTATCTTTTACCTTTGCTTTTTAGTCTTGTTAGTTACTTTTCAGTTTTGCTTTAGTATCTTTTATCGAAAATCACAAAAATAGTTATCTTGCTTGCTTGCTACTATGGGTTCCACCAAAAACACTAAATGGGAGGAGTACACCCCTTCTTCCATTACGCCAATCACCACTGTCGGGATCTACAAAAGTAATAAACCTTGTGATTATGGTAGTCTCGATGGAGAGTTATGCCCATGGCATGGTCTTCCAGGAAAAGAGTATGAGCCTTAGTTTAAAGTTGCTCCTATGCTTCCCCAGACTTGGGAAGACGTTCAAACTCTTATAATAGAGAGCAATTCTAACAAAGAAGATGACACTACAATTCTGCCCTATAATGATAAAATTGATTTTGATAATTGTAGTATCTCAGAAGTTGTCACCTTTCTACAAAGAATGGCTAAAGATCCCCACACTAGCACGCTTAATCTTGCCTTCACAGAGCATATCACTAATGCTCTTATCAAAGCTAGGGAGGAGAAACTTAGAGTAGAAGCCTCCATACCTAGAAAGCTAGAAGATGGTTGGGATCCTATGATTAAAATTAAATTGGATAACTTCTCTTGCTATGCTTTATGTGATGCTGTAGCTAGTACCTCCATTATGCCCAAAAGACTATATGATATGCTTAAATTGAAACCTTTTGATTCTTGTTCTTTTGGTGTTCGTCTTGTTGATTCCTCCATAAAGGAACCTTTGGGGAGGATCGACGATGTTCTTATCATTGTCAATGACAATTATGTTCCCGTTGATTTTACTATTATGGATATTGAATGTGAACCTTCTTGTCCAATTATTTTGGGACGTCCTTTCCTACGCACCGTTGGTGCTATCATTGACATGAAAGAGGAGAATATAAAATTCCAATTTCCTCTCAAGAAAGGGATGGAACACTTCCCTCGAAAGAAGATTAAGTTACCTTTTGAGTCCGTTATACGGGCTAGCTATTCTTTTACTCTTGATAAAACTTGATCTCTTTGCATTATGCCTAGCTTAAAGGCATAAAAGAAAGCGCTTTTGGGAGGCAGCCCACATGAATAAAAATTTTATTTTGCTTTTTGTTGTGTCTTGATGTTGTTACTACAGTAGCATCATCATTGTATCTTTACTTTTCAATTTTGTGCCAAGTGTAGCCTCTGATTGCAAGAAAGTTCAAAAGTTGTGACGTGCTGTCCAGGAAACAGATTATGTCCTTGGATAGAAAAAATTCGTATAAAATCACCAGATCATCTTTTTGGTCTGAATGTTTTCGACAGCATGCTCTATACAATTGTCTTTCGTGCGTCTGCTTTGAGTTTTTTGATTAGAGTTGCAGAAGTGCCCCGAAAAAATCATTTACTACCTGCTGTTCTGTTTTTCACAGATTCTGTCCTGTTTTGCCTTTCCTTCATTTTGCAAACCTTGAGCTTGCTTTTTCTTTGCAAAAACCTTTTGGCAATCTTGAGAAACAGTAGATCTTCAAGAATATCCTTATTTCCAGCAAGGAACAATTATTTTATTATGGGTACTAACCTCGCTAATCAGATTATGATGAGTTATGTATGAAGGGAGTTTTCAAGTGTGCGAGGGAAGATGATAAAAAGATGCAGGAGTGTCAAACGCTCAAGCTTGGGGATGCCCCCATGCACCCCCAAGAAATATTCAAGGAGACTCAAGCGTCTAAGCTTGGGGATGCCCCCGAGCATCCCCTTCTCCATCAACATTATCAGTTCGTCTTTCGTTCCACTATATTTTTATCACTTCATGTGTTATGTGCTATGCTTGGAGCGTCTTGCTTTTAGTTTTCCTTTTTAGTTTTCTTTAGATTTTCATAACGAGTCGGAACTCAGCTTTCTTTATGTGGGAGAGAAACACGCTCCACTTCTAGCTAGAACATAACATAGAATTTTCATGTATATCCTTGCTGTGTGTGTTCTTTGTCTTTCAATAGCTACTATCATGCTTAGCTTTTAGTTTTCATGCTTATCTTTTTAAAGAGCTTTTGTTTAGTTGGTTGCTTGAACTCTCTTTAGTTATCATGCTTATCTTATTAAGAGAGTTTGCTTCTGTTGCATGGTTGATATGTCTATGATAAAAATGCTACGTGCATAATGGTGCTTAGTAGTTCATGTTTTCTTATGGTTAGTCTCAAATAGCTGGGGGGTTCCCAATGTGTTATTGGAGTACCAACATGATTTGTTTGCCTATGATGTGGTATGGTTTAGTAATATCTTCTTTCAAGAATTTATTTTGATTGACTTGGCGTATGCTCATGCATATTTAAGACTGTAAAGAAAGTCTGTCAAGCCTTGATGATCTTTTGTTTCTGAATAGCGATATAACTACCATGCCTGATTCAATGTTGCTTTGTCGCTCTGCATGATTATGACCGTCATTGCTCTCTTAGTTGGTCGCTCCCAGTCTTTTGCTAACCTCCACCTGTACTAAGCGGACTGCCTGCTTGTGCATCCAAATTCTTTTAAACCAGTTATGCCATATGAGTCCACCATACCTTCCTACATGGTATTTACCTGCCATTCCTAACGGAGACTTGCATGTACCATCTCGAAATTATTCAAAAAGAAAAAAAATGCATTCCTATTTTGTGCCTGTGTTTTAAGTCCATGAGGAAGTAGTAGTTAATTCATGATCTTTTTAAGTTGGACAAGCTTCACCCCGGGATTGCATGTATAATGTGCAAACCCATAATACGAGAGGGAACTGGCATTGAGTGCGCCCGGCTCAAAATTAATATAACAAACAAACCCTCCTTCACGCTTTGTTCATGAGAAATGAGAAAACTTTGGCAGTGATAAACAAAGGAGATTAAGAGGATGTGATCGTCCTCATTCGGGAGCCGTTCCTCGAAACTTGTCCATCTCAAGAAGTAATTGAGTTATCTGCTAGCATTCGTTGACGAAACATGCATGATCTAAGAAAAATAATAATTATTACTTCTGTTTTTAAAACCAAGAGCTCTGGTACATGCTCTGTCTTTGTTTCCGACTACGGGTTTTCAACCTTGCCAACAAAAGCCACGGTTCGAGAGTCTCCACCTTCTTTTAAAGCACCAACTACTGAGAGCATGATTGTCATTCTGAGTGTAATGTGCATTGTCCCAAAGTAGCATTGTCTTTTGCATGATTGTGATATCGTTTATTTTGAATTCATTGTATCTAATCATCACTTAAACCTTGGAGGTGCCCCTGCATTTATGTTTTGCTTCACTAAAGGGGGCAAGCGAGATATCACTTTATCATATATGCACACCATGCTCATTACAAATCTATTTGATGTTTCAGTACCATATTGTAAAACTTTCAGTTCTTCGTGATTTTCTCATGAGGCAACTTAATTACTACAGATTCATTGTCTCAGTAAGCTGTTGTCATATGAATATGAAAAATCCTTATATGGTTAATAGCATGTCACCACAGAAATTATTCTTGTTATCATTTACCTACTCGAGGACGAGCAGGAATTAAGCTTGGGGATGTTGATACGTCCAAAACGTATCTATAATTTTTGCTTGCTCCATGCCTCTCTTGGGTGATATTGCTATGATATTTATACACTTCCATACACTATTGATCATATTTGGACTAACCTATTAACTTAGTGCACCCCAGTGCCAGTTTCTGTTTTCTGCTGTTTTTGTATTTCAGGTTTTCCCATTACGAGAACTGCCAGAAAAATCCCAGAAAAATTATATAAAAAATCAGCGTTCCAGAAGCTTCCCAGCAGCCAAAGTACAGCCGGAGGGGGGCCACCAGGGCTCCAGGCGCCCTGGTGGCGCGGCCCCCCCTGGCCGCGCCGGGGGGCGCCTGGGCCCCCCGAGCCTCCGCTGATGCTCCCCTTTGGCATATATTTATATCGTGTCCCGAAACCCTCGAGACGGGAACCCTTTTTTCGCGATCTCATCTCTGTTCCGCCGCCGCCGCCGCTTCCAAGATCGGGAGCACCAGGAGAACTCTTCCCGGCACCCTGCCGGAGGGGAGGATCACCATCGGGAGCCTCTCCACCACCATGGACGCCTCCCGGATGAGTTGTGAGTAGTCTCCCTTGGACCATGGGTCCATGACCAGTAGCTATGTGATGTTCTCCTCCCGTTCTTGTGCTTCACTAATTAGTCCTCGTGAGCTGCCCTACATGATCGAGGCACATATGTAATCCTTATGCTGTTGCTATGTTGAGTTTGCTGGGATCCGATGGATTGTGAGATTATGTTCAGATTGTGTTTGAGTAATATATTTGATCTACCTCTTTTATATTTATGTTCGTAAGTAATTCTTGCATGTTCTCCGTTGTTATTTATTGCTTTGGCCAAGTAGTAGGTAGTGACTCCAAGAGGGAACGTTATGCTTGATTGTGGGTTCATGCCCCTCGATGACTAGCTTGAGTGACAGAAACATGAGTCTAGGGGATGTGTTGTTGCCACAAGGGGGAAAACAACGGTGCTTGTGCCCGCGGGTGCAAGGATTGTTTACTTTATGCAAAGTTCTCTTAATGCAGTTGTTTGTTGCTTTGAGTTTACACTATGGGTGGGACTCGCAACTTAATACCAGCGAGATGTTCTGGATAGATATCTCAAGGTGGATGATTAGTAGTAGATGCAGATGGATTTCGGTCTACTTGCCTTGGCGTACCGCCCATGCTTTGAACCTCTACCTTTCTTGTAACATAGTTAGCATTGGTTTGCGCACATAATTCTGTCAATTGCCCAGCTGTAATTCGTTTACCTCACATAGCTGTTTTATCGTCTTTTGGGAGAGAGACATCACTAGTGAACATCGTGGGACCCCGGTCCATATTACCATCATTGATCACATCCGCTATTTACTTTCCGCTTTTATTTACTATTTGCAGCAAAACCTATCACTATTATCACTTGCGTTTGATCCTTTGTAAACTACAAGGCCGGAGAGATTGACAACCTCTCTGTACTCGTTGGGAGCAAAGTTATTTGTATCTGTGTGCAGGTCCATGTTGATTGCTAATATCTGGCGCCGTTGGCAGTTGACACCTTCTTGTTGAAACTAGGAGTCTCAGGGAAATCGATCCTTGGTATCTTTGCCAAGGGAAAACTTTCGCTACACTGCATCTCAAACCTTCCACTTGGGGTAACCAACGAGGGGCGAGAAGCCATCACTTTGTTCCACTCATGCCACCTTAGGTTCCGATAAATCATTGCTATGTTCCTTGATTTTTGCGTTCCTAGCGCGGTTGAAGTTTATGGACCCCCCTTCCTTCTTCGCTTAAAATAAAGCTTTCCCGAGGATATCCAACTTTGGTTTTACCATTTGCCTAATAACTAAAACTTGCCGAGGGAGTTATAAACCCGAGCATTATTAATTCAACCCCCTGGGCCAGTGCTCGTCTTGAGTGTTGGTCCACCTACCTAGCAGTCGGTGGTGCCACCTCGGGGCAACTCGAGTGTCTGGCTATCGTCCACTTTGCATAGATGGATGAGTCTGTAGATGGAGAGCGTGTGGCTCTAGACATGGGTCTGACTCGCTGGGAGATCTCCTTGGGATAGTTTTCCTTTCCTCGAAGAACTTCTGCACTGGGATTCCGAGGAAGCTCGGGCCTTCCCTAAGTTAAGAGGTTTTACCTCTGCTGATCGTGAGAGCTTGTTATGGGCTAAGTTGGGACACCCCTACAAGGTTATGAACTTTTGAAAGTCGTGCCCGCGGTTATGTGGTAGATTGAAGTTTGTTAACATCCGGCTGTAGATAACTTGGCACAAAACTCAACATAATACACTACCATGTGCGTAGTCGTGATGGTCTATATTTGAGGGAGTTCGGGAAGAGAATACTGCTGGGTTATGGATGACTCATAGGTAGACAGGATGATCTAGTGATCACGAATTAGTTCACGACCGATGGCTTTCACTTCTCTTCTCGCTCTGAAGTTACATAAGCTAGCCACCTCATCTACGCTTAGCGCTTGCAGCAGCCCACTTATACACTTTCTCCTTACCTAAAGGTTTTGATAGTTTTGATACCCGGGAATGGGATTGCTGAGTCCTCGCGACTCACGGTTTACCACAAACACAGGTGCCGGTACACCCGAGTACGATGCAGGTGATGATCAGGAACTCAAGTGGGAGTTCGATGAGGAGCGTGGGCGTATGTACGTGACGTACCCCAACGATCAGTGGTGGTTCCTACTAGGGCCGATCGGGCATAGTGGGTGGTTATCTTGTTTCCAGTTGGATTTGTCTGTAGTCGGACTATGTTTGTACTTGGATGAAGGTATGACTTATTTATGCATTGTGTGAAGTGGAGATTGTAAGCCAACTATGTATTTTCCCCTTTGTTCTTGTACATGGGATGTGTGAAGATGACCATCCTGTGATCATACCAAAATGCGAATATGCCTCTAAGTCATGCCTCGACACGTAGGAGATATATTCGCATATTGGATGTTACAAGTTGGTAATCAGAGCCTTCCCCGACCTAGGTGCCCCTGCTTGATTGAACCGCTACCGATGTTGAGTCTAGAATTTTAAAAATGTTTTGCATCTTAGGATTATATATATCGGAGAGTAGGACTTCTTTTTCTCCTTATCCCCTTTGTCGCTCTGGTGAGGACTTCTGACGTAGAGTTTTGACTTCCTACCCTCTTTTCCACTAATTTTTTTAGGATCACACGGGCATTGTTGGGATCGTTTCGATATCTTTGTGATGAGAACATTGTTCTTGGTGCCTCCTGTCATTTAGGGGTTGTGGCAGTGTCCCGGGGAGTTGAGCTCCGAGGTGTTGTCGTCACAATTGTATCGTTGCAGTGTTGGAATACCAGAGGTGGCCGAAATCGAAAACACTTCTATGCATGTCTGGTGGTGACATAACCCCGACGTCACCTAGTACTAGGGAGATAGTTTGGGAGTATTGCCATAGCTAGTATAGCGGATGCTTTTCGAAGGTCTCAGGTAAACGGTTTCTGAAGGTGCCTGGTTATATGTTGACGGATGGATACAGCTGAATGTAGGACTTGTTAGTTGTGTGTTATACGGTGCTTCCCCTGTATCCCCAACACCAGTTTGCATAACCTGAAAGTTTCAGGAATTAATAGGTGGGAATTCAAGTAGCTCTTAGGTAATGTTCCAACGGATGCACGATATGAGGTTGGGGTTCAACGTCTAGTGGTTCGTTTGTCACGGTCGATTTTACACTAGGGGTTGCATCTTAATGAATCCTTGGCTATGCTGATTCAGGGATGCAATGTCCTTTGTAACGTCGTGCCCGGGGGGCCTCATCATGAAAATTTTGGACGAAACCTCTATCATGTATTGGTTTCAGCTGTTACCTTGTTGGTTTATTCTTCAATCTCATTCACATGGCTTCTCAACAAGTTGATGTGTCATTTGAGCTTATGGAATTCATTCGTTCTTGTCTCTGTTCGGATGATATTATGAAGATTTATGTTGCAACATGTCTAGCCTTTGATTCAGCTTATCTATCTTGCAATTGGGCTTCTAACGGTTGTCGTCATCTCCATGATGGCACCTAAAAGAGTTCCTAACCAGAACCTGGAGGTTGATGATGAACCACCACCATCCCCTCCTCCTCCGCCTGAGGCATGGCGGGCTGTGATGCAAGCCACCATCGCCAACACTCAGATGATGCTTCAGATGATGCAAGCTTTCCAAGCAAGTCAGAACAACCAGAACAACCAAGGGAATCAAGGCCAAGCTAATTTCAACAATCAGCCCCACTTTGCTATTCTGAACAAATTCCTTGCAAATCAGCCCAAGTCCTTCAGCTACTATGTTGATCCGCTCGATGCCGAGGATTGGCTCACAGACATCAAGAAGCATTTTGAGTGCAGTATTGTCAGACCCGAGGATTATGTCAAGTTTGCTGCATTCCAACTCAAAGACCAAGCTTTAGATTGGTGGCAACAGTACAAAGACTCTAGGGAGGGTCAAGTGGTCAGTTGGACCGACTTTTGTTGTGATTTTCGTGCGCACCACACCCCTACCAGTGTCATTGAAGGCATGCGTGAGCAGTTCTGCAACCTCAAGCAAGGCAACATGTCTGTCTAATAGTACAATGTCAAGTTCCAGAATCTGGCCCGTTATGCAAAGCAAGATATTCCCGATGCCAAGAGCAAGATCTACCAATTCCGAGGTGGTCTGAAAGATGAACTCCGGCTTGCTCTCACTCTCTTCGACCCTCCCGAATTTGATCAATTCTACAACATGGCTCTCAAACAAGAAGCTACCTAGCTCAAGTGTGAGGCTTCAAAGAAAAGAATCAAAGATGCAGTCAGCTCCTCTTACTCCTCACAAGTGGTTGTTAAACAACATAAGTTCTGGCTACCACCACCTCCAGTGTTCCGTCCTCCAAGTCAGAACAAGCACTCAGGTGGTCGCGGATCTTCCCACCCACCCAACCCAAGCCACCAGAACAAGTCTCAGTATCAAGCGCCAAGGCCAAGCGGTCCTTATCATCGGCCACTCTCTGAGGTTATGTGCAACAAGTGGTCTTAGAAAGGTCAATATGCTAAAATGTGTATCAACCAGAGGGGCCTTCCGCCCCTCCTCCTATCAAGCCGTCAAGCAATGCTATTGTCAAGCACAATCCCAAGTATGCAAGAGTGAACCTGATGAACTCAGCTCAAGCAGAAGATTCCTCTCAAGTGATCATGGGTACACTTCCAGTTAACTCAGTTCCTGCAAAAGTTTTATTTGATTCGGGTGCACCCTGTCTTTCATTTCTTCGCCATTCATCGAGAAGCATGATTTCTGTCGCATAAATATACCAAGGCCTCTATCAATAGTCTCTCCGGGGTAGATTATGACCTCCAAATTGATGGTTCCGGATGTCTCCATCAAGATGGGCAATTATTCATTTCTAGCTTCCCTAGCTGTTCTCGGCAATTCGGACATCAACCTCATTATCGATTGTGCTAACAAAGAGGTGAATCTAACAAAGAGGTGAATCTAACTCATCCTTCCGAAGACGTGATTATCTTTGCAGCTCGAGATAACACAATCAAGCTATTCTCTCTCAACGACAAGGGCGAGATTAATGCCATAACCCAGATTCCGGTGGTTTGTTAATATGAAGGCGTATTTCCTGAAGAATTGCCAGGGATGCCTCCCAACCATCCAGTTGAATTCGTCATTGAACTTGAACCTAGTACGGAGCCAGCATGTCGGCGTCCGTACAAACTTTCTCCTAAAGAGTTGAAGGAATTGAAGAAGCAACTCGACGAGCAAGAACACTTGGGTTTGATCAGACCGAGTTCTTCTCCTTGGGGTTGTGGAGTTCTGTTTGTCAAGAAGAAGGATGGCACAGAACGACTATGCGTCGATTACCGTCCCTTGAACAAGAAGACAATCAAGAACACGTACCCTCTCCCCAACATCAATGAACTTTTCGAGCAGCTCAAGGGATCCAAGGTTTTCTTGAAGCTTGATCTCCGAATGGGCTACCACCAAATTCATATCCGTGAGCAAGATATTCCCAAGACCGCATTCAGGACAAGTTTAGGCTCCTATGAGTACATAGTCATGTCCTTCGGGCTTGCAAATGCACCTCCCACCTTCTCTCGGATGATGCACTTAGTATTCAACCCCTACACCAATGAGTTGGTTCTCGTCTACCACGACGATATTTTGGTATTCTCCAAGACTAAACAAAGACCACGCCAAGCACCTTCGTTTGGTTCTCGATAGGCTCAGAGAGCACCGCTTTTTTGTGAAATTATCAAAGTGTGAATATTTGCTTGATGAAGTTCTCTATGTGGGTCACATTATCTCTGCCAAGGGCATTTCAGTTAACCCCGAGAAGGTTGAAGCTATTGTTAAGTGGGAACCTCCTCAAAACGTCAAACAACTCCGAAGCATCCTCGAGCTTGCAAGCTATTGTAGAAGATTCGTCAAGAACTTCTCCAAGATTGCTAAGCCTCTATCCAACCTGTTGCAAAAGAATGTCAAGTATTCTTGGACTCCTGAGTGTGATGTGGCATTCAATACACTCAAAGAGAAGCTTGTCTTCGCTCCAGTCTTAAATCCTTCGGATGAATCCAAACCATACCAAGTGTTTTGCGATGCCTCTTTGCAAGGTCTGGGTGGTGTCCTTACGCAAGAGAAGAAGATTGTGCCATACACTTCTCGGCAGCTCAAGCCAAATGAGAAGAACTACACCACTCATGATCTTGAGTTGGCAGCAGTTGTCCACGCCTTGATAACGTGGAGACACCTCTTGCTGGGCAGACAGGTTGACATCTTCACCAATCACAAGAGCTTGAAGTATATCTTCACACAACCACACCTCAACCTCCGTTAGACTTGTCAGGGATATTACTATCAGGTATAAAGCGGCTATGAGGGTCCGGTTTATGTTATTAAGATTATATTATCGGAAGCCTAGTGGAGTATGTAATAGAAGGTTATAGCCCGCGGGGGCTCAGGACCCATGTATAAGGCCCACAGTTTGTAAACCGTCATACTGTGTAACTTGGGACGTAAGATAGAAAGAGTAGAGACCGAGGCGGACACTTTTATGAGCCGGCCTCGGGACTCTATAAACCGGACCGGGCGTCGCCTCCTATATATAGGGACGACTCGGCGATGGTTCAGGACAGAAAACAATAGCTCGAGACACAGGCAAAGCGGATTCGCTCCCTGGTCATGAAAGCTCAAGCAATACCACACCAAACTAGACGTAGGCTTTTACCTTCCTCGAAGGGGCCGAACTAGTATAAAAATCCCTGTGTCCTTTGTCCGCTTTAATCCCTTCAAGCTAACCCGAGCGATGGCCTCACGACTAAGTCCTTTTACCAGGACATCTGCCGTGCTAAATCCACGACTGTTGGCGCCCACCGTGGGGCTATCGCACGATGGTTTCGAGTTCTTGAAGGGCAGCTTTGAAGGACCCAAGGGTTATGCAGTGGGCCGTATGACTAAGAGTCGTCGCGGCCGGATCTACATCGACGATGCAGGCTGGGGCCCCGAGGCCGATTCAATCGAATACGGGTATCGGGTCCCCTTCGGCGGCATCGACGTCTTCATCGGCAAGCTCGGCGAACCGGGCCCTGAGCCGAACAGCTTCCCCAACATCGTCGAGTCGGCTCAGCGTGCGGGTCCAGCCCGGATTCAGCCCGCCGTGAAGCACGTCTTCGTCGGAGCAGTGCATGGAATACAAGCCGAGGACGGATCGGATTCTGGTGGCGAGACAGTTGTTTATTCCGGCGACGAGTCTTAGTCTGGAGAGACCGAATCTTTGTATCTGTTGGAGGACGGCCGGTCTGAGGGTTGTTCCGATGGCGACAGTATTCCAAACTCCCTCGATCCGCCAAACAGGGTTGCTGTCTTCATGGCCTGATCACAATCCATGCAGCAGCCCTCAACGACAGAGGCGTTAAACTCAGAGGCAGCGGGAGCTAGGGCTGGAGACCTTCCCCCGTCGCCCTCTGATGTCCTATCCACCTTAGTCGACACGTTGACAACACTCGCAATAGCAGAAGTAGCCCAGGCCGACAAGGAGCAGCATGATGCAGCGATCGCTTAGGTGAAGAGCCGGATTGAGCAAGCTAAGTTGGATCTGGCTGCGGAGAAAGCTAGGATGGCTACAAGACAGGCAGAGCTGGATTCTCAAGCTTTCCAGCTATGGTTAGATCAGAACGCCTCACAGGAGGTAATGTGGAGAAGACAACGATCTCGTTTGCCGCCGGTTTATGAGGCAAGGAATCTCTTTAGCACGCCAGGCACAGGAACCAGTAACCATCCAGAGGTAAACCGGGGAGGAGCGTCGGGGACGGGCGCGTTGGTTCAGCCACCAGCCGCAGAACCGAATCGTAAAGTAGTGCCGACACAACACGTGTCCGCCCCTCCCGGTCATTATTCTAACCCGTTGGACAACATCGTTGCCGCCGCTTCACGGCTGGCTGCCCTTTCCATTGAGGGGACATCCCCCATAGCAGTGGAGGTACGGCAGGACAAGGAGTTGCTGGACACGGTGCTAACTCAGCAGCAAGCTTATTCCTATAGCCGGGAGAGGATTCACTCAACCCCCCGCCCGAGCCGGACTTATACGAGGCACCTGGATGAACCGGCCGTATCTAGCAGCGCACGGAGACGGCATCGGGAGAGGCAGGATAATCCGGCAGGAGTAGGAGCACATGCATAAGAGGTGGCGGATCAGGTGACGCCGGTTCACCCCACCACCACATTCGAAACAGGAATCATTCCCAGTTCATTGGGAGTGCAGTGTCTCATCCCCGCTTTATGGAATGTGAAACTACCCAAAGACTTCAAAGGTCCACGCAAGGTACCCAACTACACGGCGGATCTGGCTCCGGAGGAGTGGGTTGAAAGTTATGAGATGACTATGGATATGCTTGACGTGGACGAAGCTGCATGCGCCAAATACTTCACAATGATGCTTGAGGGCACGGCCCGGACATGGCTAAAGGGTTTGCCGCCTAACTCCGTTGGATCATGGGGTGAATTGCGTCACCGGTTTATCAATAATTTCAAAGACACGTGCAAGCAGCCTATGTCTGTTGTTGACTTAGCTGCATGTGTTCAAGGAGAGCAAGAGTCCACAAGTAGTTGGGTGCGGCGAGTGTCCGAAATCTTGCACTCCTCCAATAGCATCAATCCAAGTACGGCGATAGTAACCTTGGAAGGCAATTGTCGGTTTGAGCCTTTGAGGCAGGAGCTGGGACGGCTCAAGCGTGATTGCAACGACATGGGAACGCTTATGGGGCGCTTTGGTAAAATATGGAGACTCTGATAACACCAAGTATCCAGATGCAGACGGAGACAAGTCCAGGAAGGCGAGCAAGAACGGTAAACCGGCGCAGGCCAATCTGGCGGCCACAGGGTACAATGGCAAGCGTAAAGCAGAGGGAAGCTCAGACTTTGTGGCCAATACCAACGCTCAGGACAACGGGCAGCGCCGCAAGGTTAAACCGCCCCCACGCAGTGGGAGGCCACCCATTAATCTAGAGCGCCAGTAGAACATGCCTTGCCCAAGGCACGGTACAGTGGAAAACCCGGCTACGCATCTCTGGAAAGACTGTTTCATTATGCAGAAGCTTATAAAACAGACCAAATATGATCATGGGCCCCCCGGCGGATCAGGTCCCGGTTTTAAAGGTCCGGGTTATCAAGGTGGTGGATCCGGTTCAGGATACCACGGTGGCAATGGTAACCCTAATGGCAACAATCAGCATCAACATAACCAGCAGCATGGTCAGGGTGGATACAACAACCAAGGGAATCAACAGCATCAGCAGCAGCAGCAATCCGGATACCAGAATAATCCGAAGGAGCTAAGCAGTGGACAGTACCACGTCTTGACCACAAGTGTATGCAAACGGGATCAGAAGGTTCTGAAGAGAGCAGTACACTTTGTTGAACCGGCGATACCACATTTTTTGCATTGGTCTAAGCAACCCGTTGTATGGAGCAGAGAAGATCACCCACCTCGGGTTGATAATCCGGGTCAGTTGGCTCTAGTGGTGGCACCACAGGTGGGTGGTTATAAGTTCACCAAAGTGCTTATGGATGGGGGCAGCAACATCAACATCCTGTATTATGAGACTTTTCGATGGATGGGGTTGACAGATAAGAAGCTCCGACAATCCAACACAGTGTTCCATGGGGTGGTACTCGGTAAATCGGCTTATCCAGTTGGGAAAATTGATCTGGAAGTTACCTTCGGAGATGAGTACGACTCTAGATCGGAGACTATGACTTTTGAGGTTGTAAAGAAAAGGAGTCCATACCATGCTCTGTTTGGGAGGCCGGTTTACGCCAAGTTCATGGCTAGGCCATGTTATGTTTACCTGCAGCTCAAGATGTCAGGTCACAAGGGAACTATCACGATTCACGGGAGCCGCAAGATTGCATTGGAGTGCGAGGAAGGAGATGCGGGGTATGCTGAGGCAGTTTGTGCTACGGAAGAGCTGAAGTTCTGTAAGGACAATGTTGATCCGGCAGATATGTCCCCACTAAAGAAACCAACCACAGAACATGATCCGGCGTTGAAATTCAAATCGGCTGAGGAGACTAAACAGGTGGACTTTGTTCCAGGCGATTCATCCAAGCAGTTCACTATCAACGCTAACCTAGACCCCAAATAAGAAAGCGCGCTCATCGAGTTCATCCGTGAGAACCGGGATATCTTTGCATGGAAGCCTTCTGACATGCCGGGTATACCGAGGTAACTCGCTGAGCACAGTCTTAATATTGATCCGAAGTTTAAACCGGTCAAGCAGTACCTGCGCCGTTTTATTGAGGAAAGACGCAAGGCTATTGGAGAAGAAGTGGCTAGGCTCTTGGCCGCAGGCTTCATAATTGAGGTGTTTCATCCGGAGTGGTTGGCTAATCCGGTGTTAGTACTTAAGAAAAACGGAACTTGGAGAATGTGTGTTAATTACACAGACTTGAACAAGGCTTGCCCAACTGATCCTTTTGCTCTCCCCCGTATTGATCAAATTATCAATGCTACGGCAGGATGTGAGCGGCTAAGTTTTTTGGATGCATATTCAGGTTATCATCAGATCAAGATGGCAGTTAAGGACCAGGAGAAGACAGCTTTTATAACTCCCTTTGGAGCCTTTTGCTATGTATCTATGCCTTTTGGGCTCAAGAGTGCCCAAGCAACCTACCAGCGTTGTGTACAGAACTGCCTACAAGGGCAGATTGGAAGAAATGTCCACGCATACATTGATGACATCGTGGTGAAATCCAGGAAGGAGGAGACACTGATAGAGGATCTAAAAGAAACCTTTGACAACCTCCGAGTCTATAAAATGATGCTTAATCCGGAGAAGTGTATATTCGGTGTTCCGGCAGGCAAGCTCCTGGGGTTCTTAGTGTCGAACAGAGGGATCAAAGCTAATCCGGAGAAGATCAAGGCGATCACATCCCTGGCTAAACCGGTGTGCATCAACGATGTCCAGCGTTTGGCGGGCCACATTGCAGCACTGAGCCAGTTTATCAGCCATTTGGGGGAGAAGGCAATTCCGCTCTACCAGATGATGAGGAAGACGGACCGGTTTGTCTGGAGCGATGCCGCGGATGCTGCGTTCGAGGATTTGAAGAGGCAATTGGCGGAGCCACCAGTCCTTGCTGCCCCAGTTGACAATGAGCCGCTACTGTTATACGTGGCTGCCAATGCCCGTGTGATAAGCGTGGCCATTGTGGTAGAGCGCAAGGAAGCAGGCAAAGAATATCCGGTTCAGCGGCCGGTTTACTACATCAGTGAGGTACTCACTAAATCAACGCAGAGATATCCACATTGGTAGAAACTAGTGTATGGACTGTTCATGGCAAACCGGAAGCTAAAGCACTATTTTCAGGACCACCCAATCACTGTCGTCAGTTCAGCTCCATTAGGGGATATAATGCAGAACAGAGAAGCCACTGGTAGGGTTGTGAAGTGGGCCATTGAGCTTAGCCCGCACGGATTAAAGTATGTGCCCCGTACTACTATAAAGTCCCAAGCACTGGTGCATTTCATTAATGACTGGACAGAGTTGCAAGCACCTAAGGAGAAGCCGGATCATACGTACTGGACTATACACTTTGACGGTTCAAGGCAGTTGGAAGGCTCGGGGGCTGGAGTCGTGTTAACTTCCCCACGAGGTGATAAGTTCTGCTATGTCCTCCGTTTAATGTTCCCTTGCACTAACAATGCTGCTGAGTATGAGGCTCTCCTTCACGGTCTGCGAATGGCCAAGGAGATGAACTTGAGCCGGGTTAAGTGCTTTGGTGATTCAGAACTGGTGGCACAACAAGTATCTGGCAAATGGGACTCCAAGGATCCACTCATGGCAGCATATCGATGAGAGGTGGACGCAGTCGCTGGATACTTCAAGGGATACCAGGTGGATGATATAGACCGGCGGAAAAATGAAGCAACTGACGCATTAAGCCGGCTGGGCTCCCAGCGTAAACCGGTTCCACCTAATACTTTCTTGGATGAATTGCATAGTCCGTCGGTGCAGATACCTTCAGAGGAGGACTTGGCTGTTCCTGATCCGGAAGCACAGTTGGTTGCAGCACTTCATGTCATTCCGGATTGGACACTCCCTTACTTGGTGTACATGAGCCGAGGTGAGTTACCAGAGGACGAAGTCGAGGCCCAACAGATAATCCGGCGGTCTAAATCTATGACTATCATCAATGGAGAACTTCATCACCGCAACATTTCTGGGGTGTTTCAGCGGTGTGTATCATCAGAGGAGGGCTGCGACATTCTTCGAGAAATTCCTGAAGGGGATTGCGGTCATCACGCCGGTTCAAAATCTTTGGTGGCTAAAGCTTTTCGTCATGGGTTCTACTGGTTGACGGCTCATGCCGACGAAGAGGACTTGGTAAGAAAATGTGATGCTTGCCAGAAATTCTCACGGCGCGCTAATATACCGGCACAGGAGCTGAGGATGATCCCAATTACTTGGCCGTTTGCGACATGGGGGCTTGATATGATTGGACTTTTTAAGAGATCCCAAGATAAGAAAACCCACCTGTTGGTAGCAGTGGACAAATTCACAAAGTGGGTGGAAGCAGAGCCAGTCAGTAAGTGTGATGTAGCAACATCGGTTCAGTTCATCAAAAATGTGATTTTCCGGTTTGGCTTTCCACACAGCATTATAACTGATAATGGCACCAACCTATCCAAGTGGGCTATGGAGGAGTTTTGTCAAAGAGAGCATATTCGCCTTGATGTATCATCAGTAGCCCACCCTCAGTCCAATGGCCAAGCTGAAAGAGCCAACCAAGAGATCTTGAGAGGCATCAAGCCTCGGCTTATGGTTCCTTTGCAAAGGACACTGGGTTGTTGGGTGGAGGAATTACCTTCTGTCTTATGGAGCATCAACACTACGCCTAACAGATCCACAGGGTACACACCTTTCTTCATGGTATATGGAGCTGAAGCGGTCCTTCCTAGTGATATCCGTCATGATTCACCACGAGTAGCGGCTTATGTTGAAACGGATAATGAACAAGCAAGACAAGACAGCTTGGACCGGCTAGACGAGGAACGGGACACGGCAGCAGCACAATCAGCGATTTATCAACAAGACCTGCGCCGGTACCACAACCGCTGGGTTAAGACCAGGACGTTCCAGGAGGGAGATCTAGTGCTCCGGCTCATCCAGGACCAGACAGATATGCACAAGCTATCCCCACCCTGGAAAGGACCCTTCGTGGTCACCAAGAACCTGCACAATGGATCGTACTACCTTGTCAATGTTCGAGAACATAAGGACTCACGTACGGCAGAGGAGGAGACAAAGCGACCGTGGAACATCGCTCTTCTTCGACCTTAATATACTTGAGCCATTGGCTCCGCTTTATGTACAATGTATATATCATGATTAATAAAATAAGCCGGCATCCCCGGTAAACCGGGGAATCAGCCACCTTTTTTTGCAAAAGAGTATCACATGGGGTTTCCCAAGAAGCTTTCCATGGCCTCTTAAACCAGCGCCCTTGATAAAATCAGGGAACCAGCCGTGTTTTCTACACAAAAGAGTATCACATGGGGGCTTTCAAGTAAGCTTTCCATGGCCTCTTAAACCGGCGCCCTAGATAAAATCAAGGAATCAGCCGTGATTTCTATACGAACAAGGATCACATGGGGGCTTCCGCGGGCAAGGAAGTTTCCCATGGTCTCTTGAGCCGGCGACGATATGAAGCCCATCATAAGAGCACTGCTCTGGTTACTTCGGCAATTTCCACATGATGATGAGGGGTAAAAGAGGGTTTTGATGCCTAGCACAACTCAAACATATGCCCCGACGAGCAATGACTCACACACTACCTGGGGGCTCTCAGCGAGTTGAATACCCTTGTAGTGAACATGGCTTGGAAGCCCGGTGCATACACCTAAAACCCCGGATTAACCTGCCTGCATCAAGTAAATCACGCCATCCAGGTAAACCTGGTATGACCCGTCGAACGTGTCACAAGTCAATCCTTCGGGACCCTGAACTTGGTCACGTTAAATTGACGATCATCGAGTGATTACCCAAAGACAAAAAATTTACGAGATTTTGAAACATTGGGTAGCTATGGACATCGATGATTTGGTTAAGGATTGCAGAGCATCTTGACAGGCTTTGATAAAATGGTTAATGAAAGTAGCCTGGCAGCTCATAAAAAGCCTCGAATTTGGAGCCTGGCAGCTCGTAAAAAGCCTCGACTACATGTTCTTATTTGCCCAAAAAACTTTATTTTTTATTTTTTATGTTTTCACAAATCTTTATCTTCAAGGTCATTGGTTTTTTTTAACCAAGTCCATTGATGCAAGACTGGACAACTACAAGGTTGACCACACGTCTACAGAGTTAAAAGTCTGGGCCATGAACACCAGTGAGAGTTAAACCGGCGTTCATCGTAACCCGCATTGGCCTTTATGCTAAGCCGACAAGAGAACCAAGGGCTTCATCAGCACCCTCGCTTTAAATTATTCCTACCGGGTTAAGGTCTATAGGCACACTTAATCACAGGTATGGAATAAGTTTGTGTTTTATATGCAGCTCAAGTTATTTATTCTGAACATGTATCAGGGCAGTATAATCCGTCCGGTGGTAAACCGCCAGGACATCTTTTAGCATTGTTCATGCAGACACAGGTAATATAAACTGTTAAAGCATTGCAAGCAGGAGATAAATTGGGGATTGCCAATCAAAGTAATATCATAATAGTGGGACAAAGGCAGTATCTCAACTATTACAAGGCACTTGCAGGCCCAAAAGAATCAAAGTTTCTTGCAAAGTATTCAGCATCTAAACATTAAACTGGAGCCGGTTTAGGATTCTTCTTCCGCACGTTGTGAAGACGGAGGGTCAGCTTGCTCCGGATCTTCGTCGACTTCTGGCAGCTGCTGGAAATCAGGAGTGCTCCAGTCAATCTTGGCAAGGGCGCGGAAATATACTTCATCGTTTATAAGTTCGGATGGTTCAATGTTAGGAGCGAAGGTATGCTTACGAACGGGTGGAATCAGATTTTCGGTGTCATAAACCGGCCGCTACACCCGCGCATTCTCTAGATCGTAACCCGGATGATACCTTGCTAAGTCCGCTTCGTCAGCAAGCTTACTGGCAAGAGGGCGCATGTGTTTGGTTAAAGAGCTAAGATCTTCAGAAGAGAAGGCTGACCCGTCCTCTTTCATGCTGGGATAACCATTCATGGCCTCCGTCGGATCAAAATTGGGAACCCAGGCCTTGGCCCGGGTTAATGCCATGAGAGAGCCAGCTCTTGCAGCAGATTTCTTCACTTCAACAAGTCGAGCAGGCAAGATAGATAACTTCTCCAGAGTACCTTGGATAGTGGTCGGCGCCGGTTTATTGTGCGACATAGAACTGATGGCTCTCTGAGCACCAGAGTAGAGTTGTTCCACCAAAGTATAAGCAGCTTTTAGTTTCTTCTGAACATCGTCTCCAAGATGAGTTATGCGCCTCCCTATATACAATTGGTGAGTTAAACCAGAGCAGTATAAGATTGCAAGGATACAAACATATGAATACAGATACTCACCGAAGATAGCAGATGTCATATCGTCTATATGCTGCTTTAACCCGGATAACTCTTGCGTCACCGGGTTGAAAGCAGCCTCAACATCCTTTGCTCTCTTTTCTAGAGCAGCCCTTTGCCCCTCCCATGTGGACCGCTCCGCTTCAAAATCTTTTTTGAGTTTTTCCATACTATCTAAAGCAAGGACAAGTTCCTCCTTAGCTTTAGTTGAAGCAGTTTCATGAAAGGCCAAGTTATTCCGGAGTTCAGTTGCCTCCGAAGTTCTCCAGTTCAAATCAGCCTACTGGAAAAGGAAAGTGTTGGAATAACAATTCAAGCAAAAGTCTCAAGCACATAACAAGTTATGCACTCGATACTTGAGGGCTAATGTACAATTGAAGTAAAAGAAAGCAACTTTTTCAGACAAGTCCCAAGCACATAACAAGTTATGCCCTTGGCACTTGGGGGCTAATGTATGTTCATTCTAAGACATAAGAGAAGTCCCGGTTCACTTACAAGGAAGTAAACCGGCACTTGGGGGCTACTATGGCCTAAGAATATAATTACAAGATACAAGCAGAAACGAAAGGTGAAAGGAAAGAAGTTACCTCATATTTCTCCTTCATCATATTGACTAAACCGGCCTCATAGTCGTGGCTGGTAAAGAGCTGGTTCAGATACCCAGAGTGGAGCTCCTGGGCACTAAGCTGAGTATAACTTGACAAGTCTGTGCTCCAATTGCCTTTATCTTGCTGAAACTTTTCCTCCTTGGCAGTGTGTCTAGCCAAGACAACAGGCTCTGTGGGAGCAGAGAAACCTATCCCAGTTATCTCAACATCTTCTGTCAAGGCGGCGGTTGGCCGGGGGGGATCAGTGGTGCGCACCGAACTAACAGGAGCAGGGCTAGCCCGAGGAGGACTAACCCGGATAGGGCTTGCCGGTTCAGCTGTGTTCTCCATAGCATCACCTCCCGGAGCAGCAAGATCTTCGTGATCCATAGGAGAGGGATCATCGTGCTGAACTTCAACATTTTCCTCTAGAGGGTTGGCCGCTCGAAGATCCTCTGCCGGATCAGCGGTGGTGTGTTCGGTAGCTGGTTTACTTAATTTCGCATTTTTGCTAGGCTTGGGCATACTGATAAAGATTAAAAGAGCAATGAAAATCGCAAAGTCAAAACGGAGAGGTAAGCCGGACGTTTGGAAAGATGACTTACCCAGGAACGGTCTTAAGAACTGGGCTTAGAGTAGCAGTCGATTTGCCGAAAGAAGACAGAGGAGCTTCCTGGTAGTTGGGATCAGACGGTTTAAGAGGTTTGCGAATAAGACCTGCTTTTGGATGAAGAAGGGTTGGAGTAAGCAAAACCTCTGAGTGGCGTCTGCGAGCTGGCGTGTGGGGTAATTCGAATGATTCAACCACGTGACCACTATGGCGTGTGGTCCGGCGATCCTCATGCTGCTGTTTCTTCAAAAGAAAGTTGGGATCCAATTGAGCATAAGGGTGAGAAAATGGATACTTCCGGGATACCCGGCGAACCTTGGGTGGCAACGGTTCTGAGTCAGATGAGAGAGAAATTACCTCAACTTCATCCGCTTTACTCCCTTCTGCCGGATCCTGAGAAAGGACATTATTAACATAAATGCAGACAAAGGGAAATCAAAGGACATAAGATTCATGCAGTACCTCAGAAGCAGGATCATCTTCTTCAGGGTTTGAACCGGAAGCGGTGGCAGGTTTCTTCTTCTGTTTCTTTATGGCTAAGCTTTTCTTGCGTGTTGGCTTCGCCGGTTTATCTTGAGTTTTCCTCTTCCAGAAGGGGTCATTGGCCTGTGTAAAGGAATAAAAACATATTGAAGACAAGCGATTTGAACGGATTAATGCGAAAAGAAAGGATCAGAAGAGTCTTACCGATGGCGATTTGTTGTTTGTGCAGAAAGGAGCTAAGCCGGTTTGGCTGCATTCTTCCAGGGGGATGTTCAACATTTTCTTTGCAGATTCAGTAACTTCGTTGTCAGGAAGTACTATTTTTGTGTGACGCTGTGGATCTTCCGGATTACCAGTATATTCACACATTAAGCTTGAGCGCCGGCTTAATGGAAGAATAATCCAAGAGAGCCAGAAGCGAACAAAGTCAACCCCGGTTAAACCGTTAGCTACGAAAGCCCTGAGCTTGGAAAGTTGAGGGGCATATCGAGCCCGGTAGCGGATTTTCTCCCTCTGGCGAAGTATCTTTGCAGTAGAACCAAGTCTGGTTCCAGTCCTTGGGGTGGCTGTGAAGAGTGGCATGAGGAAAGCTTACATCCTTCCTCCTTTGGATGCTCACACCATCAAGTTCAGTAAGAGTCCCGTCAGAACACTCAGTTCGGCGGTTCAAATGGAAGAAATCCTGGAACAACTCCACAGATGGCTCTTCTTGCAAATATGCTTCTGAGAATACTTGGAAGTTGCAGATGTTCGATATGGAGTTGGGACCCAGATCTTGCGGATGGAGTTGAAAATCAGCTAAAACATCGCGGAAGAACTTTGAACCGGGAGGGCTAAAACCCCGGGCCAAGTGATCGAAAAAGACTATGGTCTCTCTCTCCTTAGGCTTAGGAGGACACTTTTTTCCAGGGGCTCGCCAGTACAGAACCTCTTTAGGTCCCAGAATGCCAATTGAGGCCACTTTTACTAAATCGTCCTCAGTGATCCGGGATGGAACCCTGTTGCAGGTAACAAAATGTTTCACTGTGGAAGCCATCTTTTTCAAGGAAGGAATGCTGAAAAATACAATACAAAATCCGGTTTACCATCTACTAGGCATAAACCGGCGCATTCTATGGAGATGTTGATTTAATTGACGGTTTAAGCAAGGGACTAATGGTACCTACTGATTTGGATCACGTATGAACGAGACAGCTACCGGTTTATGAATATGGAAGGAGAAAGTTAAACTGCCAACTACGGAATGCAGGCTTAAATCTAAACCGTCAGTGCGGGCATATGAGGCGCATGTTACAGTTGAACCGATGACATAAGCAGATAAGTTGTAGAACTAAAGTGTGAGAAACAACGTTCACATGAAGTAGAGGTAGAATATGGATCTACGGCGCAGGAAAAAGGCAAAACAATTCAAGTCGTATTCAGGGAACGCAGTGGAGTTTTCTACAAATCCAATCTAAAGTTCGTAATATTGGAGGGACTAAAAGTTATAATGACGGAGCAGAGGTATACACACGAGAATTGACATAAAAGTATTACATCTACAGATCCAATCGAAGCTAGGGAATGGTCTACGGTGATGAACTACGAAGAACAGGTATCTGTAGGCGAGCTGCAGAAGAAACCCTAGAACTAAAATCTATGGGGAAAAGGAGATAACGTACCCGAAAAAGCAAAGGACAGCGGTGAGTTTTCTGGACGCGTTCAGGTCGATGCAGCGGCCGGGCTTGCTGACGACGGTGAGCTCGGAGGACGGCGGCGGAGGCTTGAGCGCTGGAGGCAGAGGAAGACGAAGCAGAGGGGGTAAAAGAGATGGCCCTCGGCCTTATTTATAGGCCAAATAGATAAAACGGCAGGCGTGGGAATCGAGGAGACCAAAAATCGGATATGGATTGAGTTGTCGCCTCGATCTTCGGAGCGATAATAAATACAGGTAACAAATAGATGTGGGCGTTAAATGCGCAGATGATGTCATGACAGTTTAAAGCAACTCCAGGAGATGACGTCACGGCCGGGTTAAGAAGTATACAAGAGCTGCAGAAAGGGAAATTCGTACAAGACTTTGAAGACTGACATGAACAAGTTCAAATCAATCTGGGGCCTAATGTCAGGGATATTACTATCAGGTATAAACTGTCTATGAGGGTCCGGTTTACGTTATTAAGATTATATTATCAGAAGCCCAGTGGAGTATGTAATAGAAGGTTATAGCCCGCGGGGGCTCATGGCCCATGTATAAGGCCCATGGTTTGTAAATTGTCATACTATGTAACTTGGGATGTAAGATAGAAAGAGTAGAGACCGAGGCACACACTTTTATGAGCCGGCCTCGGGACTCTATAAACTGGACCGGGCGTCGCCTCCTATATATAGGGACGACCCGGTGATGGTTCAGGACAGAAAACAACAGCTCGAGACACAGGCAAAGCGGATTCGCTCCCTGGTCATCGAAGTCCAAGGAATACCACACCAAACCAGACGTAGGCTTTTACCTTCCTCGAAGGGGCCGAACTAGTATAAAAATCCCTGTGTCCTTCGACCGCTTTAACCCCTTAAGCTAACCCGAGCGATGGCCTCACGACTAAGTCCTTTTACCAGGACATCTGCCGTGCTAAATCCACGACAAGACTCGTTGGGTCGAAATGATTCAAGAGTACAACCCAAGCATTGACTACACTCCTGGCAAGGCCAACGTGATTGCAGACGCCTTGAGCAGAAAGGCTTATTGCAACAGTCTCATCATCAAACCGTTCCAACCAGATCTTTGTGAAGCATTCCAAAAACTCAACCTTCAAGTTGTTTTTCAAGGATTTCTTGCCAACCTTCAAGTCGCTCCTACCTTGGAAGATCAAATCCGTGAAGCTCAACTTCTTCAAGCTATGGTGAAAAAAGTGAAGCATGGTATTGCCAAAGGTACTCCAAAGTACAAGTGCTACCACATTGATGACAATGACACCTTATTCCTTGAGGACCGAATTGTGGTTCGAAAAGGTGACCTACGGAAGGTCATAATGAATGAGGCTCATAATTCCCTTCTCCTGATACATCCATGCAGCTCCTAGATATATCATAACATCAAACAATCCTATTGGTGGACTCGCATGAAAAGAGAGATTTGTCAATTCGTGAACAAGTGTGATGTCTGCCGCGGAGTCAAAGTAGAGCATCAACGTCCAGCCGGACTTCTCCAACCTTTGCCTATTCCCGAGTGGAAATTTGATCACATTGAGATGGATTTCATCACCGGCTTACCCAAGTCCAAGCGAGGGAACGCCGCTATCTTTGTGGTCATTGATAAGCTCACAAAAGTGGCTCATTTTCTTCCAGTCAAGGAATCCATCAACGTAGCCGAACTGGAAGAGCTGTACACCTGCAGAATTGTCTGTTTGCATGGTATCCCTCAAGTAATATCCTTAGATCATGGAAGCTTGCTCACTTCCAAATTCTGGGATTCCTTCCAGTCAGCCATGGGTACCAAGATTCGCTTCAACATAGCTTTCCATCCTCAGACAAGTGGTCAAGTCGAGAGGGTGAACCAAATACTCGAAGATATGCTCAGGGCATGTGTCATCTCCTTAGGTATGAAATGGGAAGACTATCTTCCATTTGCCAAATTCTCCAACAACAACAGCTTCCAAGCAAGTTCAGGCACAACACCATTTGAATTTCTCTATGGCGGAAAGTGTCATACCCCTCTCAACTGGTCCGAGACTGGTGAATGTCAACTCCTTGGCAATGATTAGATTTCAGAGGCCGAAGAAATGTGCAAAGTCATACGTGAGAATCTCAAGGCCGCGTAATCGCGCCAGAAGAGCTACTATGATGGCAAAAATCGTGACTTGCCTTTCAACATTGGAGACCATGTATATATCCGTGTTTCTCCTATGAAGGGCACTCAGAGGTTCGGTATCAAGGGGAAGCTAGCTCCAAGATACGCGGGCCCTTTCAAGATTGTTGGGAAAAGAGGCGACCTCGCCTACCAACTCGAGTTTCCTCCTAACTTCTCCAACATGCACGATGTGTTCCACGTGTCACAACTCCGCAAGTGCTTCAAGATGCCCGAGCACACCGTCGCCTTCGAAGAAATTAATCTTCAAGCCGACTTGTCTTATCATGAGCACCCCGTTGCTATCCTTGAAGAGACCGGGCGCAAGACTCGCAACAAGTCAATCAAATTCCCGAAAGTGAAGTGGTCACACCATACCGATCGAGAAGCTACGTGGGAATGCGAGAGTCATCTCCGTTCTGAATATCCGGAGTTCTTTCAGTCCTAGATCTTGGAACGAGATCTTTTCGTAGTGGAGGAGAGTTTGTAATGCCCTAGATGTAACAATTTACTATATGGCAATATATTCATCGTTGACTTAATCAATTCCATTACGGGCTTCATCATTTTGGGTCTTTTGTGCTGTACTTTGAGCATGTGTTGCATATCACCATGTCATTTCCATCATGTGCATTGCATTGGCATAGTCTAACTTGTATTCGTAAGTAGTTGCATCGTGTCCGTCCTATCCATTGTCCGTTTCAGATTCTGACTCTCTCACATGGCACCCGTCGCACTCTCTCAAGCCTTGCTTCGTGAGCGGGAGACAAACATCCTCGGAATGGGCCGAGAGTTGTCGAGTGGTCTGGGTGTTTCACCGGTAGACCACCTGTCAAATTTCGTTCCATTTGGAGGTTGTTTCATGCCCCAACGGTTAACCGTGTTAACCACTAGAAGCCTTTTCTCTTTTATCCCAGCACCTCTCAACAACAGCCCACTAGCCCATCCAAAACCCCCTCATGCTCTTCGCCGTTGGATCACGATTGTGTGGGCGAAAACCGCACCTCAATAGCCCTCTCCTAGCTCCCTCTACCTATAAAATAGCCTCCACCGTCCAAATTTTCGGGCGAAACCCTAGCTTCTTCCTCCTCCCGCCGCCGGACAAAACTCTGCCCGCGTTGGATGTGTCCACCGCCGCCCCACACCCAATCCCGTCCCGCCACGTGGCGCTTCTCTGCTGCGGCGCCCACTTCACCATGCGTGGCTCGCCGGGGCCCATCTTCGGCCCGCCCCCGAGACGCCCAGGCCCGCGCGCCGCCCGCTCGCCCCGCCTCCCTCCTCGCTCGCGCCTCCGCCGGCCGCCACTTTGCTCCTCCGCCGCTCGGCTCCACCGGCCTCACCGCCCCGCCGCTTGCCGCCGCCTGCGCCCACCGCTGCCGCACGCCTTGCCCCGCCGACGAGCGCCCTTGCCACCTCGCCGCGTCCCACCATCGCCGGCTGCCTCCATTGCCCGCCGTCGCCGGTCACCCGTCGCCGCGAGTCACCGCCTCCGGTCGCCCCGTCATCGCCGGAGTTTGAGCCGGTCGGATCCAGATTTGGAGGTGGACCAGATCCACCAGTCATCCCATCCAAACACCTCGTCCTCCCTGGGATCTCCCCGTCTCGGTTCCTCTCCGTCCCGATTTCGCGAGGTGAAAATCTACTAAGTACCTGAATCCCAATATCATGAAGCCCTCTTTGCCATGCCATATCTCCGTGCTCATAGCTCCGAGTTGCGTGTATGATATATGGATTGTTCGTCTCATAGTGCTCTACATGTTGATATCATTTGCATTCATGTTAGGGTTCATCTTAATATCATAATCTTTGTTACCAAACTATTGTTGCTGCTACGTTTCAGCTTACGTTATCTGTCATCGGCATGATAGCTTGTTTGTGAGGTCATATATTTGTGCATGTCGGTCCAAATGGAGTGTATGATATGTCAAAATGTTCGTCTTGTGATGCTCTTCATGATGAATGCATTTTCATACATGCTAGATTGCATTACGCCATGATTATCCCTGTTTCAAAAGTGCTTGTTACTGTTAAGATGCTGAAATTGTTATATCTTGCTGATTTGTCCTTTTTGTGGCATTTTGTATGATTTTCTTTTGAGCCACATGTCAACATGTTTTAGGAGCATAATCATGTTATCTTTGAAGTGGTGTAATTGGTTTTTCATGATATGCCCTGTGGTGACTTGAACAAGCTTGTAAACATGCCATGTCATTGTTTTAGTTTTTACCCTTAGTGAAGAACTGCTAAGTCTGGAATCTGTTATAACATGTTGCCATGTACACTTGATGCTACAATCTTTTCCATGCATGTTTTGGAATAACCAGTTAGCATGTATTGATGTCCATGTAATTGTCTATCAATCCATGCCTTTGTTTGCATATATGCCCTGCTGTAGCTTGCTGTTATCTTGCTCTCAAAATGCTTGAAATCTGAACTGTCAGCCTGTTACAGAATATTCAATTTGGCAAAGCTCATGTTAATCAACCCTTGCATGGAATGAATTGGAAGTATATTATGTCTTATTCATTCTCATGTAATTTTCATTCTTGTTATAATTGTTTTGCTTGCTGTTATGTGCCTCCAAAGGCAACAACATATTTTTCTTGGTTGCATGTCCAGTAATTTTCACTATGTATGAAAACCTTTTAACTTATTGAAGCTTGCCATGCTAGTTTAATTGTGTTCCAGTAAGTTTTTGGGTGTGCTCCGAGTGCATTTATGTTGAGAATCATGTCTTCTTCACATCCATGCATTTTTTCATCATGTTTGGGTGTTGTAACATATTTAAAGCTTGCTCCAAAGATGCCATGTTGCTGTTAACATCAGTTTTGCATTGCATCTTGTTTTGATTGGCATTTGCAAACCATGCATCCGATTCCAACGATCTTTATATCGATTTCGAGCGAAATGTTTCAATCTATCCAATGGCATGCTTGGTTTCCAAGATCTTGCCCACATCCATCATGTCTTCACATGTCCTTCCTGGCTTCATCTCCTTTCATATCGGTAGCTCCGTAGCATCATACTTGCATCTCTCTTGCATAGCATGTGTTCTTTTCTTGTCAAGTGTGTTTATTTGGATGCTTGTTTATGTTGGGTAGCACCGTCAGACAAGTTCGAGTCCGAGGTCGAGACAGCCGCTGAGTACGATTACGAAGAGCAAGGTCCCGATAACACCGAAGACTTACCAGGCAAGATGACCATTCCTTGATATCACCTCTATTGATGCGATGCCAGTTGCCTCGCTCTATTGCTTGTCGTGATACCTATCTATTTGCATGTCAGCCCCTACCTTGCCATGAACCCTCTAACCACCTTCCTAGCAAACCGTTGATTGGCTAAGTTACGCTTTTGCTCAAG
Source organism: Secale cereale (assembly GCA_902687465.1). NCBI lineage: Eukaryota > Viridiplantae > Streptophyta > Magnoliopsida > Poales > Poaceae > Secale > Secale cereale. Next base: position 229,998,281 of record LR738713.1, on the reverse strand, counting down.
CCCCCTCTTGTAGCGTTGTAGTTGTTGGTGAAGATGAAGTTTGCTCCATGTGGATTGGATATTTGGGAATATCTCAATATCTCTTACTTAAATTAATGCACCTATATACTTGGCAATGGGTGGAAGGCCTTTTGCTCGGTGTTTTGTTCAACTCATGCCGCCTTAGGTTCCGATAAACCGGTGTTATGTTCCTTGATTTTTGCGTTCCTAACGCGGTTGGGGTTTATGGGCCCCCTTGCTTCTTCGCTTAAAGTAAAGCTTTCCTAAGGAGATCCAACTTTGGTTTTACCATTTGCCTAATAACTAAAACTTGCCGAGGGAGTTATTAACCCGAGGATTATTAATTCAACCCCCCGGGTCAGTGCTCGTTTTGAGTGTTGGTCCACCTACCTAGCAGACGGCGGTGCCACCTCGGGGCAACTCGAGTGTCTGGCTATTGTCCACTTCGCATAGACGAATGAGTCCATAGATGGAGAGCGCGTGGCTCTGGACACGCGTCTGACTCATCGGGAGATCTCCTTGGGCTTTTTTTCCTTTCCTCGAAGAACTTGTGCACCGGGATTCCGAGGACGCTTGGGCCTTCCCTAAGATAAGAGGTTTTACCTCTGCTGATTGTGAGAGCTTGTTATGGGCTAAGTTGGGACACCCATGCAGGGTTATGAACTTTCGAAAGCTGTGCCCGCGGTTATGTGGTAGATTGGAGTTTGTTAACATCCGGTTGTAGATAACATGGCACAAAACTCAACATAATACACTACCGTGTGCGTAGTCGTGATGGTCTCTATTGGAGGGAGTTCGCGAAGATAACACGGCTGGGTTATGGATGAGTCGTAGGTAGACAGGATCATCTAGTGATCATGAATTAGTTCACGACCGATGACTTTCACTTCTCTTCTTGCTCTGAAGTTACGTAAGCTGGCCACCTCATCTACGCTTAGCGCTTGCAGTAGCCCACTTATACACTTTCTCCTTACCCAAAGGCTTTGATAGTTTTGATACCCGGGAATGGGATTGCTGAGTCCTCGCGACTCACGATTTACTACAAACACAGGTGCAGGTACACCCGAGTACAATGCAGGTGATGATCAGGAACTCAAGTGGGAGTTCGATGAGGAGCGTGGGCGTATGTACGTGACGTACCCCAACGATCAGTAGTGGTTCCTAATAGGGCCGATCGGGCATAGTGGGTGGTTATCTTTTTTTCATTTGGATTCATCCGTAGTCGGACTATGTTTGTACTTGGATGAATGTATGACTTATTTATGCATTGTGTGAAGTGGAGATTGTAAGCCAACTATGTATTTTCCCCTTTGTCCTTGTACATGGGATGTGTGAAGATGACCATCTTGCGATCATACCAATATGCGATTATGCCTCTAAGTCGTGCGTCGACACGTAGGAGATATAGTCACATCTTGGGCGTTACATCGTCGCCCACCGTAGGGGATACCGAAGTATCCTCCCTACCATCTCCCCCTGTTCCAGCAAGTTGGAGTAGGGCAGATGAGAGAGCGGCCAAGGTCAATCCCTCAGCCGCTGTCAACCAGGGGGAGCGATCCCCATGGAGATCAAAGTCGTGTGGCCCAAACAATCCGGGGCCCCACCGAACACTACTCTGGAGTCCAGTACGACTCCGAAATCAAGGGTCCAGCCCCCTATAACGGGAGAGGGAGCTCTTGCTCCTGCGGTGCCTACCGTCAATCAGGAGGCGCCGAACACTCTGGAGGGAGCACTGCAAAGTGCTTCCATCGTGGAGGAACACCGCACTCTGATGAGTGCGGTCATGGGGAAGATTCAGTTCGTCAAAGGCGGACTGAACGAAGCCTTCAACAGCCTACTAACAGGCTTTGAGGTATCCAATGTAATGTTCTATAAAGAGAACTTTTATTTGGTTTTAGACGTAAATACACACACACACACACATATACAGCCGGTCTATTCTGGTAATATTAGCAGAATAACTATTCTGATAACACTTCCGCACTGCACGCATAACGCGAGGGCGCTGCATTCTCAGTAGCAGAGGTACTGCAACATAGTGACCAGTGAACTTCATGTTGAAAAAACTCTACGTGTTCTTTTTTTCGGTACCTTTTTTGCTCTAGTTTTTTAACCATTTGTCGGAACAATGCGTGTAATATACCGTTGAATAGCTATGGATTATGCGCTACTTCGCCATGTTGAAGACTTTTCGAGATTCCTCACGGTTTAAGAGCAGTTTTAAAAACGGTACGACCCACGAATAATGACAGCAAGCATTTTTTCGTGTTTATTTCTAAACCGCTCGTCGGAATGAAACATATGATACACCGTTGGAAAGATATCGTCGAGGCGAATCTTTTTCATATATAATTTTTTGTCTAATTCGTTACGGTTTAAAAGCAGTTTCAAATTTACTAAATCGCATAATTCTGTTTTTCGAATTTTTTCAAATTTTCGGTACTGTTTTCACTCCAGTTTTATAACCGTTTGTCGAAACAGGGCGTGTAATATACTGTTGAAAAGCTATGGACGAGGCACAACTTTCCTATGTTGAAATGTTTTTGAGATTCCTTACGGTTTTTAGTTAATTTTGAAAATCGTGCGGCTGACTACGAAGGGCAGCAGCAGTTTTTGGCGAAATTTTTACAAACCGCTTGTTGAAATGTTTCAATGTATACGCCGTTGGAAAGATATCGACGAGTCGCAACTTTTTCATTTAGGACGCTCTCTCTAATTCCTTCCATTTTTAGAGCAGTTTTGAAATTACGAAAATGCGGATACTTTGTTTTTCGCGACAACGAAATTGACGAAGGAACTACATCAGACAGAAGAACGCACTGCTTTAGATAGAAAAATCGCACTGCATCAGACAGTTAAGTGAACTTCATGGTTTCCTTTGTGGGACGAAATTTTTCTCACACAAGTTTTTGTTGTCTTTTTTTAATTCTTTTGTGAACGAGAGTGGACCGCAGATAGGAGGCTAGTGAACCGCGACATATATCGAAGTAAACTACAAAAGAGAGGATTGCGGAGACGAGGACAAGTGAACCACAACATATATCGAAGTAAACTACATAATTGTTTTGTCTTTTTTTTGTAAATTCATCTACACTACATGGTCAACATTAGTGAGCTACATGGTTAACGTTAGTGAGCTGCATCATTTTTTTCGTCTTGTCCTACAAAATATAGTTAACTGACCCGCACATGTGTAATGCATCATAGCAACGATGAACTTCAATGTTTTTTTGTCTTGCAAAGTGCACCTCAAAGGTGTTCTTAGTGAGCTGCATCGATTTAAGAAATTATACACCAATGTCCTTGCAATTTTGTAAAAAACAATTCCTCCAAAAATAATAAAAAGTGAACTACTCTGTACATTTTTTTTACAAAGTGAACTCCTTTTGTTTTGCAAAGTGCACCGCAAAGGTTTTCTTAATGAGCCCCGTCGATTTTAACAAACTATACATCATGTCCTTAGAAATTTGCAAAAAACAATTCCTCCAAAAAATAATAAAAAGTGAACTCCTCTGTACATTTTTTTACAAAGTGAACTCCTTTTGTTTTGCAAAGTGCACCGCAAAGGTTTTGTTAATGAGCTGCATCGATTTTAACATACTATACATCATGTCCTTAGTGAACTGCACTATTAGTGTAGTGAACATGAACGAAAGTTATCCTCGTGTGTTCTGCACTGCAGGAGACGAAAGTAGCAAACCACCCTGACGGAAGTAGTGAAGTTCATGTTTTTTCCCGACACTTTTTACAAACAAAGGTACATAATGAACTTCTGTTCATGTTCAACAAGCAAACAAAAATCACACGATTTTAGAAACAAAATAAAGTATAGTAAATTCCCATGGAGCTCCCGATGGAGCACAGGTTCACTACGTAGGAGGTTGGGGGCGCACATGATCCTGCATCCGGCTGGAGGTTGCGCGTCTATCGCTGACGAACTGCAACCGCACGCAAAATGCCCAAGGTTGCAACCGCTTGAGGACTAAACCGCATCACGGGCGCCTCCGAGCTGCACTGTCACGATCGCCAAACTACAAGCACAAAAATAGGAAGGAGGGGG